>VXBX01004879.1:158383-181128 GCA_013400415.1 Scytalopus superciliaris | reverse complement strand
TTCAGTAACCCCCCCCCCCCCCTGCACTTCCTGGAGACTTCTGCCTGTTGCTAATTAGATTTATGAAGGTTTGTTTCTGCCCAGCAATCCTTAAATATCAAATTCCACATCTTTTGGTCCCAAGGCATCTAAGTGGGAACCCACCAGCCAACAGGATGCAACTTGGGGGAGCTGGAACACATTTCAGACACTGCAGCGTCTCCACGAGTCCATCTGCCAAGTGAACATCTCAGCCTTGCAAGTCAAACTGGGCTCTCCAAAGAATATGGGGAATTTAAAACAGTTTTTTTAGAGCAAGGGCAGGATGAAGAAGAGTCTTCCCTGATCACCTGATATATGGCTGGAGTTCTTACAGGATCACGGATGAATCGATACAGAACTTTCTGAAGGCTGCTTTGGACACTCGGTGGATTGATAGGATTTGCATTAGGGAGACATAAAGCAGTTTAGAAAGGAGGAGGTGAAATTCTGGAACCAAAAAAAAAAAAAAAAAAGATGCTCAAGAAACCTTTTAGTCTTTCTTGGGTCCTTTCCAGCTGAGCACCTCAGTGTTGGAGGATTTATGGCCAGGGGCTGTGTGTGCTCTCCCTCACCGAGCACAGCGATCGATGCCACTCGAGCTGCTGTTCAGAGCTCAGGGAGGGCTCAGTTGCCATCCCCGGGCTCAAAACAGCCCCAGGAGTGGGGAATGTCTTCAATACCTTCAATTTAACACACCTCAGGCTGCAGGAGGAGAGCACATGTCCCTGTGGGACACTGGTTGAAGCTCCAGGTCTTTTGTTAGACAGCAAAACATCAGTGGCTTCACCAAACCAACCCATAGTCAGAAAGGGCCAGGGCACTGCTCAGCTCCCAAATGCTTGTCTATACAGAGAAAAACAGGTTAAATATTGTGTTGAGAGTTAAAAGTGCTCATCAAATGAGAGGGAAGTCACAGAATCACAGAATATTCAAGCTGGAAGGGACTCACCAGGAGCATTGAGTCCAACTCTGAAGGAAATGGCCCAAGTGGGAACCAAACCCCCAACCCTGGTGGTGTTGGCACCATCTCTGATGGTGTTGGCACCGTCTCTGACCAGCTGAGCTCATCTCAGGCCTGACTGACATTCCTACAGCAGCCCCAGTTCCTCAAAACATGAAGGATCCAACCCCCTCCCATTTTTCATGGCAAATGGGGCTGTGCCTGTATCACTCATGCCCATTCTGGTACATTTGCACAGGATTACAGGAAGGGAGGCATTAATTCAGTGATGGATATTAATCCTGCAAGAGCAGGAGCTCCTGTTTGCTGCCTCAATTGCAGACAAAACCGCAGTTCTTTCCAATGATATTATGCTGGATTACATGGGGAACCATATTAACATATTCCCTGGTGGTTTGTGATCTCATAATGAAACTTCTATTACAAATCAGCCATGAAAGAGATACTATTGTGAGGGGAAAAAAAAATACTCCTTAGGCTGAGAAAGCAAGTTTAAACTGTCATGTTTCTCTGGCAGCTGCTGATGGGGTCACCACAGGGCAAACAAATGGGAGAGGGGAAAATACATCTGTCCTGTGATTGTGGTGGAGCTCCAGAGGCTTGGGACAAGTCATTGTGACATCAAAGACAGCTCCAAGCAGTATGGAAAGAAGCTGAGTTCAGCCAGAGCTGCTTTCCTTGGAATTTGCTGGGATACCTGGAATTCCATCCATTTGAGTGGGTTTAATAAGAATGTCACTGTGGGTTAAACAAACACCAAAGGATCACCGAAGACAAGAATGTGCTGCATTGTCAGAACTGCTCTGGAGAAGATAATCACCCATTCCATTGTAAACCTCAAACAAGCTTTTAATAATCACTGTTTAAATAACATACTTATTAAAAATTAACCTTTGAGAATCATAATTTATTCTAGCAACACTTGCTTGTTTGGAGAGACAGAAGGTGGGAGCAGAGTCTGCTGGGGGAATCTGCAGGTTAAGGAGTCTCTGATCCTTTTCAGGTCTTGCCCACAGTTTTGGGTAGTTTGACATTTTATTTTTGAATGAGCAGCATCATCTGCTCTGAGCAGAACAGGCTGGACATGCTGGGATTCTGTTCTGACCCTGCCAGAGAGCAGGGCAGGAGTTTCTGATGTCCAGGACACCTGAGATCAGCAGGCACAGGGTTGGGAAGGAGTTGGGGACAGTTCCACAGTGACTGCTCCCACCTCCAGGCAGGAGAAGCTCCAGCCCCTGCAGCATTAACAGCCCCCAGGGAATGGCTGGGGCTGTGCCAGGGCAGGCTCAGGGGGCATCTCAGGGAAAGGCTCTTCTTTCCCCAGAGGGTGGTGGGCACTGCCCAGGCTCCCCAGGGCAGTGGGCACGGCCCCAAGGCTGCCAGAGCTCCTGGAGGGTTTGGATGCTCCTCTGGGGCACAGGGGGTGACTCTTGGGGCTGGGGCTGTGCAGGGCTGAGGGTTGGGCTGGGTGGTCCTTGGGGGTCCCTTCCAGCTCAGCATATCCTGGGATTCTGGGATATGGAGTTCCCAATAAAATCCACTCAGTGCTGAGGACACCCCTTGTTTAATCCCAAGCTGGGGGTGAGTGACACCTCTTGGCAACGCTCTGAGGGACAGGGTGGGATTGTTGGGGTGTCTGTGCAGGGCTGGGGGTTGGACTGGGTGGTCCTTGGGGGTCCCTCCCAGCTCAGCATATCCTGGGATTCTGGGATTAAAGGATAATGACCTTTGTGGTTGTGTGAAGGTTCAGAGTGGTCTTGGAGAAGCCCCTTCTCCCCTCTGGGACCCAACACTGACCTTGTCTGTACTCCAGGATCTCAAAGGGCACTCACCTGGTTTCCTCCTCAATTTCCCCACTACCCCGCGGGTTAATTCTCTGAAACAAGCACAGTGATGTTCAATCCTGGGCACTCTAAACCAAGATATTTATGATCATTCCTGGAAAGAGCCTCCCCAGGGAAAGGCTGCCTTGGGTCCCTCAAACACATTCCCTGAAAGGTAGTAGAGTTGACAAAGTACCTCTTTACCAAAAGCATTGCCTGGGGCAAACATCCAAAGGCCTTGAAGGCAACAAAAAAGCTCCAGCTTCAGGGGGAAGATGATAAAATCACAGAACATGCTGAGCTGGAAAGGACCCTCAACAATCCCACCATTTGACCTCTGATTTCCCCCCCAGGATCCACATTCAGCAGGAGATAAACATGTCAGCAGAGTCACCGAACTACCAACACCGTCCCACCCCGTGCAAATGAAACAAAACAAGCTTGCATCAATCCTCAAATTACATTATCAGCAGTTAATTATCACTTGTCAAAGAGAGCCCGGGCTGCCTGTGGGTTCAGCGCTTGGGGAGGGTTGGAAAGCGGCAGTTCCTGCGCTGGCTGAGCGAGCTGGGTTTGTCAGGAGCTGTGCACGTTTGAACTGCTCCCCGTGGATCCCGGGATTCAAATGAGCTTTTGATTTCCTGGAAGATGACAGGCTCAGTGTTTTTTAAAGTGGCTCATCTGGAGATCAGACGGCACAATAGTGAATATCTCCTAATGACTGTTTACATTGTGCTCTCACACTGCTGGAACGCTTTTTCTCCTCAGGTATTTCCGAACCTTTTTTGTAGCTGGGGGTCTGCTGTTGGATGTGCTGAAGCATTTGAATGGCTCTAAGAGCTGTGTTTGATGAAACACAGGTTTTTGGTACACCTGAGCCATCTTCATTCCTCCCAGTGAAGGAAATGATCATCAGAACGTTTCAGCACGTTGCAAATTCAGTTGCAACCCTTTGAAACAGAACCACAACTCGGATGTTGCTTCTGACGCTGCTCACGTTTCGTAAACAGCCTTTCTGCTGCTTTTTTAGAAAGAGTGAATATGGAAAACTCTCAAAAGCAGGATTTCTCTCCACCAGGAGAGGGTTTGCCACAGGCTGAGCTCCTCAGCATCTCCCTGCTGGGGCATTTGATGGACTCTCCTGGGAAGGAAGATCTCCCAGGTCCTGCTGACCATCTCAGCGCAGGGGACGGTTCTGTTCAGGAGCCCTGTCAGCAGTAAGGACATTTCCCCACTGCAAACATCCTTCACGCTGATCTGCAGGTCTCTTGGCCACAGATTTAACGTTCCACACCCCCTGAAACCCCAACAACATCTTTGAAGCTTCTTGTTGAGCGAGTGGTTGGCACCGTGATCTTTGCAGCAGCTGGTGCTGATGCCAATAAATGCAGCAACAGCAGAAGAAACCAATAAAATATTGCCCTGCTACATTACAGACCATGAAAATTACCCTCATCCTGCCAGAGTGCACCTGATGGAGGAGATTTTCTCTTTCTTTTTGGCAGCCTTTATTTCTTTTGCTGGTCCACAGTTCTCTTTGTCCGAGGAGGGCTGGAAAGGCAGTGATTTAAATGAAGGATTCACACAGCTTGCATCTGCTAAGTATCTTCTCATTAACCAGATGACACTCCTGCTTTACATAAGGCAGGAATTCCTTTATCTGGCATGATTAAAGGAAGCAGCACTTCTGAGATGCACCTATAAATTCTTGCATTCATTTAAGCCCCAACCAGCGTGAGCACAATGGACAGATTGTGTCTAAGGCTGGGGAAATAAAACTGCCACATGATATTGATTTAAGTGTCATCCAACCACCAGCACAGTTCAAAAAGCAGAGTATATCTGTGTTAGCACAGCCATCCATAAATCCAGGAATTAAGGAGGTGGTGTGAAGGAGAGGAGAAAGAACAGCTGAAATGTTAGAGACTTAAATCCATTCTCTTCCAGCCTGCGGAAAGGAAATGGGCACGTGGTCCACCCTTGATTTGTGGTGCCCAAACCTCCCTTTCACAGTTTTGATCCATCTTTATCTCCAAAATCAGGAGACTGAGTGTGGTGCCAACACAGCCAGAATGGGAGCTGGTGCCAGCAGGTCCATCCCCGCCCACAGACACCCTGGGCACAGCCTGTCCCTGGGCCTGGGAGCAGCACAGACCCGGAGCTGGGGGAGTTTTGGTTTGGCCAAACCAAGGAGCAGGAGGCAAAAAGAGGCACGTAGGGCCCTGTGGTGGCATCTCAGGCAGCATTTGGTGGCTGGGCTGAGTCCTGAGGTTGCTGCCAGTGTTGCCTTTCTTTCTGAACTGCTGAGTTTCCAGGCTCTGTGACTGGAATTAATACCAGAATCCAACCCCATGGCTCAAGTGAAGAGACAAAATTCTCCTCTTGGAGAAAAAGGGAGAATCACAGATTCGTGGAATCAAAGAATTGGTCAGGTTGGGAAAGACCCTCAAGATCATCAAGTCCAACCATCAACCATGTTCACCACCAGCCATGTCTTCAAGTGCCACATCCACAGGTTATTTGAACACTTCCAAGGATGGGCACTCCATGATTTACAACCCTTTCTGTGCCAGAAATATTCCTAATATCTAATCCAAACTTCCCCTGGAGCCACTTGGGACCATTTCCTTCTTATCCTGGGCCCTCACATTTCCTTTGCATGCCTGGATAAAGCAGGAGGGATCCAACCA
Organism: Scytalopus superciliaris; assembly: GCA_013400415.1. Classification (NCBI taxonomy): domain Eukaryota; kingdom Metazoa; phylum Chordata; class Aves; order Passeriformes; family Rhinocryptidae; genus Scytalopus; species Scytalopus superciliaris. The sequence goes on along the minus strand of VXBX01004879.1, from coordinate 175,633 downwards.
ACCTCTGCCCCGGTTGTGTGGGTCTCCCTTCAAGCCTGGCTCCTGGTTATATCCAAGGATTTCTGGCTCAGGGATAGTCTGGAGCAGCACCACCCACCAGGATGTCTTTGTGGCTGACACTTTAATGCTCCTCCTGTTCCCAGTGAACTCATTTAGGACACATTTCGTACGTGAGAGAACTTTCCACCCAGCCCAAAGCTGTCCACACTTCAGCAAGGACAAAGTGCAAAGAAAAGCAGGCAAGAAACAGAGCATCATGAGAATTAAAGGCACTGAACCCCGGGCAGATGCTCTTATTTTTTATAATTCCATATCCATGCTCGTATTTTTGATAATTCCATATCAATTGCAGCAACTCCAATTTTCTGCATTGTGCTGTAATTTCCCTTAATGCAGAATTAGGTTCTAATCATTTGCATAATTTGAAATATCGTTTCTTTGGGTGAATGCAAAAGGTTCTGCAGGGTATTTTGGGTTTGGTTGAGGAGTTTTTTTTCCCCTTTCCCTGTAATATTTGGATGAAAATTATGCCTCTGCAGTAGCATCCTTTACTTACACAAAAAAAGGAGGGGGAGGAGCATGGCAGGATCAGCCACGACACTTATCAGGGGTAATGGGAGTGAAGCCATTTGGCCAATTTAATTTTTAACTGAGGGTTGCACTAAATAGTTTCATCTGATGCTCAGGGAAATGCTGGTTGTACCAATCACACTCCCCCCCACCTGCTCCCCCTCACGTGCTGGCACTGAAGGTTTTCCCCACTCATTTCTCCCAGCTAAAGCAAAGCCCTCCAAGAAGAGCCAAGGGAAATGCTCCACCTGCAAAGCAGTGAGATCAAAACCAATGCAATTCCAGCCTCTGAGAAATCCCCCCGTGCCCTGCACTTCACTCCTGAAGGTGCTTTTCCCTGGAGATGTCCCAGCAGTGCCTCTCAGTGGGTGCTGCAGGGTGGATTTCACCCCCAAGTTGCTCCTGGTGGAGAGAAAAGTGTGATGCTTTGCACTTCCACTCTCACCTCCCAGGAGAGGCTCTCAGCAAATGTGAGCTCCTCATTATTGTGTCTGCAGGATGTTTGCAATTTAGCAATTCCAGGCCAGTGAAGGCTTTAACACTCCCCCAGTGTGTCACTTCATTCTGCTCCAGGAAGGTCAAGGAAGGGTGAAAGAGACTCCTGCAAGGTTGGCCAAGGACTTCGCACACGCTGGGAAAGCAACTTTTCATGATGGTTTGTTTTGTGTGCAATGCCCATGGGATGGGTGGATGGAGGGATGGATGGATGGATGGATGGATGGATGGGTGGATGGATATGGATGGATGGGTGGATGGATGGATGGGTGGAGGGATGGAGGGATGGGTGGATGGATGGGTGGGTGGATGGGTGACTAGATGGGTGGATGGATGGATGGAGGGATGGATGGATGGGTGGATGGAAGGAAGGCAATGGGTGAAATCTCATCCATACACAACCTGGTTAAAGAAGACTTTACTGGCAGCCCCAGGGACACGTTGAGGCCCCACATTCTGCTCTGAATCCCTGAATTTCTCATTTCCCAAAGCACAGGGAAGCACCTCCCCAGCACTGATGGGTTCTCTTGTACCAGGTTGTGGCTGGGGAAGGCCACTCACACCCTGAACCTGCAGGGAATTATCCCTGGTATTCCACAGAGCCAGTCATGGAATGAGAGGAGGGATCTCCCTTCCCTTCAGCTCCTCATCTCTCCCTCCACGTCCCTCACACAGAGCAATCCCCCAGAACTCACAGCCAACACTTCCCTCCTCCTTTTGAATTTAGAGCATCTTCCCCCTCATTACAAGTTTGGGAACAGCCACAGAATTCACGGAGTCCCAGAGAATCACATCCCTCACCTTTTTGGGGATGATTTATTCTCCATAGCTCTGCAGCAAATGATTTTTTTTAAAGTGTAAACAAAATGTTTAGAGAGGATAAAACTCCCCCGTTACTGGAGCAGAGCAGGGCACGACCATCACTGCTTTCATTTTGGCTGGGGATAAACTCCAACCTCCTTTCTTATCTTGGAAGCTGCAGTAAATCCACCTTGGAGCCAAACCTTCACGTGGTGGAAGACACTGAAATCAAAGGCACTCTGTGGGTTTACAGCAGTTGAAACCCACAGCAGACATGGGGTAATTGCACCAAGAACTGAATCAAAGAAATGCCTTCTTTTTGTTGTTTGGTTTTGCTGACGACTTTAAATCCACTCTTTTCATGTGTGAAATGAAAGATTTGTATAATTGCTCCTCCTTTGAACTCTGCTTTATTAAAGCTGTGACACATTCAAATGAGATTATATATAAAGGGAGGAGAAACACGTGGGGAGTAAATGTCAGAGAAACAGCCTGGTTTGTTGTCAGGGCTCACGAACAGGAGATCCAGAGGTGGGTAAAGTTCCTGAGGGGGAAAGGAAAAGGAAAACATGGAATTTTAATAGTGTTTGGTTCCTGTATCGTGTCCCTGCCAACACCATCAGTGCAGGAGGAGCCAGAGATCTGCCTGACCCCGCATTCTGGGGGGTGTTTAGTGCAGTTGACCCTGGTTACAACCTGAGAGCAACTGGGAACCAGCCTGGGAACTGGGGGGTGGGTCGGGCTCTGCTCCCAGGGAACAGGGACAGGAGAAGAAGGAACACCCACCCAATCCTGGCCCCAGAGCTGCTTCCATACGAGCTGATTGGAAGCAAAAGGACGAAAGGAAAACTTGCAGTGAGGAAAAGAAAACTTGACAGGGCTGTTGGAGGTTCAGAAGTGGCTGTCAGTGGTAAGAACCCTTCCACAATGCTCCTGAGGTATCAGATGGGAGCAGGGCTGGTGCTGCTCAGGAGAGAGTCACTCAAAGAGATTCAGGCCATTTCTCCTGTCATCACAATTATTGCTGTAATAAAATGGGATAGAGGGAGAAAAAAGGGGGGGAAAAAAAAAAAAAGAAGTGGCTAAACTGACAAGCCTTTTCTTTCAGTTCTAAAATCCCAGCTCTCTGGATTTGCATGGTTTATTAGCAGCATGTGCTACAAAGTGGAACAAAGGTATTAATCAGTCAGGATAAATCCTCTTGCTGAGCTGGTGGGGGTGGAGCCACCTCTGAGCACCGGGGTGGTGACAGGCCACCAGCACACAGGGACAGCAAGTGGGGAGGAAAACCCAGGGACTTCTTCTGTGCCCACTGAGATATTTTCTAGTTCTTTTGCCAAAGCACAGGCTGAAAGAGGCAAAGAGAAGCCACAGGGCTGCTCTGGACACTTGAGGCAAAGTGTTAATGATGGAGGGAGGTGTGTGGGGGGGGGCAGTCATACAAATAAAAGCTCTTTATCCCCCGTTCTCCCAGGCCTCACTAAGTCACAGGCACCCCTGGGATCACAGGATCATGAGATATGCCAAGTTGGATGGGACCCACAGGGATCATTGAGACAAACTCCTTGGACACTGTCTCACCATGACCCTCCAGCCATGGATTTAACCCAAATGAACAGTGCTGGTTCCCACAGGAAGGTGGGAATGGGTTCTGGATCTCAACTATCCATAGGCAAGGCCAATCCTGAGCAGGTGGCCCAGCCTGTCCCTGTTCCCAGAACACCATGGGATGCCAGCACAGCATCCAACCTCAGATGGGCTCTTGAGGTCCTTCAGGAGCGTAAATAATAAAGGCTGGAGTGCTGCAGAGGTGTCAAATAGTCACAAAGACACAACCAACCCATAAAAAGGAAGGCACACTCCATGAAATTCAGCCTGGAGAAGAGAATCCTTCAAGGGTGACCCAATTGCAGCCTTCCTGTTCCCCAAGGGAGCTGACAAGAAGGATGGAGAGGGCTTGGAGGGACAGGACAAGGGGAATGGCTTCACATTGAAAGGAAATAGGTTTAGTTGGGATATTGGGAGGAAATCCTTCCCTGGGAGGGTGGGCAGGCCCTGGCACAGGTTGGGCAGAGAAGCTGTGGCTGCCCCAGCCCTGGGAGTGTCCAAGGCCAGGTTGGATGGGACTTGGAGCAACCTGGGCTGGTGGGAGGTGTCCCTGCCCATGGCAGGGGGTGGGATGAGATGATCTTTAAGGTCCCTTCCAACCCAAACCATCTGGGATTCCATCTCCATTCCAAGGGATGGAGAGACAGGACACAAGGAATGGCTTCAAACTGCCAGAGGTAGATGGGATATTGGGAAGGAATCCTTCCCTGGGAGGGTGAGCAGGCCCTGGCACAGGTTGGGTACAGAAGCTGTGGCTGCCCCAGCCCTGGGAGTGCCCAGGGCCAGGTTGGAGCAACTTGGGGTAGTTGGAGGTGTCCCTGCCCATGGCAGGGGGTGGAACAAGATGATCTTCAAAGTCTCTTCCAACCCAAACCATTTTTGGATTCTCAATTACCAAGTAGGGATAACAGGAATATCTGATTGAGTTTTTCCCCCTCTCCATCTTCAGATCCCTTCAGCTGAATTTCACCCTCTCTCTCCCTTTGCCCCTCTCACTCCCCTTATGCCTAAAAGACAAACTCTGAGAAAACAGGATGCTTTCCTCACCATGAGTGGTGTGAAAACAGATATCCAGCCCCTGATACCTTCCCATTATTAGGAATGTGGAAGCAGCACAATGGAAAGGGTTCCTTGGTTTCTCTTCTTGTTCTGCAATTCTGGCCACAGCTCACAATTTCCACCAAGAAGTTCTTCCTTCATTCCACTACCAATTATTTGAAGACACAAACCCAAAGGCTGATCTTTGTTTTTCTCCTCTCCAAATAAATAACAGTTCAGAATCCCATTCCAACAGATGTATAAACACATCTGCTGCCCCCTGGATCTTTACCCTCCAGCAATTAACAACAACTGCTAATTGTATCCCACCAAGCAAAAGAATATGTTTGTTTAAATCATCCTACAACACCCCAAAGAAATCCTCAGCTTTTTAAAAACTATCCCTGAGGGGCTTCACAGTGTGGCATCGTTTCTACATTTATCCAAGGAGTTCATGAAGGGCTCCCTGAACTCTGTGGGCTTGGAAAACGATTATTTGGGATATAATTGAGCATGTGACAGGCAGGTAATGCAGGGAAGGACCGGGGGTGGACTCTGTGGGAGGCCCATCATTGATCTGAGAGATCATTTTGTCCTTTCATCAATTTATTTTGTTCTTTTTCTAAACCTTGTGCCCGTCAAATAGAGCATATTCAGGGCATCAATCTTATATAGGATTAGGGGATTATTAAGGCACTGGAGCATCACTTTGTCCCGGTGGCAATTTAGTGTTTCTTTGTTATCTTTCTCAATTTTGTGTCAAATAATGTGTATTCTGTGCAGCCACCTTTGATACCATCAGGGAAGATGCTGAGGGGGCTGGAGCACCTTTCTCATGAGGGAAGGCTGGAGAAGAGACACCTGAGAGAGGACAAATACCCTGAGGATGGGCCAAATTCCACCCAGCAGGGACTGAAACATGGGATGCTCCATCTGAAAATGAGGAAAAACTTGCCTAGTTTGGGACTCTCCTGCTCTGGAGAAACTCAGCCCCTGCCTGGAAATGGTCCTGCTCAACCTGCAGGTTGGACCTTCTTCCACCCAGTCTGGAGTCCTGTGATATGTGCCCATTTTACACTTCTTTTTGCTGCTGCTGCTGCTGTTATTGCTGTTACTTGGCAGATATTTTCTTCTTCTTTAACCCTTTTGCCCTGAACATGGACTATAAAAAAAGGCCTTGCAATTCTCCCTTTTTTTTTTTTTACATAAATTGCTCTGAGAAGCAAAATCGTTGTTATTATGTCTGAATGTTCTTGCTTTTTTTTATTTTAAGAATAAAAAAAAAGCCTTTAACAATTGCATTGAGGGTGGAGAGAGGGAGAAATTACATTTCTCTGCAAAGTGGCTTTGGAATTTTAACACAATGATTTTCCAGGAGAAAAGCTTAAGGGCTCATATCAAATGAATTTTGCCATCAGACTGAGAGATCTGTCTGCAGATGGGGAAAATATATTTTAATTTGACAGAGGGCTTCAAGGGACTTTGACAGAATTACAGACCTCATTTTGCTGGCAGATATGATCGAGGTATTAGACAAAAACACATTTTGCCATGAGAACACTGTTAGCTGTTTGACATAATGTGTTTTGGACACAGGCAGGAGCTGGTGGAAGTGACAGGCATTTCCTTGCCTATGGATTACCATTTCTGGTTAGAGGGGCCTCAGTTTCCTTCTCCAACATGGGAAGCAGTAACAGGATGGTGCTTTTCCATAGGGATGGGGATGAGAAGCCTCCAGAACTTTTGGATACTCCCCACTTTGGCTTTGCCCACCCTCTGCTCCACACCCTGGGGGCAGAGGAGGGGACTCAACCCTGTCTCAGTGTCTTTTGCTTCCCTTCCATGCCACCTCTGCCCTGGCTGAAAAGGTGCCCTGGGTTAAATCCAGGTGGAAATGAAGCCCCACACAGCGACTTGCTGATTCTCCCCATCTCCCACCCCACCCTGGTGGAATCAAAGGAAAACTTGCATCAGTTTAATAATTGAAAATAAAAGAAAATCCAAGAATTATGGTAAAAAATAATAGTGATAATAAAAAGGAAACAAACAAGCTCTTAGAGAGTGTCCCAAGGAGGGCACAGAGATGGGGAAGGGCCTGGAGGGGCACTGAGGGCACTTGGGGGGTTCAGCTGGAGAAGAGGAGACTGAGGGGAGACCCCATTGCAGTTGCAGCTTCCTGGGCAGGGGCACAGGAGGGGCAGGCACTGATCTCTGCTCTGGGGGGCCCAGGGACAGCCCCCAGGGAATGGCTGGGGCTGTGCCAGGGCAGGGGCAGGGGGCATCTCAGGGAAAGGCTCTCCAGGGCTGGAACCACTGAAAGAAGAGCTGGAACCACTGAAGGAGGAGCTGGAAGCACTGAAGGAAATGCTGGAGCCTCTGATGGAAGAGCTGGAACCACTGAAGAAAGGGCTGGAACCAGTAAAGGAGGAGCTGGAAGCACTGAAGGAGGGGCTGGAAGCACTGAAGAAAGGGCTGGAAGTAGTAAAGGAAGGGCTGGAACCACTGAAGAAAGAGCTGGAGCTGGTAAAGAAAGGGCTGGAAGCACTGAAGGAGGGCTGGAACCTCTGATGGAAGAGCTGGAAGCACTGAAAGAAGAGCTGGAACCAGTAAAGGAGGGACTGGAACCACTGAAGAAAGGGTTGGAACCAGTAAAGGAGGAGCTGGAAGCACTGAAAGAAGAGCTGGAACCACTGAAGGAGGGCTGGAACCACTGAAGGAGGAGCTGGAACCAGTAAAGGAGGGGCTGGAACCACTGAAGGAAGGGCTGGAACCAGTAAAGGAGGAGCTGGAAGCACTGAAGTTGGAGCTGGAAACACTGAGCTCCACAGAAATGAGAGAGCAGCTCCTTTTCTGCCTCGGGTGTTCCAGAGGGGACAGTGGGTGGCAGCCCAGGGGCAATGACATGTCTGCTCCCTGGAACTTGCCCTCAGTCCACGTGAGGGTTCCTGTCTGAGAATGGCACCTCCTGCTGAAATATGGGCTGAATTATCAGGGAGGGGATAAAGGGGACAACATTCCTGTGCCTTCCACAACTGGTGGTCATTACAGAGACCTGAGGTGACAATTCCCCTTCCAGCTGGATCCATCCCTCACTGGAGCTGCCACTGTGTTTCCCTCCACACTCAGCTGGTGTTTTCTTCCTTCTTTTTCTCCAATTTCATTTTTTTTCCCCTATCTCTCCTCTTTTCCCTCCATATCTTCTCGTGCTTTGAGGAGCACATGGAGTTAATTCTGCTTCAATTCCATTCGGAGAAGGAGTGAGAGGAGCGTGGGTTCGTTTGCTGGATCTTTTTAATAAGCTTCTCTTTGGTTAGAGGAGTGTGAGTGATAAATCACAGCCTCCATCGTTGTGGGTTCTGACAGGAGTGTGGAAACATTTTTAAACAAAGAAATCAAAAAATTACATGTTTATCTAATGAATAAATCACCCTTTGTGCCTGAACAGCCCAGGCAGGTCTTCACCATGGCAATGTGAGAATATTTACAGTATCTAGGCCAGAGAACAGCAACCCAATCACTAAATCCTGACGTACAGAAATGAGAGAATTGCAAATACTTCACATAAAACTCAATTGTATCACTTTGACTTTGTGATCTTTCATGCATTTGGGCCAGGCCAGCTTTGGAAAAACCTCTGAAACTTCCAGGCTGAAATTCCCACTCAAAGGTTCACCCTCTGTAATAATCCTGAGCTGAAGTTTTGTGGAAAAAAAAGCAAATTAATGGCAGGACCAGGAGACACTTCAGCAGTGAAAAAAGGAAGCCAGAAATGGAGCACCAGGGACTGGGAGCCCTGAGGGGATTGGGGTGGGGGAAAATCCCACCCAGCTGCAGGAGGAGATGCCAGTGATGCCACCACAGAGTCATGGGATGGCTGGGTTGGAAAGGACCTTAAGGACCTTCTCATTCCACCCCCTGCCATGGACAGGGACAACTCCCACCAGCCCAGGTTGCTCCAACCTGGCCTTGGACACTCCCAGGGACGGGGCAGCCACAGCTTCTCTGGGCAACCCCACCCTCCCAGCTGGGAATGTCTTCCCAATATCCCAATTAAACCTACTCTCTGTCAGTGGGAAGCCATTCCCTGTGTCCTGTCCCTCCATCCCTTGTCCCCAGTCCCTCTCCAGCTCTCCTGGAGCCCCTTTAGGCACTGCAAGGGGCTCTCAGGTCCCCCTGGAGCCTTCCCTTCTCCAGGATGAACAACTCCCTAGCTGGGATTAACACAGATCTGCCCTCAGTGCTGATCCGTGTCCCTCTGCAAAAGTCAAGCTCAAGTTTAGCTCAGTTAATCTCAGGCCTTGGTTGGGCCATGAGCAGTGCCAGAAGAACCCCTGCAGTGGTGCAGGTGGGCACCAATCTGGCTCAGGAACGCCTGAAAATGAAGAACTTGTGGAAATCCAACATTCCAGAAGTTCAGGTTTGCTGAACTCCCTCATTTCCTTGTCAGGCCGGGTAAATTCCAAATTGCTCTGCCCCTGATGGCAATGTCAACTCCAACAGGCTCAGCCTGGCCTGGGAGCAGCCTGTGTTCCTCTCAGAGGAGATGGAATTCAACATTCCCAAGGGATGGAGCATTGGAGAAGGCAAAAGAGGAGCTCAGTAAAAGGGGGCAGACAGAAAAACTAACACAGCTCCTCGTTCTGTGCTTGTGAGTAGCGAAATGAGGAGAGGAGAGNAGGTTGGCAAAGGGTCAGGAGCAAAGGGAGAGGCTCCAAGGCCGTGTTCTCAGAGGATTCTCTTGGCAGCTGGGCATGTGCTCAGCCTGGCTGGGAGGGAGAGCTCCAGATCGATGTGTGCCCCATTATCCTGCCCAGTTTCCAAGCGGAAAATGCGTGAAATATGAAGTGAAAGTTCAAGCGACTGAGTGAGCCTTTTGAATGTATGTTGGGCAATAATTAGCTAATTAACAGTCTTTTGCTTGGCTGCGGAGGAATTTGTAATCAATTTCACATGGAATGTGCGGTAATGACCCTGTAATGGGATTCTAAACACCCCCCATCACTTGTTAGGCACAGATAAGTGAGGCTGGGAAAGTCAATGTGCTTTAGGCAGCTGCTGGCTGGCCTCCTGATCCTCGAGGTCTTCTCCAGCCTCATTGATCCTGTGATTCTGTCACTGAGATCTTCAGGCAGCGTGGCTGGACAACACCATTTTCACCACCTGACCATCTGTTGCCTGGTGGTGGTGGAAGGAGGAAGGACAGGGACTCCTGAGCTGACCTTCAGGCCACCAGGATTTGTTTGAACTCCACCAGCCCAGGCTGGGTTTAGGGAGGAAAGGCTGTCCTGGCTTCACTCCTGCCCTGCTCTGGGGCTCCCAACACAAGACAGATGTTGACATGTTGGAATGAGTCAAAAGGAGGCCACTAAGTTGATCCCAGGGCTGGAGCCAGGCTGGGAGAGCTGGGGGGGCTCCCCTGGAGAAGGGAAGGCTCCAGGGACACCTGAGAGCCCCTGGCAGGGCCTAAAGGGGCACCAGGAGAGCTGGGGAGGGACTGGGGACAAGGGATGGAGGGACAGGACACAGGGAATGGCTTCCCAGTGCCAGAGGGCAGGGAGATATGGGATATTGGGAAGGAATTGTTGGTTGGGAGGATGGGGAGGTGCTGGAATGGATGGCTGCTCCATCCCTGGAAGTGTCCAAGGCCAGGTTGGCTGGAGCTTGGAGCAACCTGAGGTAGTGGAAGGTGTCCCTATGACCTTTGAGGTCCCTTCCAAGCCGAACGATTCCATGATACCCCGTTTCTGTGAACCAACTGGCCAACTGTGCAGCCCCTTGGCCGTGTCTGGGCACTGCTGTGCCCGTGGGCACCGCTGAGTGTTCCCTTAGAGCTCAAAGAGCCACCAATCATAACAGAGCAGCACAGGAAGATTAACGAGCAGCAAAATGGACCCATCCATCTTCCCCCCTCACGTTCATCACTCCTCTGGCACCTCAGCACCGATGGCAAAGCCATCCCTTATTGCTGCTCTTCCCATCCCCCCCCGGCTCTTTGAGCAATGCCTTTGGGAGCGTTGTTGCTGCTGCAGCCATCTGATTAATTAACAAGAGAAAACAAAAGACAGTAACTTAATTCCGAGGCACAACAGCTTTAGCAATAGAGCCCTATTATTTGTCTATTCTTTTAATTTAGTTCTTGCAGCAAGTCTTCGTTTTCATATTAATGTGGCACGAGAACCTTCCCGTGCCAGCACGCCACTGGGACCGCCGTAATTAATGGATCTAATGTGAAAGTTTAGGGTTCATTAGGTTGGGAATTTGGGCAAGTTTTTAATCAAGCATGCTGTGGCAAATCATTTTGTAGAATCCCTCAGCTGGAAGGTGGCTGGGGGGGCCCAGGGGGTGGCTCTGAGGGCACCACTTGGCACCTCTGAGACCTGTCAAAGGGAGCAGGACAGTGGCAGACAACCCAAACTCATCCTCTTCTTTGCCAAGGAATAGAAGGAGCTGGGAAGGGGTCGATTTTCCTCATAATAGTGGCAATTAAGAGCTGAAGTCAATTGTGGTAATGGTGTCACTGGGTGAGGAGAAGCACAGAGGGGGTGTCACATGGTGTTAATTATTGTACACTGGCATATCCAAGGCCCCTGGAGCTGGGAGAGAGGCTGTGCATTCCCAAAAAACAGCCTTGCAGGGAGGAATTTGCAATCCAATTTGCAACTCACGCACACAGAGCAACCCCAGCGCTGCTCAGACACCGTGGGATGCCCTCAGCAAGGTCAGGATGTCACTAAGCTGAAGGGTTTGGAGCATTTTTCAGCACTAAATGCCTGAAATTCCAAAGAAAACTGCTTTAGGAACAGCTGTTCTGGATGTGTGGCACTGAGTGGTAACTGAAGGAAGTCTGGGACAGGATATAAACCCACAGATCCTAAAACTTCAGGCTGTGCTGGGACAGCTGGAACACCAAAGACACAAACTGAGCTCTGCAACTGTCAGGAATTCTGTCTCCCTGAAAAAATCACAGGCATGTGCAAAGCCCTTAATAAAGTCCTGATAAAAATACTCCCATACAGCCCCCAATTCCAATTATCTCTTACCCTATGTTCTCTGCATTGGATTATTTAAGCTTCCTTTAAGCTTACAAGGCTTTTTCCTACTTCTTTTTATGTCCTTTTTCTCTTCTCTTTAAATAAAAATATGCCTGGCCAGCAGGATTTCCCAAACCTCAGCACTTCCAATTGCATTCCAAGTAATAATCTTAAGGACACAACGTGACTGGGACCTCAGCTGGGCAATACAAGAACAAAAGGCATATTGCAAAGTGAGTGCCAATCAGTTGCAGGAGTCGTTAATTAACCTCCCCATTCCCATCCATCCTCCAAAAAAGGCTCCATCCCTGAGACTCTTCCCTGTGTCCATGCTGGGATCTAAAATGCATGGGAAGAGGAGCTTACCCTGGCTATCCAAAGGAGAAATGAACTTTAGTCCATGTCCTCTGGATGTGAAAGGTGACAGAAGGGCAAAGCTGGCTGAGAGGTCGGGGCTGACAGTCCTGGGAGTGTCCCAGGCCAGGTTGGACAGGGCTTGGAGCAACCTGGGCTGGTGGGAGGTGTCCCTGCCATAAGATGGGTTGTGAAGTCCCTGCCCATGGCAGAGGGTGGGACAAGGTGAGCTTTGAGGTCCCTTCCCATGGCAAGGGGATGGACAAAATGAGTTTAATGTCCCTTCCTATGGCAGGGGATGGGACAAGAAGAGCTTTGAGGTCCCTTCCTATGGGGAGGGGGGGGNTCCATCCCTGAGACTCTTCCCTGTGTCCATGCTGGGATCTAAAATGCATGGGAAGAGGAGCTTACCCTGGCTATCCAAAGGAGAAATGAACTTTAGTCCATGTCCTCTGGATGTGAAAGGTGACAGAAGGGCAAAGCTGGCTGAGAGGTCGGGGCTGACAGTCCTGGGAGTGTCCCAGGCCAGGTTGGACAGGGCTTGGAGCAACCTGGGCTGGTGGGAGGTGTCCCTGCCATAAGATGGGTTGTGAAGTCCCTGCCCATGGCAGAGGGTGGGACAAGGTGAGCTTTGAGGTCCCTTCCCATGGCAAGGGGATGGACAAAATGAGTTTAATGTCTCAAGTTGCTTTATTCTTCCCGGGCCTCTGCACATATTGTCATCCACCTGCTGAAACCTGGGTCCTTTGGGTTAGAGTGCAAGTTCAACTCTAAATCTGATTGCATCAGTCCCTTTTGCCACTGGAATTTCGGGGACAATTAACCAGGCAGGACAGAAAACTCCTTCCTGAGCCAGACACTTCCAGCTTTACTACTGAACATCAGCTTTTGGGTTTGTAAACCAGGTCATAACAACGGATGGGCATCAGCAGTTGGGTTTATGCCAGCAGGATAAATGGGGCATCTCCATCCCCCACCTACAGCATTTCATCTTTACACAGAAGAGGGGGAAAAAAAAGATATTAAAAGGAAACATTTTTGGAAGCTCTACTTAAAAGGAAAAGTCCTTTTTTTCCACATCACTCCACCTGCTTCTAAATCTGCATATTCCCAAAAACCTCTTAGTGGCCCTGATAAAACACCTCTTATTGGACCTAAAACCTGATAGTGTCACGGGTATAACTGTATCTCTTTTTAGTTGTATTTCTTTTAAATTGTATTTCTTTTTAATTGTATTTCTCTTTAACTGTATTTCTTTCTTGTCCAACTCTGAACCAAACATATTTGTCCTTGTTTCTGTCAGAATGAGATGAGAATTACCAGGGATTTATTTAGGGAGGTGACCACCCAGGTGACATCGACGAAGCCCCTGATTTCATCCGTCCTCTGAAGACCACAGGCATTTTATATAATTCTTTAATGCTCCAAAAAAAGCTACAAAACGTGTTAAATCCCCGTTTTAGAAGTAAAAGCATCTGGCTCTGACTCCTCCTGGCTGCAAAGCAAAGCCACGGAGATGCTTCCCGTGACCCCGGTTTATTTTGCGTTTCCAAGGCACCAGGAAATCGGAGGTTGGGAATGAGGCAAAGAGCGGCAACTTCGGAGGGCTGTAACTTTTAAAGCCGCTGGGATTATTGACAGCCTTAAGAGTGTTAAAACACAGCTTTGCACCTTTTCGGAGCTCGGTACTTCTGCAAATGGGAGCGTGTCCGATTACATAAGAAAAGCGCCCCCTTTCCCCCCAAAGTTCACAGCCTGAGTCATTTTCACAGCTTCCGATTTCTTTCCCCCTCGTTTCGCTGGCCATCAAACCTCAGCTTTGTTCCAAGTGCCATCACAAATGTCAGGAAAGATTCCTTCCCGGGTGGGAAATTCCACAGCGCAGCCTCCTCTCCCCAGAGCACAGGCAGCGCCTTGTTCAGATACAAATTACAAGTGATTTACAGTGTAATTTCACCATTTTTGACACTGTGTTGAGCATCTGTTCTTTGATGTGCACTTGGGTAGTGAGGGAAATTTAACTTTAACAGCTTCTGTAGCGTTTCCAATGACTTTTGATTATGAAATAAGGGAAAATGCTGTGAACTCTGACAATCTCCCTTTGATGAGTTTCATTGCTTCGGTATATCTGGAAGGAAAAGATCTGATTCATGATGGGCCACAGATCAGACAGTGGGAATTATGTCATTTCTCCTGACACAATGCTTGTTCCACCTCTAATTGCACAGTATCAACCCAACTAATAATAAACCACTTTCTCTCCCTGCAATACCCAGCACACAAACCGCTGGAACTTTTCACAGGCAGCCCAGAAAAGGAGATGAAAACACACAATGTCAGACTTATGAATGTGAAGGTTATTCTTCTGCTCTCCCGTGGGACAAGAGCAAAATCCGACTGAGAAAGAAGAAAGCCCTAAAGGAACGCCACTAAAACCATCTGACCTGCAGGAGCTGCTTATTTTTGAGGAGCTGTTTGCTCCTTGCTTGGCACGGGGCTCGGAATGTGGATGGATCTCCGGGGGGGTTGGGTGAGCTGATGTCACAGATCACAGCAAGGGGGACGCTGAGAGTGTTCCAGGAGCAAATGCCGGCACAGAGGAGCATCCAGTGAGCTCATGCTTGGCTGCCACAAATCCTGGAGCAGCTTTTTAATGTTCATTATCCATTACCTTCCTCCCAGAGGGAGAACTGCTCACAGCAGAGCACTCAGGAAGGCACCGGGTCTGGAAGATGGGCTGTGTTGGGTCTGACTTGTCCTCACATCCGGGCAAAGATGTGACAGCAAACCCAAGTCCCTGCATCAACTTGTTTCCAGCCCAAACAGCAGGATAAATGTGGGAAGGCAGGGAATCCTCCTCTCCTGACCCATCCACAAAACAATTTTAAGCTCCTTTATAAGACACCTGCAAAAATGGCCCTATTAAGAGCGACACAGACACACCAGTGGGCAGGGGGTGAACCCAGGGTAGCTTGTGAATAAAGCAGAAAAATCCAAGAAGTAAAAGAAGGAGCATAAAAAGCCCCAAAGAGCCTGCAAAAAGCATTTTATTTAGGAACGCTATAAAGAGCAGAAAGAACATTTGAGCTGAGCACTGGCAGGAAAAGGTTCTTGAAACCATCAGCAAAGCTTGAGAAACCAGAACTTCTGAAATGATTTGCAAAGACTTTTTTTTTCCAATTCTGCATGGCAGCAACATCTGCCTCTTGGCAGTCTCAGTTTCTCAGTTTGCAGCACCCAAAGGCACCCAGGAGAAGCACCTTGGTGGATGTGGGAGAACTCGGAGAGCTCCTGGTTCCAGCACCAAATCCGTAAGGCTGAGAGCTTGGAAACTGCTCACAGATATCCAGGATGGAGCTGGATTGGGTGTCCCTGTCACCTCCAGGCAGGATTTCCCCTCACCCAATTTTGCAGGTTTAGTTTTGAATCCGAAACTCTCCTGATTTTGAGGTGGGAAAGAAGATTCTGCTCTTTTCTCTCCCTTTAGTATCCTTCAGTTGGCTTCCCTACTTAAACAAATATAGACTGAGCATTATTTTCCTGCAGGGCTTGTGAAATGCTTTATAAAATATGAATTGTCATGTGCAATGGCATATGTCTTATGCAATTCAAATGCTTTTCATCCTCCTGGGCATAATTACTGGGGAAAATGAGGAACAAAAATGGAAAGGTTCCTTGAAATCACGAACCAGTTTGGCATCCTGGTGCAAACTTTTATTGCTGGTTCAGTTCTGATCGATGCAGAGCCAATCAGGTATCAATCAGCTGAAGATTTGCTCCTCCAGGAGATGATTCCACAGTGGGTGGTAGAAAGGAATTCCTGATACAGGAACAGGCACTTTGTACCCTCACAAACCCACTCGGGTCTCGTCTCTCTGTCGCTCCTGAGTGGCCCTGACTGTTGAAACGAGATGGGCTCGTCCAAGTTCATCCCTCCTGATTATTTCAGATCACCAGGGGGTTACGAGCACAGACTCTGACAGGCCAAACCTGCAGTCATTTACTAAAGCCTGGGCAGGCTCCTAAGTGGAGAAACAAGCCAGTGGTTTCATGTTAATGCTGCCAGTTGGGAGCTGATGAAGAGGGAGCCCCAGGCCCTTGGAGGGCGAGTTCGTCACTCTGGGATAGGCACAGCAAGGATGGATTGTCCTTTCCTGTGAAATCACACACAAGGGTGTGATTTAATCAAGGGGTGGCAGCTCCAAGTGCTGGTTTGGCGGTCAAAGGACCAATCTGACACCAAAATAGCAAAAGCCCTGCCAAAAGGCATTTGTTGTTCGTTATTTTTTCATGAGCTGGGCCATTTCAGTTCTCTGAGTCACCAGGGGTGGCAGGGCCAAGGTGAGGGAGGGCACAGTGTGAAGCTGCTTTCAAAGGGGGCATCAGTGGCACACAGAGTGAGGGTCACACAACCTGGGCCCTCTTTTTGGTCCTTTGTGCCACCTGAGCCTTTGCCTTGTGCTGCTCAGAGATGTTCCCTTTTATCCCCATTTGCCATGGAGAACCTTCCTGTGATGCCTCTGCATGACAAAGGTGTGTGGTGTCCTCTCCTCGGAGCCTTGAGAAGTTCTGCAGCACGTCAGAAGAGCAGAGTGAAGACACCAAATGGGCAGCTCTGACCACTGCATGGCCAAAAGAAAAGGTGTATTTCATCACCCAAAATAATCCACTTTTCATATCCCCACCCACATTTGTTTAATTCCTCCTGTGCCTATTTTGTTGATTATTCTGAACTGATGTGATTTTGATCCCACCTATTAAGCAACAATCACATGCAGAAATCTTGAAAGCTGCTCTGTGACAGAACTGTCACCCACTGTCACCAGGAGTTAAATGTACTGAGAGTGAGAGCTGAACCTGCAAATGGCTCATCCCTTTCTCTTGTCATCCCCCAACCTACAGAGCCAGACAAGAGGAGTCTGAGGGTGCAGACAAGGTGATCCCTGACACCCATGGAAGCAGTTGGATGCACACATGGAACTAAAGCAGATGGTTGGAGTAGCCCAGGGGAGGGAATAAATATTTATGAAAAGTCCTGCATTTGTTGTGATCCTTGCCTTGTCTCCATTTTCCCTTCAGCACCACTCACTGGGAAACCCTCCCAGGATGCTCCAGACTGTCTTTGAACTTGCTTGGTGTCAGCAGGAAATGGGAGCTCTTCAGGTCTCTCCAAATACCCAATTCTGTGGTTGCCTCAAACTGTAACCCCAAAGAGTGGGGAAGTTTATTGAACAAGCTGTGCTTAATATCAATGCCTTTCCTTTCCTTTCCTTTCCTTTCCTTTCCTTTCCTTTCCTTTCCTTTCCTTTCCTTTCCTTTCCTTTCCTTTCCTTTCCTTTCCTTTCCTTTCCTT
>VXBX01004879.1:107753-158378 GCA_013400415.1 Scytalopus superciliaris | reverse complement strand
TCCCCTTCCCCTTCCCCTTCCCCTTCCCCTGTTATGCTCCCTCCTCCCTCTTTTGAAAATCTCTCCAGTCATTTAAAAACCAGGACCATTTTTCTCTCCTTATCACGTTATTCCCTTTCACCTCCCGCTGCAGGTCAGAGCTTATCGAAGCTTTCCATCTCCTCTCTGGGAAGCTGAGCTTGTATTTACAACCAGTGGGTCAAAAATGACAGCTTAAAATGCTGTTCTTACCTGCTGGAGAACCTGCCAGCCCTGGGGATGTGCTGGAGGCTGTGGGGAAATCCAGGCTGAGCTATCCCAGTGCCCAGAGCTCATCCAGGGCAGGAGGGTCAGCACCCAGAGGGACACGGGGACCTTCTCACAGGGAAAGGAGGGTCAGGGGTGACCCAACACGGTTTTCCTCAGTCTGTAGTTGAGAGCAGGACTAAAGTCCAAGTCTCAGAAACTTTCACTGGGAATTCACAGAGTTCCAGATTATGCTGAGCTGGAAGGGACCCACAAGTGTCAGCTGGGGGTTCATAGAGCCAGAGTTTGGCTTGACCATGAGTTTGTGTATGAAGGACATCTCCTCTACCTTGGTGTCCTTAGGGGTGAGATGTCCCTTAATTAAACCAGTCCCATCCCTGGCACTTCACAGAATCCCAGGATATTCTGAGCTGGAAGGGACCCCCAAGGACCATCCAGCCCAACCCTCAGCCCTGCACAGCCCCAGCCCCAAGAGTCACCCCCTGTGCCCCAGAGGAGCATCCAAACCCTCCTGGAGCTCTGGCAGCCTTGGGGCCGTGCCCACTGCCCTGGGGAGCCTGGGCAGTGCCCACCACCCTCTGGGGAAAGAAGAGCCTTTCCCTGAGATGCCCCCTGAGCCTGCCCTGGCACAGCCCCAGCCATTCCCTGGGGGCTGTCCCTGGGCCCCCCAGAGCAGAGATCAGTGCCTGCCCCTCCACAAGAAGTTGGAACTGCAGTGAGGTCTCCACTCAGTCTCTCATTGTCCAGGTTGAAATATTCCTGTATTTTCTATTTAGAAGCTTTAGGTAAAAATTTCATTGAGCTATGAGGTTTTGATGACCAGAAGGTCCCAGGGAGGGCTGTTACAGCTGCAGCTGTTTCAGATCATGTTCATAACGTGTTGTCACAGCTGATGGGTCAGTGCAAATCCTGGGGGAAAGGAAAGAAAACCAAACCAGAGGTTTCAAACAACTAGAGAAACCCAAGGAGTGCAGAGAGAGGACAGTTCTCAGCAGAAGATGGACATGGAAAAAAGGAGTATTTCTGCCTGGTTGCAAACCCACAATTACAAGTGGCCACCAGCTGAAGGACATGAGGTCTGGTCTCACGTTTACACCTGATTTACACAGCAATAGCCCCAGGGCCCCAGCATGGCCCTCATTCCATGCAGAATCCACAGCTGGATGTGTCAGGCACTGGGATTCACTCGGGTGGTGTTTCCTTCACCTGACAATTCACAATTGAGTTTGGCTGTTTGGTTTTGTTTCAGCTCCACTTGGCAGCTCTGTTACCCTCCTAAGTGTCCTGCAGGTCCAAGGCTGATTGAAATGAGAAAGATTTACATCCTCAAAGTCCTGCAGATCAATCACCTTCTCCCCACAGTGATCTGTGGCTCTTCTGGAGCTCCACCTGCCTGCCAAAACCCGGGGGGTTAACTGCAGCTTTTCAGGAGATGACACCCTTCTTTTGGCGGAGTGCTCTCGGCCACCCTCTGGTTCACAGCACAAATCGTTCTTTTCAGCTCCCTTTGTCAGTTTTTAGCTCGATGCCTAAAGAGTTTTGATGGCCCCTGCAAACTTGCCATTACAGGAGGCTGCCCATGAATCTGGCCAATGAGTCTGTGCAGCCAGGGAATTTCTGCTGACATCCTCCCCCCCTCTTGCTCCAGGTGATTGGCACTGCAGTGACGTCTCTGGGAAATGCACACGAGTAGAGCTGATTTTTAGGCTTGGCTGGAAAAATCTACATCCTTCCTCAGATTTTTTTTTTTTCCTTTTGGTTTATTTTACTCTTTTAATATCTCACAATTAACGTGGAAAATTTCTTTTGAAGAGCTTTGATCTGGAAAGCGGTTTAAATAAGAACAGACACCTCCTAAACACTGCAGGAATAGCCTCTGTGGAGGAGTTAGAGCTTGAAGAATAGGAAAAGGTCAGATTAATGCTGGGTCTGCAATCAGTGCAAGTGGTCCCTTGAAGATTGAATTATTAAAGGTCCTTTAACATATAATGATATCAAATTATTTCACAAAACCTTGTCCTGTGTTTGAAGGTGTTTTATGTCCAGCCTTTTAGTGTCTGGATGGCAAAAGAAATGTGCCCTTTGTCTGAGAACAGGCTCTGGTGCCCTGAAATCCCTCTCAAAGCATCCCTGCTCATCCCACATGGATCCTGTGCCAGGCCCTTGGTGCTTCCAGTCACATCAGACTCACTGGGCACAGCGAGGGCTGGTGGATTCCACGATCCACCACCTGAAATGGGGGAGTTTTGCCTCCAGCATTTCATGTCTGAGCTCAACTATGGGAGGAGAGGGCACAGATGTTTCTAGAGCAGAAACATCCCACTGGCCTTTGCTTCCCAAACAGGGATCTCACCCCAGGGAATGGCTGGGGCTGTGCCAGGGCAGGCTCAGGGGGCATCTCAGGGAAAGGCTCTTCTTCNTGCCAGGGCTGGGACTGGTTTAATCAAGGGACATCTCACTCCCAAGGAAACCAAAGTAAATGTGATGTCCTTCACACACAAACTCTGGCTCCATGAACCCCCAGGTGACACTCAGGACAGCCCCAACTCAGTGTGGGACTTCAGGGAATGTCATGGAAACATCATGAGATGAAACTTGTCCACATTGCACAGATGGAGAAGCTGAAGCAGAGAGAGGGGACAAGATGAGCCTCAGGTCACACTCTGTGCCAGGGCCTGCCAGGATTTCTGATCCCCCCTTTGACCAAGTTCCTTCAATTGTCCCAGTTTTCCCCCTTCCCTCCTGAGGGATAAGTGTGATGGTGATGAAAGAGTCTGCTCCTTGTGTGTGTGTCCCCCATTGCACAACCCCCCTCTCCCCTTCTGTCTCTGGGGCTTGTCCTGTGGCTGTTGCAGGAGGAACAGTCTGTTCCTCACTTAATTAGTGCATTCCAGAGGTGCAGGACCTGAGATGTGTTTGACTGACTTTGATTCCCATCAACCTGCAAATAGATGTAAAATCCCAGACTGGTTTGGGTTGGAAAGGACCTTAAAGCTCATCTCATTCCTGCCATGGGCAGGGGCACCTTCCACTAGCCCAGGTTGCTCCAAGCCCCATCCAGCCTGGACACTTCCAGGGGTGGGAAAACTGGACAGGATGGATTCCCAAGGTTTCAGGCAGGTTTGGGGTGGTTTGGTTGTTACTCTCCTTGCACGTGAACCACATGCAGCAGATGTTACTGTTGTTTGAGTCAAACTTCATGGGAAACAGTGACATCAACAGGGCTTGCTCTAAGGACAACATGATATACATGGAAATAAAGTCTGCCACTGTTCCACTGCCTCCTGCCACCAAAGACAATGATTGCAGCCATTAAATATGGAAGGGGATTCTTTTATCTCTCTCCTTTCTGTCTTAATTCCCTTATTTTGCCCTGTTAGCTCAGCTGAGGATTATTTCTTAGAAACAGAATCATCTCATAGAAAAAAAAAGGAGCCCCTAAAACACCTTTTCTCATAAACAAGAACTTCTCAAGAACAAGAAGATGTGAGGTTGACCCCAAAAGCCCCGTTATACCTTACAGGCACTTTGGGAATGGGGATTCCACTCCCACCAACATCCTGCACTGGGCCAATCCCTTTGGTTTTGCTCCAGGGCAGAGTGGAGTTAGGGAAGAGCAAACTGAATTTGACAAACTGTGTTCTTAATTAATTTACATCCAATTAGGATTAATTAATTGCTGACTAAAGTATCACCCCATGTAATTATGTATCAAAATAAATAATCCTCACGGACTAAATGAGGGGGTTGGTTACAGAGTGGAGACACCACAATTCCACAGGGCCTGGGCTGTGCCAGGGGAAGGCAGGGCAGGGAAAGCCCTCCAGGTACAAGGGGCTGGTTTTCAGCTTCCCAGCACACCCCTGATAAAGAGCCACAGAATCCCAGGATCCTTGAGGCTGGAAAAGCCCCCCCAGCCCNTGAGGGGCCCAGAACTGGCCACAGGACTCGAGATGCCCCTCACCAGTGACCAGCACAGAGGGACAGTCACTGCCCTGGTCCTGCTGCCACACCATGGCTGGCACAGCCCAGGTGCCCTTGGCCTTCCTGCCCACCTGGGCTCATGTTCAGCTGCTGCCAACCAGCACCTCCAATCCTTTCCCACCGAGCCACTTTCCAGCCTGGAGCATTGCAGGGGGTGGTTGTGACCCAAGAGCAGGACCTGGCCAGGTCCCAACACACATCCAACAGCTCTCTGTCCATCTTTTTTCCCCAAAGAAGGAATGCTCTAGCCCAAATCCTTCCCCCTGAGCCAGTGAATCACCAAATCACACAGACTGGGATCCCCCAGTGCTCCTCCAGCCCCCACATCCTCCTCTCCTGCAGACACCAGTTGGGGTTGACACAGAGGGCAAGTGGCACTGCCCTGATCCACCTGCTGATGCCACCAGACCCAACCCTTGTGACCCCCTTTCCAAGGCTCTGCCAGCACTGAGTGAATCCCTGATGCCTCCTGAGATTGGAGTTCACTTGAAAACTTGGTGGGCATCAGAGAACACTCAGGTGACCATTTTTGTGACAGCTCCCTGGCCCAAGCTAAACCTGAGCCTGGTATTACTGCCTTTGCTCCTCTGAGACATATGGAGGTTTTTCCCACTGCAAGTTGGGGAGTAAAACTATTTTTCCTTTCTTTTTTAATGTGGCAACAAACATGTAAGTAAAATTTAACATACAGTGGGCAGAAGGGCTGCCCCACACAGCAAGGTGAGGTCAATGTGGAGCTGTAAGGACAAACAGGACAACAGAAACACAAATTATGGGGGGAAAAGTCTCCTTTTAGGAGAAGGAAAATAGGAAAGGATGGTTCCCCATTGAGCTTTAGCTCTTTGTTCTCCAGTTCACTGGGAGACACACTCTGTTCAGCTGAGCAAATTCAGTGTGACACTCACAGAGAAGTCGTTCATGAAAAATTGGGAGATTTTTGTCAGGTTGTATAAATGGATTAGCCAAAGTGACACTGTGTGGGAGACAGAACCATCTGAAGGAGAACAAAATAACCTATTTCTTACAAGGTCTAGATTTCACCTTAAATTCAAATGCCAATTGGAAGTGGCATTGAGGGTAATGGACTTTGGGAGATGTTAAATGAAAAAGCACAGGTGGGATAAATAATCTGGAAGTGCCGGTGTTGTCGATAGAGCGACAGTGAGAGGCAGGAGCTGTGAGACCAGCAGCATTGCACTGGCTGCAGAGCAGGCTAAAGGCTCTTTTAGCGTCCTAAAGATGCGAGTTTGGGTCATGCTTCAAAAATGATCCCAGCTGAGCTTCTGGCAAGGGTTAAAACAGCCCAAACAGCCCAGTTTGGCCCTGGGACTTCTCTGTGGTTACTGACCCTACAGCCAAGTTGCCTGAAGGTTTCTAAGTGGGGTTTCTGAGCTCAGGTGGAACTGGGAGGTTGTTCTGTGGGGCACAGAGAGGACCTAAAGGCAGGACCAGGTGGTGGTTTGTTCCCACAGAGCCCATTTTCTTTTCCCTGTCCTTTGTTTTCAAGGATGAATTCCAGTTAGATGGACAAAGTGAGAGTGAATCTCGTGGAGCTCTGACTCCCACCAGCTCTGTGGCCTTACAGAGGTGGAAATGAAAGACACCCTTTGCAAAGAGCAGGCAGTTCACACCATGTGGGACCATATCCTGGATTTCACTGCTGTTTCCAGCATCTCCCGAGTCAAGAAGTTTGGACAACACCCTCAGGCACAGGGTGGGGTTGTTGGGGTGTATGTGCAAGGCCAGCAGTTGGACTAGATGGTCCTTTGGGGTCCCTTCCAGCTCAGGAGATTCCTTGATTCTATTCCTTCCCCCCCCAGTTTTCCCAAGAGGTGATGCAAATAGCCTCCACCTCTCCAAGCCCTGTGATCCATGGAAGGGATTCTGCTGTCTTTGTGGGGCCAGGATGAATTCCAGGCTGTGCTTTGCTCCTCCCAAATCACCAACCAGCCCCAGCCTTGCCCAGGCTGGGCTCAGCAGGGAGATTCCCCACCCAGGAATCATGGCCTGTCCTGAATGCCTTCTCTCTGTGAACACCTGACTCTATGGAAAGCAGCAAAATACAGCTTGAAATGCATTTCTGTCCAAGTGTTCTGAAGAGCTCTGCTGCAGAATGAGGAATCTGCTCAGGCCCAGCTCTCTCACGGCACTCGGTGACCATCTAATCTCCCTGCTTTCATCTTAATGCCTCCCTAATACTTGTTTAAACAGATGTAAAATTACCTGGAGCTCTCACACAGGAGAGGATGTCATCGCTGCTCCGGCTGGGTAAACAGGCACTTGCAGTAGAGCAGGAGGGAGTGCAGAGATCCCCCGGAGCTCCACCTGAACGAGCCACCAGGAGTGCCTGAGGGCAGTTTCTATTGTGCCTCAGCTGCATCTTTGGCTCCATTTTCTCCTTCCACTGCCTGGGGGCGCCAGGTTTTGTTTGCACTCTCACTCACTCACTCACTCACTCACTCACTCACTCACTCACTCACTCACTCACTCACTCACTCACTCACTCACTCACTCACTCACTCACTCACTCACTCAATCTCTGATTCACTCACTCACACATCCATTCACTCACTCACTCACTCACTCACTCACTCACTCACTCACTCACTCACTCACCCACTCATTCATCCATCCATCCACTCACTCACCCATTCACCCCCTCACTCGTCCACTCACTCACTCACTCACTTATTCTCTCACTCATCCTCTCCCTCCCTCCCTGCCAGGCCCTGCAGTTCAGCCCCCGGACACCCCCAGGTCCCTGCCAGGCTCTGGCCCTTGGCATCTCCTTTCCCCCCCGCTCGGTGGTTCGAGCATCCCAGCCGGGCATTGCCGCGGGGCCTCAGCCCGAGCCTTTCCAGCCGGCATTCCCAAGGCTCTCCAGCTCCCAGCAGGAGCGGAGCAGGGACAGCCAGGAGCCAGGCAAAGCTGACTGCTGCCACCGCAAGGCTGGAGATATCCCCGAGTCCAAAGAGTCCGTGTCATCCTCTGGCAGGGAGGGGAAAGGGTGAAGGGATGCCCAAATGTCTCTCAACCCTCATCTCATTACCAAACCTTTTCTTCCTCGAGCCAGAGCCAGTCCAGCCCGAGGCTTGTCCTGCTGGCAAGAGCCTGAAGAGCTCTCACAGCTCACCTGCTGCCCTGTCAGGAGCTCTGGGGGGTGATTCCTTCACTACTCATTATTTTCCTGCCTTTCTTCATATATAAGCAAAGTGCCAAGTGGGAATTCGGTGTCCAACTGGAATCTGTGGCCTTGGGTGTCCCCCTTTCTGCCAGCACAAACCTCAAATATTTCTTATATCCTTTTTTTTTTTTTTTTTTTCCTTTTTCCTACAGCATTATCACTCCTTTCCCACATTTTGCTCCCTCCCACGGCTCTAAAAGCATGGGACACTTCTGTGGGGGTACCACATCTTGGGAATTCATCTCTCCAGGCTCCAGAGTGCCAGTTTTCCTCTGGCATCAAGGGACTGGTAACGCCCTCCAGGTTGGCAAGCTGAAGAGGAGTGGGCCAGATCCCCCACAGGAGGAAATTGTCTGGAAGTTCAGCAGACCTGGAGCCACCAACACGGGCCAGGAGATGTGGCCCAACATTTGTGAAGCTGGAGGGGGACACAGATGCTGAATTGTGCTCCCTCTGCCTTTGCCAGCCCTTGACATCCAGGGCTCTGCAGTGCCAGTGGTCCCTCTGCCTTAAATCCATAATCTCCAGTATAAAACCTCTGCTGTAGGAATATTTGTCCTCTGATAGCAACATCAGCTGCTCATGAGACACAGAAGAACCAAAGCTCTTTCACCCACTTGTTACCTTTTGAATATTGGTGGGAGATATTCATCGTGCCCAACTCTCAGGTGTGAGATGAGACCCTGTGCAGTGTCTTCTCCTTGAGGGAAATTACTGACATCCTTCACTAGAAACACCCAAAAAGGACACTCTGAATGAGCCCCTGGCAATCACAGGAACGGGGATCTGAGAATTCCACCCTACACTGCCCTTAATTAAGATTAAATCCTTTCATATCCCAAGGCCAGGAGCTGGGCCATGGGAAGACTCTGTGCAGTTACTCTGCTTCGATGGCTCTGTGGAAGAAAATAGATGTCTCCCCACCAAAGCATCGGGCTGTATCTCTTTGCAGGATGAATTTTACTGCTCCATCTGCAGCCTTGTATCCCCTGAAATCATTCCTTGTTCCAGCACTGCAAAGACTCAATGCAAAGGTCACCCTTTTTTTCCCCCCTACATGTTGTCAGGCACTGATTCAAACAGGGCAGGAATTGGCTGTGAGTGTGGAACTCCTGATCCTTCCACCAAGGCTGAGTCCTTGCTACAAAGGAAGGGCATAAACACACAAACAAGGCTGACATTTTCCCCTGGCTATGGATATGGGCTCTGTGTTATTCCCAGGCTGGAGAGGTAACATTTGCACTGCTCATCAAATCACTGTTACGAACCACAGCCCAGGATCAGCTCCAGCTCGAGTGGATATCAAGAAAAGGGGATTTATTTCCCTTCTCAGCCTAGAAATTCATCCATGTCCTAGGAAAGAAAGGAGAAGCTCTGCTTGGAATGCAGCAGAAATCCTTCTTGACCACTCAGCTGCTGCCAGGCTGTCTGTGCCAGCCTTGGCATTGAACAACAACTGCACCACTAAGTCACCTCGGTGTAAAACTTCTCCAAAACTTAGCACTGACAGATGCTGCTGTTGAGCTAAAGAAGCACTTTCTGCCCTCCCAGCATGGGCTACAAATCCATTTTCCAGAGTCTCACAATATTTACTAAGGCATCTTTGCTTCTGTTTCGTAAAGAAAAACGTTTCTTGTCCTCTGGGCAGCAAAGAAAGCAAACCTGTCAGAGCTAAATAGCTGCAGTGATTGTCCAAAGAACTCCGGAGTCTTGCTTTGAAATCCCTGCGTGACTTGGGGCAAATCATGATGTCTCTGCGTGGTACCAGCTTAGCAAACCACAAAAAGTGTGTGCTTGTGTCCTGTGGAGCTTTAGAGCTCCAACCCAGCCAGTCTGCTCCTGTTTCCCCCCCCCTCGTGGCATGGGGACAATGATGCCACCTCTCCTGATCCTCAGGCCTTACAGATTAACTTCTCCCTAAGGATAAAACATTCCTGTTAGTCCTGGCTCCAGCTGTGATTCCTTCAAAGGTAAATGTACAGCTCTTGAGATATTTCTGCATGTCATTGCAGCCTGATTATGGTCCCAGTTACAGATCAGAAGATCCTTCGAAGCTGACTGAGCAGTAACAGACCTTAAAAATGTGCACTGGGGTTGGTCCCATTAATGCAAATCAAAATTCCACGAACAGAAAGCCCAGCTCTCTTCATGGAGAGCAGAATTACCAAGTCAGCATTCCTGGAAGTCAATGGGCACCGCTGAGCTGCTCAAACCCCAAACCACAGGGCTGCATTTGGGATTTGGGCTTCAACTCCTCCTAGCAGAGCACAGACCTGGCACTAAACCCAGGGGGTTGGACCTACAAACCTAAAGCCATCAAAAGCCATCACTTCTCATTATCTTTGATCCCTTACTGATAAATTCACTGATACAAGAGAGGGCAGAATTTGGAACCTAGAACTTGGATAACACAAATACAGTCTCTTGATGCTGTTTTGTGCAGTTCCCTTTTCCATGCACAGATACTGGAAAGGTTGGTGAGGCCATGAGGATGCCCAGAAGGAATAATCCTGCTGATAAAGAACTTTGAGATAAAGATCCGTTTCCTTTCCTTCCCTGAACTCTCCTGGGGTTTGCTGTCTCCTGTTGTGGGCAGCTGTAACTCTGATGGAAGGTTGGAGTGATGGTCACAACCCTTTGTGGAACAGGAATGTGCTGTACCTGCCCGGGCTGAGCAGGGCTGGGCAGCTCTGCAGGAGGACACTCCTCTCTGCCCACGGTTTGGGCTGAAATATGGAATGGATTCTGGGCAAACAGGGACAGGACAAGGGGAAACGGCCTCAGGCTGCACCAGGGGAGGGGCAGGTTGGACATCAGGAGGAATTTCTCCCTGGAAACCGTTGGAAGGGGCTGCCCAGGGAGGTTTGGAGGGTCCAAGGCAGGACTGGCCGTGGCACTCAGTGCTCTGGGCTGGGGGACAAGGTGGGCATCGGGCACAGGGGGGGCTTGATGACCTTGGAGGGCTTTCCCAACCCTGATAATTCTGTGATTCCATGCCTTCCACATCTCCCTATTAACCAAACACCCCTGGGTGTCTCTTTGGACTTTTACCTTCTTTGCCAGAAGGAACATTCCCAAAGAAAGCACCGAGCTGGTTTGCTCAGCCCACACAGAGTTAACTTGAGCCTTGCTCTGCATTAAATCACGCAGCATATGGAGACACAATTCCAAGCCATCTGGATTATCATTAACCATCAGGTGTTGTGCTCATTACACCTGTTATAAAGAAAAAGGATAATTAAATGGGGGGGGGGATTACATTCCACTCACAGCTTTGCTGCATTTTATCAATACCTTCTTGTCCCTTTTGGCGATATGACCAAAGCACTTCTGTGCAATATGCAAAACAAAAACCATTTGCATGAGGCAGAAATAAAGATGAGTGAACCTTCTTAGCCCGAGCAGATGTTTTTCATTAGAAAATAATTTGTCAAAAGGTAGAGAGACTCATAATTTTCAGACCGGCTTCTTTCACTTTGGAGGGTAAGTAGACTCAATTTAATTGCAAATGGGCTGCATGGTCACGGGAACAAGGAGAGGGAAAGCAATGAGAACATGTGCCATGGTTTTAATCAAAATCTTTCCCCAAATAAAGGGCTTGTGTTCTATTTTCCCTGGGACAATTGTTGATTTCTGATTTAGCTTCACAGCTACTGGATATAGCAATACTTAATGCTGCAGGAAGAATTTTACTGAAGTCCACCAGCTAAAAAGTGGTTGTTAATACTAAAGCATCATGGAATATCCTGGGATGGAAGGGACCCCCAAGGATCAGAATCCAACTCCTGGCCCATCCCCAAGAGTCCCACCCTCTGTCCCAGAGGAGCATCCAAAGCCTCCTGGAGCTCTGGCAGCCTTGGGGCCATGCCCACTGCCCTGGGGAGCCCGGGCAGTGCCCACCCCCCTCTGGGGAAAGAAGAGCCTTTCCCTGAGATGCCCCCTGCCCCTGCCCTGGCACAGCTCCATTTCCTGAGCCAAGGACTCTGTGACCTGCATCCACAACAAGGCATTCCAGAAAACCCAATTCCCCACCAGTCCTTGGCTTGAGCTCTCCAAGGCTCCTGGTGTGGACTTTAAGGGCTGATTCTTCCTTCCTCATCCCCAAAATCCTGTGATTTCACCCCCACTGAAGAACCAATTCCACTCAGTAACACCGGGTTGCTTTTAAATTAAGAAATTAAATCCCCAAGGGCCTGTGGGGAATTCCTGCCTGGCTGGGGGTGGAATGACAATTCTCCCACTGACTTCCAGGAGCATTTCACAGCATTTCCAGGCTGTTTCTACAACACAAATTGAAGGACACTGACAGAGACAGGCAGGATTCCATCCCTGGTGTGGCTACAATCCCATCTTGTGCACATGGCTCAGGTATTCCCATGGAAAACCAGAATAATCCATCCTACTATCAAACAGCCCCATGGGATGAGCTTGTTCACCCTTAAGCTGCTACAGAAATACAAGGATCCTCTTATTATTTAGCCATAAATTTTAAAACCAAACACACTTCTTGGACTCTCAGAGAATAATTCCAATTTTCAATGAATGTTTACATTTAAATATATTGCACTGGCTGTTCATTGTTCTAATTTTGTGCCCTTTTTTTCCCCCTTTAATTTTCAAAGGTTTCATTTTATAATTTCAGAGGCTCCTTCTGTTTTCTTGTATTACTTTCAGCACACAAGATACAGTTCAGGATATTCCTGTGTTTACTCTCAATGTGTGAGTTCTATTTCAACAGTATTTTATTCATAAACGAAAATGTGTGTGAAAGAAAAGAGACCTGAATTTTCTAAAGCAAACAAGAAACAGATGATTATGAAAAAAAAGGGGAAAAAAGAAGCTTTATGCATTTGCTGAGTCTCCCCAAATCTCCAGCACTGCAAAGCATTGCTTGGCTCTTTAATCAACCCATGGAGACTTGGCAGGTCAGGAAAAATGGGGCAGAAATCTCAAGAGCAAATGTTCTTTATTGACATTTCTGAGTCTGATGCAAGAACAGAGTTGCATAAAGATGAGAAATGACAAGGGGAAAAGAATATCCCAACATTTCCCACCGCTGCTGGAGTTTCACCGAAATCTCTCCCCAGATCTAAATTTCAGACTTCCTCAAAAACCTGAGCTAGTTTAAATCACCTCATTATCTGTTTAACTCTTCTGCCATGTGTGATAAAAACAACCAAAGCTGTTCCTCCAACGGCTTGGGGGCCTCCTTGGAAAGGAACACAAACAGCAAAGATCTCATCAAGAGTTTTAGTCTCAGCCCAGCTCTGGGAATATGAAATGACTCCTCTTATCCAGTCTGAGCAGACAGTTCTGTCCCTCTCCCTGACGACTCCTGAGCCTAATTAGGGAAATAAGCAGAGAAGGTTTTGGTGGGAAGAAGATGCTGCTCCCAGGGCTGGGATCTGGTGGTACCTTAACTCCCCTCCACATCCCTGCCCCATGGACATGGCTACAAACCAGGGATTTTCCATTTTGTCCCAAGTTGTTTTTTTTTTTCCCATTGTTTTGCAAGTCCTTGACATGGGCAATATTTTCCCTCTAATCACTTTTCCACCTGGAGCTTCCCTGTTTTTTCCCAGTTTCTCTCCTCTGCCTCCGCTTTACTCCCTGTCCCAATCCTGCCCAACCACTTCCCTCTGTCCCAACAGCTGCACTTTCCCTGGCTTTTCTTGTGGGAATTATTGGAAGTTACAGATTATCTGCGAATTCATTTGCAAGACAAGTGGCTTTGGAGAAGGAAGAGCTGCCTTCTTATCTCCCTCATCCCTCCCAGCCCCATGATTTGCTGGATATGTATCATGCAGGGTGGAATTTTAGGGAATTTGGCTTTTTTTTTTAATGGGAATCTGCAGTCAAGCAAGAATATCCCACTGAAACCAAACAGTTCCTTATGCCAAGAGGAACATCAGTGGCAATTCCTATTGATTTTTAAAAAGCTTCTCCTTGCCTACACCCCAGTGCTGCAACAGCTCTGCAACTTCATCATCATGTACTTTATTTTCACGTTGCCAGGCTGTTCTGGAGGCACATCCTTCTAATTTATAAGTTTGTCCTACCAAAAAAAAATAAATAAATAAAATCCAATTGGAACCATTTGTAGCTAGAGCTGTCAGTATTTATGCCTCACAGTTGGCAGCATCTCCTTCCCATTGCTATTCAATGGTTTGAATCTCTTCAGAAATGTGTAATAGAATTTCATTTTTAATCAGGTTGGAGCTGCAAAAGCATCTGAGAACATCACTGGCCAAATGCCCCCAGAGAAGTATTTATGTTGTTGTAACACCACGATCATCCATCAAACAGGAGATGTTAATAATGGCATTTAATTTGAAAATGGAGCTTTGCTTTTATGTTGTTTCTCTGTGCTTTGTGCAAGCAGGAAAGGCTAATTATCTCCACTGAGGAGAGGCAGAGACAGAGGGCATAATGCAGAGCAGGGTTGGAGCTTTGTTCGCTGTCTGGCAGGAGAGAACCATATCTGCATCTTCAGACAGGCAGAGGAGACACCAGCTGGCAGCCAGGACTTGGGACATCCAGCCCAGCTCAGCCACTGGCAGCTTCAACCCACACCAGCTCATCTCTTGTGGGTTAAAGCAGGCAGCAGGATGAGGGAGAGGGGACAGGCAGCACCTTGTTTTGGTAGGGAATTCAATATCACACCTACCATGGTCATCTTGGCTCCAATATTGGTCTTTGGGCACAAGTCTTAAAAGACATTTTGTTTATTTGGTCTCCCTCTTGGGCTGTTCCACATGGCCGTGGTCAAAGTGGGCTCACATTTCCTGCTGTTGTCTCCAGTGTTGGGTTTTTAGGGGGACATCCTTCTGCCTCTCCTGTTTTGGAGGGGCTAAAGAGTCATCTTCTCAGAGTCCCAGGACATGCTGAGCTGGGAGGGAGCCACAAGGCCCATCCAGCCCAACCCTCAGCCCTGCACAGCCCCAGCCCCAAGAGTCACCCCCTGTGCCCCAGAGGAGCATCCAAACCCTCCTGGAGCTCTGGCAGCCTTGGGGCCATGCCCACTGCCCTGGGGAGCCTGGGCAGTGCCCACCACCCTCTGGGGAAAGAAGAGCCTTTCCCTGAGATGCCCCCTGGGCCTGCCCTGGCACAGCCCCAGCCATGCCCTGGGGGCTGTCCCTGCTCTCAGGGATCAGGGATTGGAGCTGCCCCTCTGCTTCTCCCTTGGCTGTTTTCCATAGGATTGCAAAACACTCAGGGATTTCAAACAGAAGATGATCAAAGAGCAAGAAAATCAGAGAACCACAGAATCAATTAGGTTGGAAAAGACCTATGAGGTCACCAAGACTAATCTATGACCAAACACCACCACGTCAAGCAGAAAGTTCTAAGTGGCAGTGTCAACAAGAGGGTACCAAGAGCCCAGAGCAGGCACAGAGATTTCCCCTTCCACACTAGAGAAGACCTGAGTCTTCTCTAATTATGCCCTGGTTTAAGCTGTGCTCTGATATCACATTTCCAGCCCCTCCTGCCTGCCCTCTGCTGTCCCTTCATCCTTTTCCTGTGCTCTGCTCTGAGTTCTGTCCAGAGGAACATTCGTGTCCTGAACCCACAGAGGTGACAAGAGCTGTGTCAGGAAACAGCAAATCTCTGCACTCCTGGGAGTGACAAGGAAAGGAATCATCCATCAAACTCGGAACTCCTTGAGCAGGCTTGGAACAAATTAATGGCATAAAACTTGTAAATTCACTTGGGCATCTTTGCTGGGAAGTGGAAGAGTTGGATGTGTCAGTGGCTGAACAGACCCATCAGAGCCCCATGGGGGTCTCTGCTTCTGGCAGAGGGCAGGAAAGGAATGGGACAGGCAGATGGAGAGAGACAAAGCTTCCCACTGCTTTTAAACCCTCAGTGAAGACGGAAAGCACATTGTATTTCATGCAGAGAGTGATGGATCTTGCAGTGAACTGCCAGTGGAGACAAATCCAGCCCCAGGTGGGTCTTTGCTGGGAGGGAAAGCCTTCAATGCTCTTCAAAAGGGCAAGTGGGGGCTCTGACTTCAACTGGCTCAGAGTTCTGTGGCTAAAACTGACCTACTCACTCTCTGCTCCTCTGATAGTCAGAGGGGAGGAAAGTGAGTCTCCTCCTCCCCAAAGAGCTGCTCAAACAGCTCTGGAGAACCAACCTGAGGACCTTGTTTCTCCCCATTTAATGTAAATATGGCCTGGAAAGTGGGTTCCTGGCTTTTATTTGTCTTTCAGATACTTCACCACTCTCTCTTAGCCTGGAAATCTGCCTTCCAGTGCCACCTGTGCAATCCAACTGGTTCCCTCTGTGCTCCAGAGCTCCAGGTTTCCAGGCTAAACTGGAATGTTCAGTCCCTGAGACTCAGCAGAGTATGGCCCAACTCATCACACTGGTGAGGCTCAAGGGGGATGGAACTGGATGAGTTTTAAGGTCCCTTCTAAGCCAACCCAGCGTGTAATTCTATGATTCTGTGAGGACAGTGCTTTGAAATAACAGGCTGAAATAGCAATATAGTTATTTGTTATTATATTTATTATTTATTCATCATTATAGCAATTTATTAGACAATTTGAACCCAAGACTTCTATTTACAGACTGGACCTACACCCAAGAAATCCTTCCAGCTGAGCTTCTTCCAGAATTTTCCATAGAAAAACACTGATTTTAATTGAACACAATGACAATAAACAGGGCAGTTTTCTCTGCCCAAGCAATCCACAGGTCCCATGTCCCACCACATTTTGGGGACACCTCCTTCAACCACTGACTCTTCCTCTCCAGCTCCAAACCTTCCTAAACTGCTTTTGCTTCGTGGGTGAGGAGAAAGGGATTAGCTGTCATCTGGAGGAATGAACGCTCCCAAGGTTTTGTGGAGTTGCAGCAGCAGGAGACAGCAAAGCTGGATTAAAAAATCTTGGCAATTTTTATTTCAGCTCCTTTTAGACAGAGAGAGATAAATAAAAAGTAGCGTCTCAACAAAAGTGAGCTGCTAAAACCTCACGGTGTGAATTGGCTCCAGGAAAATCTGCTCTAAGACACTTATGCTGTTACAATAAGCATTACAATTAATGAGGCCAAGTCTCCTGGAAAAACCTGACAAGGAGATGTGGGATGACAGATCCCTGCTTTCTGAAAGCCTTTGTGTGCATATATTTGGGGAAAAGAGCAAAGGCAGTGCATGTATCACATGTGCAACCGGTGTGGGGATGTTGCCATGTCCACCTGGGCAGTGGGATCAGCGGGAAACAGGACGGAATTGTGTCATTAAGTGACTCCTCATCACCCGGAGCACCGGGGGGTTGTTTCACCTGCAGACTTCACCCCCTCACCACCCCTCCTTTCCCAGGCTTTTATCATCAATTCCACAACACTTCGCTTTATGATTCACTTGACTCTTCCTTCTTGCTGACTGTGCCTGGGATTTCTTGCCCACAGAAGGAATCATTCCCCTCCCTGCGCCGCCCTTGGTGTGTTCAGGCTGTTATTGCTTTGTTTTCTCTTCTCTAAGCTACACAACCCAATTATTTCTCTCTTCACCTCAGCCACCGTTCCCCAGACCTCCTGATCATGTCATCACTCTCCTCTGCAGTTTCCTCACTTAACTGGCCTCCCCCACTGCTGTTCAGTGTCCCAAACTGGACTCAAACAGAGCTGGATTCTCCCAGTGCTCGGAGGAGCAGGAGCTGAGCCCGCACATCTGGGGCAGGCTCTGCTGGAATTCTTCAAGGAGCAGCAGCTGTGCTTGGCCAGCTGCAAACTGAACCTCCTGGAATCCTCCAGGAATTGCACCAGAGCAGGATTTGGGAACAGATTTCCAAAGGAGCTCACACAAGGTGTGGCTGCTCTGCATCAGAACCTGCCAAACCCACCCCAGGGAATTTTGTGATGCTCCAAACGTGGTATCTCTGGGCTGAGATGGGAATTTTGGGGGTCCTTCCTCCACTGCTGGAATGTTGCTCTGTTGCAATAGATGACCCAGGCTCGACACAGGCTGAGACAAACACTTCCCTTCTCCAGGAAAAACCCACCTAAGGGACTATGCCCATGGAATCACACACATGGAATGGCACACAATGGAATCACATGGAATCACACAGTGGAATCCCACACACAATGGAATCACACATGTGGAATCACACACATGGAATCACACACAGTGGAATCACACACATATGGAATTACACACAATGGAATCCCACACAGTGGAATCCCACCCATGTGGAATCACACATATGGAATCACATACATGGACTCACACACACAATGGAATCACACACACATGGAATCCCACACAATGGAATCCCACACAATGGAATCACACACATGTAGAATCACACATATGGAATCA
Source organism: Scytalopus superciliaris (assembly GCA_013400415.1). NCBI lineage: Eukaryota > Metazoa > Chordata > Aves > Passeriformes > Rhinocryptidae > Scytalopus > Scytalopus superciliaris. The sequence goes on along the minus strand of VXBX01004879.1, from coordinate 140,634 downwards.
CATACATGGAATCACACACACATGGAATCCCACACAATGGAATCACACACACATGGAATCACATACATGGAATCATAACTGGATGAGTTTTCACATATGGAATCACATACACGGAATCACACACAGAATGGAATCACACACACATGGAATCACACGCAGTGAAATCCCACACATATGGAATCCCACGCACATGGAATCACACATGTGGAATCACACACATATGGAATCCCACACACGTGGAATCCCACACCTGGAATCACACACACTCTTGGATCACCCTGCACCAAGCAAGTCATGACTTAAGGCAAAATTCAAGGCCTGAGCTGGCCAAGAGCTGAGGAGACCCGAGGCCCCTGTGCTGCTGCTGTGCCCACACAAACACAGCGCGTTTATCAGCCTAAACCGAATTCTGGTTCCAGGATTTCAGCCACTAAAACTGCGTTTCCAAAGGGAACCCGCCCTCGAGGGTCAGCTCAGAGCAGGGGGAAGGCTGTGGATGAGCTGAGTGAATGAAGGAGCTTTTCTCTCCCTCCCGAGCCCGGCTGATGGAAAGGAAGGACATTTAAACCCCGAAAGTGCCAGCCCTGCTTTGTTCAAACAAAGACTCGGCTTAGCGCTGAGCCCTGGAGGGGGCCGGGTTTATTTTAGTCTCGAGTTCGATCGAATCCCACAAGGCAGTCCCTGGGCAAGACCACTGGAGAGCAGGACTCTAAAAATAATGAGTGTGGGGACACGTTTGGGATAAGAATTAAGGGAAGGTGACTTTTCAGAGCTGCAAACCCCCGGCCCCATCCCCAGCATCCAGCTGTGCCAGCTGTTCATCGGCAAAGGCAAAGGCAAAGGCAGAACTCCCTGTCTGCTCTTCCAGCAGAGAAGCACAGGCTGAATCTCACCCATCTCCCACTTTTAACAATTAATAATTAATTATTAACTATTAACAGCTATTGGTAATGTAAATAATTAATAATATACTTACCAATATTATTGTTTATTATAACATTATTATAATTTATGTTATTTTGTTAATTTNTTAGAAACTATATAATTTATTTTAATTATATTTATAATATGCAGTATACAATATACAATATACAATATATAATATATAGATATAATGTATAATATATATGACATCGAATATAGAACATAGAATATAGAATATAGACTATAATATAGAATAAATAATATATAATATATTGTAATTGTATTTATAATTATATATTCTATTATGATACATAATTTCAATTCTGTTTATAATTTATAAAATATTACTTATAATCAACAGCTCCCATTATTAACAGTTAACAATTTCTCATTTCTAATTCTACCAAACTTGCACGAATCAGCCCAGATTTGTAGCCCCAGAAAAGCTGAGTTTCTTTTCCCACATTCCTGTCCTTACCATGACCATCCCTGTGGGTTGTCACGGCCCCAAAGTGCCCTGTGGTTGGAGAATATGGAATTCCCAGGCCCGATTCCCTCCAAGCCCTTGGGATTCCCCTCCCAAGCCGCTTTCCAGCAGGATATTCCTGGTCAAATCCATCAAACATGGGCCATGCAAAGACCTCCCAGGTTGGGTTTGTTGAGACTCCTGAAGCATTTCATTCAACCCACTCCTTATTCCAGCCTGGATCCATCTGGATCCATCCCCTCCAGTAGTGCCCTCAGTCCCTTGGCTGACCTGCCAAGACTGCTCACCCTGCAGAGGACACCCCAAACCAGCAGTGCTTCCAGTTGGGAATTGTGGCTTCATCAGGGTTGTCCCCCACACCAACCCCCAAGGATCCCAACCCTCATGGAATGGACCAGGAGCTCCAATCCCTCAGGGAAGGGATTTCAGCCTTAATTCCTGCCACATCCTGCACCTGCCAAAGGCTGCCTGGGCTTTTCCTTGCCAAGTGCCAGCCAGTGCTGTCGTAAGGAACTCACCATTCCTGGCAGGATGCCCTCAGGACTTCCATCCCCTCCCTGGGCTGAAGGTGACAGGGAGATTTAACACCCTCTATTTGTTCGGAAGGGGCCGGCGATAATTAAACATTAAATGGACTTTCTCCGTTGTGTCTCATTATTGCCAGCTCTGTATTAACTGGGGAGTTCAATTAATAGTTCTTTGCTAGTCCAACTTTTCCAGGAGCTAAACTCATTCCCAGAGCTAATTGCTAATGCCCCTTTTATCCTCCATCTCCAGGAAGGTTTAATCTCTCTCAGAAATCCAGGGATTTGGGGATAGTCTTACCCAGAAACACTTTGCAGAAGAGCAGCTGATGCTTCAAAGAACATGTCCCAGTCCACTTTTCTGTTCCCAAATGGAACAGAGCTATTGGAAATCTCTGGATTTTCCTTTCCTCTGCAACCACAGGACAAACTGCTGATGGGACTCTTTCCTCAAGCACATGGAAAATCAGTTCACCTTCTTTTATGTGATGCCTCAACCCTGTTTTCAGGTTTTGCTGATCAAGTTACTATTGCTGTGACAATTATTTTAAATAAAATGTAAGAAATTATAACAAAATAAAATAAAACATTAATGTTATTATAGCCATGGCCACCCTCTGGGGGAAGAACCTCTTCCTGAGGTCCAACCTAACCCTGCCCTGTCACAACTCCAAGCTATTCCCAGGGTCTTGTCCCTTACCACAGGGAAGAAAAATTCCAGCTCGGGAGGGCAACATGCCCTCTTCATTTTCCACCTTTTTATTTTTTCTGGAGCCACCTGGCAACTCTCCAAAGCCTCCAGGCTGGCACTGCTCGGGTCTGTTCCCTCTCCATGCATGTGTAATCCCCCTAAATGACTCCAGTAATAACACAAAACATTTGTAAAGTGTCCTTCACAAAATGGGCTCGAGGAGATTTCTTATTCAGGCCTGATTAAACAGGCAGGGAACATTTTTCCATTCAGATTGAACAGCAAAAGCAGAGGCTCTTCCCATTCCCAGACCATACCAGAGGGAACACTGACCTCAGGCCAGGATGTGGGGAAGCTGCTCTGGGAAAGGAAGAGCAGAATTGAGGCAACTTTATGAAGTGCTTTTCTCTGCTGACCTGATTCTCCCGGGAACAAGGTTTTGAGGGGGGTTCTGAGCCGAGAAATGCCATCCAAAGTGTAAAAATGTGAAGGATTGAGATCATTAGGAACACCAAGAGGGAGAAGGGGGCTGGAAGAGAGCAGAGGAAGGATGGAGGGAAAGACCATTGCAAGAAACATCCTGTTCTCTCGAGCCAGTGCCTTGTTCTGTGGGCAGGGTGGCACGAGCACACACAGACCCAACCACCTTTAGAGCATCCCTACCCTTCATGTGGCTTTCATTCCCAACCTGCTTGCTCATGGATGTCCCATTTCTACTGATCCCAGTTGTCCCTGTTACATTGGCCAGGACCAGTTTGTCACTGTGTGGGTGTGACCAAACTGTGTATTCCACACTCTCTGTGGCATTCCTGAGGGACTGGCACTGATGGATGGTTGGCAGCAGCTCCCAGGGCACCCCTCAGGGTACAGGGGAGGGTGTTAAAGAGCCCTGTGAGACAGGGGAGTGTTTGTGCCTCACACCAATGACTCAGGGGTGATAAACTCCTCTCTGGGGAGGCATCAGCACCTTCACACCCACCTGAGGGGTCATATCAAGGGTTCCAAAAATATGCCGTGATTCACCTCAGAGAGTAAATCCCCCTTTGTGGAACTCCCCACCCTGGGGGAGGTGCTGGGCATTCCCACCTGAACCTGAGCATATTTAATCTTGGGGTTTGGGACTTCTGGTACCACTCATGGGATCCAGAGGAGGACCAGAACCTCAAGAGGACTTGAGCAGACTGTGCCCATCATCCTCACCAAGAGGTTTCCCTTTCCTTTCACTTTGCCCTCAGGGTGCCCCCGTGGGGCTCAGCACAGGGGCCAGTGAACACCCTCCTGTTCCTGCCCCAGGGTTATACACCTGGGTTTGGGGGGTAAAACTGATTTTTCTCTGTATCATTGTATTTATTGGGATCTTTTTAGTAAATTGTAACTGATTTGCAAACTCTCTGTGAGTCAGGTTCATTTCTCCTGCCTCTTCCCTTTAAACCAGCACACCAGTTCAGCCCAGGAGGCTCAGACAGGCTGCTGTGACCACAGCACTGGAGGAATAAAAGTGAGCTCACCCTGAATAAAAGTGAGCTCAAGAGCTGCAGCCAAACCTCTGGTGGCACAAGGGGCACAGCCCAGCGGTGTGGTCGGGTCCTGGCACAAAAGGGCTGTGCTTTCCTGGGCTAAATAAAGGAGTTCTTGACCCCAAAATGTCCAAGGCAGCAGGACAGGTGCCAGAACACTGAGAGGGCTTAAAAATGTACATAGAAACACAGTGAGAGCCTCAGACCTGAGCTCTGGAGAGCTTTTTCATTCTTCCAGAGTGGGAGTCCTGGTTCTTGTTGCTATTGACACAAGAAGTGGGAAGAAAAGCTGTTTACACCTTTAACTTAAGGTCACATCTGACTTCAGCCTCCAGCCCTGACGTTTCAGTGCTCGCTGTTCCTCTGCCCACAGCAGGTGACTCAGGGACTGAGCTCAGACATTTCAGGGTAAACAAACCAAGTGGGTGCGGTGGACAGGGCACCCCAAATGTCCCTGTGACACAGGGATGGGCAGGATCTCATTCCCAGGCACATTGCAGAGCTCCAAGGCAGAGGCTGCTCAGGGCCCTGGCCAGTCAGCTTTGAAACCTGCATGTGCCCCCCGGGGTGGAAATCATACAACTGCTCGAATTTTAAGTGGCTTTAATGAAACTTTTTTCATTTTAATGTTTTACTTAATCATGAGCTGTGCTAGGCTTGGAATTATTCTTAGCCAGCTTTTAGCAAAAAGCTGCCATAAGCCACTTCTGTGAGAACACAGCTTGGGAAAAGGACTAAACCCAAGTTTTGCTGAACTAACCTTGATGTGCTTCAGTGAACAAAGTATTTTCCAGCCTTTGCTTCCAAACAGCTCCACAGCCACAGCAGTCTTGTGGGAGCTGGAAAAACCTTGGAGAATTTACAACCCCTCTCTTCTTGTTTTGCACATCAAACACCCACTGGTATGTTCCTGCCTGTTCTCTGTCCTGCAGCACCTTCCAGGTGGGTGCCCACCCAAGGGAATCCATGGCCTGAGCTTCCCTGCCTGTTGGGAATCATCCAGTGCCCCTCAGCCAGGCTGGAGCAATTCCCTTCCTGGGGCAGAGGATTAAAACCACACAGCACAGACAAAACCTGCCCCCCTCTGGTGTCCTGCCCTGTCAGACTGGCATGAGACCACGGTGTTGTCTCTTGGAATTCCTGCTGTTTGCACTGCAAGGAATAACCTCTGTGCCCACTCCTCCCCTGCACCCTCACACAGAAGCACCTTTGCTTGGCTCACTCATCTCAGGGCAATAACTCATTGCAGCTTTGTGGCCAGAGCAGTTCACGAGCTCCCTTGGGTGAGAACATCACCCTGGAGAGGCTGCACATCATCCTAAAGCCAAACTCCACAAAATCTGCTTGTTCTTCCACCTTTCCACCCCCCAGTAGGTTTCCTTGCTGATCACTTCTCTTAGACCCCATGCAAACACCACCCTCCCCTCTGCAGGGTGACCCCTGGCCATGCCAAGGTCAGTGGAGTGTCCATGTCCAGATGAGGAAACGACCTTCCCATGGTGATTCAGTTGGAAAAATAAAACAAATTGCCCTTTGCATGGTAACTGAGCCTCCAGGTTAATGAGGTATCCCCAGCAGAACAGCCTCGACTAGAGGAAGTTTTAGCTAATCTAATTTATTGCCAATTAGCACCAAATTCTGATGACTGATTCATGTTGGGGAGAAGAGAACAGACTTAATTAACTGCTGTGGGAAGCACCTTTCCCCTGCTCCTCAGGCTCTGCTTCCTGCATGGAGCTCGCTGTCCCCACTTTCCCACCCCTCTGTCCCCTCCCCGAGCTCTGCCTCACCCCAGCCTGTTCACAGCTGAAATTAACTCTTGTAAAACAAAAGAATTGGGGCTGATCTGAACAATTAATTCTGCCCCTCCATCCTCAGTTTCATGGAACTGCTGAGGGCATTATTCCAGGGGGGTCAGTTTGCCTGTTTTGAAGGGGAAAAGAAAAATTTTGAATCCCAGAATATGCTGAGCTGGAAGGGACCCCCAAGGACCATCCAGTCCAACCCTCAGCCCTGCACAGCCCCAGCCCCAAGAGTCACCCCCTGTGCCCCAGAGGAGCATCCAAACCCTCCTGGAGCTCTGGCAGCCTTGGGGCCGTGCCCACTGCCCTGGGGAGCCTGGGCAGTGCCCACCACCCTCTGGGGAAAGAAGAGCCTTTCCCTGAGATGCCCCCTGAGCCTGCCCTGGCACAGCCCCAGCCATTCCCTGGGGGCTGTCCCTGGGCCCCCCAGAGCAGAGATCAGTGCCTGCCCCTCCTGTGCCCCTGCCCAGGAAGCTGCAACTGCAATGAGTCCACAAAACCTGTTTTCTGGCCAGCCCCATTTCTGGCAGAGCTTGGCCACCCGGCAGGAATGAACAAACACCAGCGAAATGTTTTGAGGTGGTTTCCACATCACCCACTAACCACTTTCCCTTGTTTAATTAATTTGTCCCACTGAGCAATCAGAACTGTCCACATCCACAAACCTGCCTGTGCCACTTGCTCTCTGCTGCAGAACTCCCAGGAGCTGCCTGTGCCCCGGGAAGCTGCAGGGCTCTGCTGCCACCCAGGGCTCTGCAGAGCTCCTCACACTCTCCATCCTCTGCTGGGAAACCACAAGGCACCAAGGAAAAAGGAAATAAATTCAGTTGCTGCCCATTTGTTGCTTTCTTTTGGCTGAGGTGACTTGTGGCAGGATGAGGGATGTGGGATGGGATGTGCTGCTCCATGGAAACCCAGCTGTGGGCACTGCTGGACATGCATAGACATGCTGAGCCTTCCTGCTCCCTGAACATCTCTGAACACACAGCTCAGGTCAGCCCTGGAGAGCTGATGAACAACCAAATCCAGAGCCTGGACAAGATTCTAATCCAACACACAATCCTATTACTGTAATTGTGATTACATGGTAGGATATGAAGAGCCAGCCATGATCAAAGAAGGTTTGTGCCAGATACTGTCTGCATTTATCCGCTGTGACTTAATAATCTCCCCCTGCAAGACTTCAAAAGACAATGAGATCCGGTGTCACATCTTGAAAAGGATGTTACTGCATGAAAGGCACTTTGAGAAGTGTGGCTTCAAAAAAAAATTGACGAGGAGGAAACATTTCAGTCCATGGCAGGAAAACTGAGTGCTGCGCACTGACCTTTGGAGTTCTTTGTTTGGTGGATGTCCAATTATTTTCCTTCATGCTCCCGACCTGTGGGTCCTGAGATGGCCCTGGAAGTCCCTTCAGAGCAGCCAGTGGAGTGCAGGGTCTGTGCAGCTCGGCCTGGAGAGCAGGAGCTGAAAGGCCAGGGAGCTCTGAAGGCTGCTGCTTGGAGTTCCTGTTCCTTCAGTGCTTGTTTCCCCTGTTGGAGAGGAGATCCAGCTCTGGCATGGGCACCCACCTGCATGTCGAGGACCCCAGAACTGCAGCAGGCACATCCCTGTGAAATCATGGAATCACAGCACGCTTTGGGTGGGAAGGGATCTTAAAACCCTTCCAATTCCACCCCCTGCCATGGGCAGGGAGACCTTCCATCAGCCCAGGGGGCTCCAACCTGGCCTTGGGCACTCCCAGGGCTGGGGCAGCCACAGCTTCTCTGCCCAACCTGTGCCAGGGCCTGCCCGCCCTCCCAGCCAACAGTTCCTTCCCAATATCCCATCTCTTCCTGCCCTCTGGCACTGGGAAGCCATTCCCCCTTGGCCTGGCACCATCTCTCCATGTAAAAAGTCCCTCTCCATCTCTTTTACAAGCTCCCTCTAAGTAGTGAAACACCACAAAGAGCCTGGAGCCTTCTCTTCTCCAGGATGAACAGAAACGGAATAAAGACCAGGGAAAAGAGACCAGTGAAGTCCTCAGGACTCTCAGAGTGGCTTTGCAAAGTGGTTCAAAGAGATGAACAGGCATGGAGGGAAGAGCCAGCCATCCACTGTCTGCACGGATCAGGAGAAGGTTCCTGGCAAGGTCTCCTGTGAAATGCTCGTAGGAAACTCAGTAGCCACTGGATAAGAAACCAGATGACTGCAGAGAGATAGGAAATAGAGTAGGACAAAGGGCTGGGCTCCTGCAAAGGATACAGTGCCAAGAGACTTCATGGCATTCCTGGTGTTTGGGAATCACTCTGAGCCAAGAGATCTCCGTGTTTCACACTGGTCAGGACTGTGGAACATCAGCCAGTTGTGTCCAGACAGTGCCAGCCAGAGCCTGTCAAAGGCAGAACTTCCCTGAGCATGAGGAGCTTGTTCAAACTGGAGGCACTTCCTCCTCTGTCTGGAGCCAGCCTGGCTTTGTGTGAGACTCTGGGAAACACAGAAATGCTGGGAAGGAAACATTCCCTGTCTGGAGTCAGCCTGGCTGTGTGTGAGACTCTGGGAAACACAGAAATGCCGGGAAGGGAAAGACAGAATTGGCCCCGACTGCCTGGATATTCCCAAATTGTTAAAAGCAATTCCTTTGAAATAAAGTCAGGGATAAATCAAACACTAACATTAAGTTCACAGGGATGATACACTAGGAAGAAGTGACATCTGTCCTTTTTTCAGAGCCCTGAGATTCTCCCTGTGACAATTCCAAGAGATAAACACGGAAAGATGACAGAATTAATTTTGGCAGCTTTTCACTAATCAAATACAAAGCCCTTTAATTTGGGTGTGACCAGAGAAATCAACACACAAGCCACAACACAGGGCATGGCATCAGTCACCTGAGCTGGACAAGGCCAAGGAAATGTTCTGTGCCAAGAATATTCCAGTTAGGAGAGGAACTTTTCCCTTTGAGGATAACTTCGGAGGAATTCTTTGCAGCTCTTACAAAAGCGACCCTGCCCTCAACTGCAGAGCAGCCTGGAGGTCTTGCACACTATTTATAGCTTCTAACCCCGTGGCCAGAGCTCCTCCTGCAAAGCCTCTGCCTCAGATACAAATGGAGGGCTTTGCAAGGAACTTTGGCTTGGATTCCCAGCTGTTCTACGTTCCCCCTCAGTTTGTAAGAGATGAGAAGTGGGTGACCCCGTTAGACTCACACAGGGAATGACCCCAGGTCTTCCCCTTTCCATGAAAACTGACCCGGAGCTCAATTTTCACAGAGGATTGAAGAGATTCAAAGCACCTTTTACCCTCCTTATTTCTCACTTTTCCAAAGGGCAGCACTGATGGCCAAGCCTGGAAAAAGGATGCCTGTATTTACCTTTCCAAGGGAGGGAGAATCGTCCTCTCTTGGCACTGCCAGTGGACATCCCCCTTTCCCAGGTGGAGAAAGGGCTCCAGAAGTTGCAAGGAAGCCTCAATCTTCCCATCCTTCAGCTCTGGGGAGATGGGGAGGTCCTGCCCTGGGGCAGGGATGCAGAGGACATTGTTGACAATGGATTAAGGGTCTTTCTGCAAAGTGGAGCCCCTTTCTCCCTTTCCTTCTGCATCCAACAGGAAGATGTGGAAGACCAGCCAAATGAGGTGACTGTTTTTGGAGGGCATGGGGCAATATGTGCTGTCATTCCCATTCTTCCAAATTCCCTGAGCTCAGATCCCAGAATCCCAAAATCCCAGAATCCCAGGATATGCTGAGCTGGAAGGGACCCCCAAGGATCATCCAGCCCAACCCTCAGCACTGCACAGCCCCAGCCCCAAGAGTCACACCCAGAGGATCATCCAGCCTTCCTGAACTCTGATTGTTGAGAAATTCAGCCTCAGAATCAATTCAAACAAACCCAGATAACCCCTTCCCACCCCCCCATGACTGCACAGATGCACCAGTTCCTGAGCTAAATTCCCTAACTCTCTATTAGTGGCTAATTAAATCAAATCCCCCCCCCTTTGCACACTTGAAGTGGCAACGAGCCCGGGGTGACATTCACAATCCACAAGCCAAGGAGGAGAAAACCAGTGTATTTATGACCAAGAGCAGAGGGGAGGGGTTTCATTTACACCAACAGCACCTCAGCCCCTGTCCCACCCGCCCCCTGCACGTGCTCCCTGTGCCTGGTGCTTTGTGTAGCCATAAATTAAGGATTTGGGGATTGATGCAGGGGTTTGGGGCTGGTGATGCTAATTCAGAGCAACACTCTGCATGCTCGGAGCACCTTTGCTCCCTGGGCATCTCCCAATCCTTCAGCAGCCACATCCACTCGTGTGAGTCGCCTTGTCAATCACTGCCAGCAGCACCCAGCCTTTCCAGCACCATTCCTGCCTCCCATCCAGCTGCAATTCCCTCAGCCAGGGCTTCTTCAAATGTCAGGCAGCACAGAATGAGCAGGGAGGGCAGAGCTGATGAAGGAGCCAGGGGGGAAACGTTGCATGGCCGTGTTTTTCATCAGCGTGGTCACCTCACTAAGGAAAGAGGCTTCATTTATTTCTGCCTTGTTTCAATTAATATATATAAATAAAAATGTTGATGTAAATCTTGGCTGGTTTGGAATAAAAAAGGCAATGATGAGTCTTGAAAAGGATTCTGCCAAGCCCTGAGGGAGCAACAATTCATGTGCCTTCTGGTGCTTTTCTCTTCAGTGTGTCCCAGTAAGCTCCCAGTTGGCAATGGGAAAATGCTCCTTGTCTGCTGGTTTTTAAAGGAAGCCCTGGAGCTCTGGGGCAGCAACCCATCCAAAAAGCCAAAATAGATATTTTTGGGGGGCAAACTGATGGATCCTGGCACTTCTCGTGCCAGTCAGTGGGAATTCCTGAGCCCTCTCCTCAGCAGCTGATGCTGCAAGAGCCTTGCAGACAATATTTACCAACTAGGAGGATTTTACCTGCAGGTGCATCTCCAGTAGCAAAGATGGGGAGATCCAAACCAGCTTCGCAAGCTCCTTACCCCTGGAAGTTGTGCTCTCATGGTCCTACAGCACACAAAGCTGGTCCTTCAGTGCTTGGGCTCCAAAATTCAGTGAATAAAACGTGCTGTTAAATCTCCCCCAGGTCCCTCGTAAAACTGCACTTATTTGGATAATTGGCTCGTAACTTGGAGACAAAGAGGCAACAGGAGATGGGAAATATGAGGTATATTGTCATGGAGCAAATGGGATTTTCTCTGCCAGCCCATTCCCCACACTCAGGGCATTTCCCAAGACCTTACAAACAGGGGCTGTCCCTGAGGTGATGCCCGAGGCAAACTGGTAGTTCTGCTACAGAGAGGATTTGGAGTCCCAGGGAGGGCTGGCCTGGAATGTTTCCAGGAATCAGGACATAATCCTGCTAGCAAAGGTCCTGGGCAAGCAAGGAAATATTCCCAAAAAGGTGCTGGCCAGACCCACCCAGCCCCCCAGAGTCTTTTCACTGCCCTGGATTAAACCCCCATGTCCCAGAACATGAACGAGCCAAGCAAAGAGGGTTTTGCCCAAAGAAGAAGCAGAAAATGCAACTGATATTTTGCCTCTTTGGGACCTTTCCTAAGTGCTTTTTTGGCTGGGTTTCACAAGCCCTTTTTTTGTAATGCAGAGCTCCAAAGCTGCACGGAGTTGATGTGTCTGTGGCCATCCAGGCTGCACCTCTGATGTTAATTGAATCCTGTGGTCCCTCTCATGCCCTTCAACAGCACTGACAGAAACATCTGGCAGAGGCAGCAGAAGAGCAGCAGAGCTCTGGTTCCAGCAGCAATTAAAAAAAGGGGCTGGGGGGGAAAGGGAAAAAGCCAATTACGTGTAATTGGATTCAGTAAACTGAATTATCTCACTATTAAAGCGGTGCTTGTTTTTTCGATAGTGGGACATTCAAACTATCAAAAGCATTAATTGATTCATCCCCTTTTTTCAAGTGCTTTCTCAACAGTGCTTCTATTCAGGAGCTGCAACCTTTTGTTCACGTGGGGAATCTGAATTATACAGCCCATGTTTATATCTCGGGAGCTCTATTCATTCTGCCTTTTTTTTTTTTTTTTTTTTGACCATGATATTGACATTTGAGTCCTCTGTGCAGAGCAGATGAGTTCAATGTATGAGATTTGCANAAAAAAAAAAAAAAAAAGCCACCGCCTGAACTGAAGCTCCTGCAAAACATAATGGAAGGTTTATTTCTTCTTTTCGTGATGCCTTCAGTGTTGCTGGAGGTGTAATTTAACACGGGCGAAAAGCAGGGGGCTGTTTTGAGGCTGATTCTGAGTCATTCGAGTCCCAGCCTGGGAGCTGGAGGATGGGAGGGAAGCCAAAGAGAAACGGGGGATGCTCCTCTGTGGTGCTGGGGCAGCTTTGCCACGGGCATGTTCTGCATCCAGGGATTTTTTTTTTTCCCTCCCCTCTGTGCCCAGGAAACATTAAATAAAGGTTGCCCAGTGCTCACAGCAGATCCCAAAGGATCCCTGGCCCTCTGGGAAGGTCCTTCTGCCCGTTGGCAGCCACAGCCAGAGCTGTTCTGTGCCAGTGTGGGGGGTGAGGAGGAGGCCCTCACATCTTTCATCCTGCCTTGCTAAGTGGCTGCTGGGAAAGGCAGCCCCGAGAATAAGTCAGATGCAATGAGTTATTTAGGCAAATTGAAAGCATTATGTCAATTTGATGGGCAGCATTTCAGGCCGGAATGGTTCTATTGGCATTTCCCTCCTTCGGAATCAATAACTCCTAAAGGATTGCAATTTAATTTTTAAAGGGTAATTCAATCAAGAATTTGAAAACAGAGGGCATTCTGAAAATTAAACTTTAATCCGATTTATTTATTTTTTAAAATTGTGCTTGCTGGAAAAGAAGAGTGATTTCCAAACTATCCTTCACCTTGGACTTGTATCCCCAGCAGGAATCCCTCCCTTTGCTTCCCTGGAGTTGCTCTTGCCTCTTCCAGTTCTAACCAGATATGTTTCCATTCATGCCCTGGAGAGACATTTTCCAAAAGCCCAGAAATCTGGCTGAGTTTTCCCCTTGGTGATGCCACCAGCACCCACTGATATGTCTGAGTCTGGCGGAGCAGCTGGCAGAGCAAATCCCATTTGCTCCATGACAACATCCCTCCTCTTTCCCATCTCCTGTTGCCTTTTTGTCTCCAAGTTACAAGCCAATCATCCAAATAAGTGCAATTTTTAGGAGGGTCTTGTGGAGGGGGATTAAGAGCATGTTTTGTTAACTGAATTTGGGATACAAAGCACTGAAGGACCTGCCTTCAAGCCCTGCTTTGTGTGCTGTAGGACCATGAGAGCACAACTTCCAGGGGTAAGGAGCTTGCGAAGCTGGTTTGGATCTCCCCATCTTTGCTGTTGGAGCTGCATCTGCAGGTAAAATCCTTCTAGTTGGTAAATATTGTCTGCAGCTACTAAAAAAGGGGAATCACATAAAGTCCCAGGGGAAGCCAGAAGTTGTGGTTCTCCTGCCATCCTCCTTGTCATCAGTTCCAACCTGCAGTGGGGGCTTCAAACCTTCTGAAATCCAGGCAAGTTTTCTTCGTATCCACACGAGTTCAGCTCCAGCTTGTCTTTCCCTGGGCTCCCCCTTTCCTGCAAGTCCCAATTAAGGACAGAGTTCATTTGCTGAATGAAACACAGACTTTCACAGAGTGCTCCAAAACGTTGGTTACATCCCAACAAACCTCCCATCTCTGGGGTTCACTTTGAGTGGACAACACAAAGAATCAAGGGAAAAAAACAGTGTTTAAAAAGATCCAAGAGAAAACTGAACTCAAGCTGTACCCCAAACCATCAGTGCTCCAACTGTCCCTTCCTTAGGATGGGTCACAGCTCTGCCCCTCCATGGGAAGGTCTCCAAGATGCTCAGGATGGGAATGGTGACAGCCTGTCCCTGGGAATGTTCAAAGCAAGGCTTTCTGTCCCTCTCCTTGGGCCTGTGCCAGTCACAGGCAGTTCCAGCCAGCTCTGAAATGGATTCAAACAACCCATCGTGGGCTGGAATTCAGCCGGACACGGGAGGTGCCTCTGCAGGAATACTTAGAGAAGTGTGGAAGCCCTGGAGGAGAGAGGGAGGGAAAAAGACATATGAAGAGGTGAGAGGACACACAGGGTGAGGCAGTGAAGGGATGAAAAAACACTTTAAGAGATGTGAGCAGAGCAAATGGAGAAATGGAGGGGATCTGTGTAAGGAGACATTGTTGGAGATCCAGCTGGAGATGCCTTGTCAGGAGGAACTCTGTGTGAGAGGAGGCACCTCTAAGGGGAGAAATTATGGAATCACACAATCCTGAGCTGGAAGGGACCCCCAAGGACCATCCAGCCCAACCCTCAGCCCTGCACAGCCCCAGCCCCAAGAGTCACCCCCTGTGCCCCAGAGGAGCATCCAAACCCTCCTGGAGCTCTGGCAGCCTTGGGGCCGTGCCCACTGCCCTGGGGAGCCTGGGCAGTGCCCACCACCCTCTGGGGGGAGAACCTTCAGATGAGGATCCATGTCAGAGCAGGGACACCTCCAAAGCCACCCCTGCTGTGCCTCACCTGGCTCAGGCAGTACCTCCCTGGGGGCTTCAAGCTCTTCACTGCTGCTCCACGGTGGGATTGAAGTCCTTGAAGCACCAAGGAGGTTTTGCTGAGCACTTCATGTGCCTGTGCAGCCATCCAGGCAGGACTCAATGCCAAGACAGTGAGGACATCTCCTCTTACTGGTGAGCTCTTGACCGCAGAGGGAGCTTTCACTGTGGGGGGGGAGCAGGAGCTGCTCAGAGAGGCATCAGGGATGGACCAGGAGCTGCAGGGTGGGCTCAGGGGCTGCTGTGGGCAGTGCCCACGATGTCACAGGGATGGATGTCACACCCTTCCCACACGAACCCGCTCAGCTCCTCTCCGAGGCTTTCACTTCTGTGACATTTTCATTAAGGGTTCCCTCTAGTATTTTTCATAACGTGCTTCCCAGGCCCTAATCTTGGTGCCCTTTGGAATGAAGAGCCTCTGTCCAGTCAGCGACAGTAAATCCCAAATCAAATCAGGAGCACAACACATTCCCATTCTGCAGAGCGGCACTGCAGAAAGCAAGGGGGGATAAAACGCCGCAGGAAGAGCTTTTGTTCCAACCCCAACGATTCCCTTGGATTCCGTTAGAAACCCCTCCACTAAATAACCCCCTTTTGTCGCGCAGCCACCAAGCCATCAAGGGCGCTTTAGGTGGGGTCGTGCGGGAGGGTGACAAGTGGCACAAACAGACAATAATGAGGATAATGACGGTGACGAGGTCCCTTCGGGAGCCCTTTGTGCTCCAAGCCGAGATTTCCCCAGGAGCACATTTTTCAGGGAGAAGCTCTCACATCCCACAGAACATGGAGGGGAAAATGTTTCCTCCTTCATCATTGCAAGACAATGGTTTTTCTTTCAAGCTCTTGTTCCTGTGCCAAATGGTTGATGATTTGCTTGAAACAGAGGGAAGTGTGCGATTGCAAAGCGCAATAAAACCCCCCCAAACGCCTCAGATCTTTGTTTAAGGTGTCACCTCGAGCCTGAAAAACTTCCTGTAATTAATTATGGAGGGAATAAATCAAAGGGACAACGCAGGTGTTTTGTTTGGGATTCGATGCTCCTGCAATTGGAATTAAAAAATGGAGCAGCAGAAAGAGAGGGGACGGAGTTATTCCACTAAACTAAGGAGAGTGGCCAAGGACTAGGGAGGATTTGCCAGGATGAGAAAAGACTGAGGAAAATGTCATCGTGTCCATCGGATCAACAAGTTCCTGGGAGCAAAATCCAAGGAGAGAGGTGGAAAACAGGCTGGGAGATGTTTACTGAATTCCAGAATATTTTCTGGGTTCTCCACTGAGTGGAACACTCTTCAGCAGGAGTGGTTTGGGTCACTGCACCTCCTTGTGTAAATATATCCAGAATGGCTGTTCCTTAAATATAAAACAAACAAAAAAGTTAAATATATATATATGTAAAAGGATGAGAGAAGTGGTGGGGAGAGATGGCTTTGTGTTTTTTTCCAATTATCAAGAAAGGGATTTTCAACTATAATTCTCTTTTTGCTTTGTCTGCGCCACATTTATTATCTCTTTAAAAATAAACCCTAAAAAACTACTTATGTGTCTGCCTACATTTCTCTTGCTCTCTGGTTATCAGTGTGTTGTCAATTCCTTGCTGCAAGCACAGTTTTGTCGTAATCCCTTCAGAATAAGGAAACCAAAACCCCCCAAGAACGACACAGTGTGAATTTCAATGATCTCTCCTTTTCAATTAATGGCTCAAATAAGCATTTGATTTACATTCTTAGAGACACTCGCTGCAGGCTAATTAAAAACAACATATTGTTGGCAGATCATTTATTGAGGGAAAACAAATTGACAAAAGATGAATTAAGTTGCTACATAATTAACTTAAAAAACCCACCCCAACCAAATATGCACAGCTGAAATAGTAAATTAATACATACATTTATCAATATCTCAAGCAGGACTGAAGAAAGAAGTTTCCATTTCCCTGTGAAGAAACAGGTGAGAAGGAGATGGGGCTGAAATCGGGTTTGAAGGATTCTGGGAGTGAAAATTGCAGGGTGCAAAGAAACCAGAGCAGGGCGAGATTTCAGGTGCTGACACCTTGAACTCGACAGTCCAAGGGATTCGTTGGTCCAAGATAAGAAGGAATTGTTGGCTGGGAGGGTGGGCAGGCCCTGGCACAGGGTGGGCAGAGAAGCTGTGGCTGCCCCAGCCCTGGCAGTGCCCAAGGCCAGGCTGGATAAACTTGGAGCAACCTGGGACTAGTGGGAGGTGTCCCTGCCCATGGAACAGGATGGGCTTTAAGGTCCCTCCCAACCCAAACCACTCTGTGATTCCATGATCTGTTTGACATCAGTTCATTAAAATTGCCAGAGGTTTGACCAGGGAATCTGTCCAAAGTGCTCTGAATTGTAAGGAATTTGGCACAAGAGACATTGAGTGGGAGCAATTTCACTCTTTGGCAGCTTCACACAACAACGAATCAGCACGGGATTGTTGCAGCCTGGGGAAGGAGGAGCTGCTGTGTCCTGTCTGGGGCTAAACTTAACTGAGAGTTTGTGTGTCATCAAGCCCAGGAAACAGGGTGGGGGAGGATCAGGAAAAGACAGCCAGACACAAACTGTCCAGCAACTTGGAATTGTTGAGGCTGGAAAAGACCTTTAAGATCAGGTGTCAACCAGCACCCACCAACGCACGTCCTCAAGTGCCACATCCACAGGTTTTCTGAACACTTCCAGGGATGTGACTCCACCCCTGCCCTGGGGCAGCTGTGCCAGGGCTGGACAGCCCTTTCAGTGAAGAAATTTTCCCCAATATCCAACCTAAACCTCCTCTTGAGGCTCCCTCCCCTCCTGTCCCTGTTCCCTGGGAGCAGAGCCCGACCCCCCCCCGGCTCCCCCTCCTGGCAGGGACTTGCAGAGCCAGAAGGTTCCCCGCCTGAGCCTCCTTTTTTCAGGCTAAAACCCAATTTTTTCCCATGTGTTGGGAGCAGGGTCTGCAAAGAGGAGCAGTGCAGGTGGTTTTATAGCTCTGAGTGTAACCAAGAGGGAGAAACTGGTCAAGAATAGGAAAAGGAAAGGCATTTTGGGTGAGAATGTTCAAGGACTGTGAAAGTTCAGGATTTTTGGCAGGGTAACAGAATATACATCTGGTGGAGCTCAAGACAACACCCTGGTTACTGGGGTGTAGAAGCTCATAAAATAGAAGCCTAAGGGAGAAAACAATAATCCAATAAGCTGTCAGTTCTTGAAAGACTTTATTTTCCAGGTATCTTCCAGGTAAGACTTGTATCTTCCAGGTAAAAGTGCACATTATTCCAAGCTGAAGGAAGGACATCAAAGACATCAGCCTGGCTGAATGGGAAACTGTCCTGTGTCCTCAGAGGAGGGAAATCCAGAAGGTGAAGGGCCCAACAGGTTGATCATGTTGATTGTGGGGCAACAACCAGCACAACCCTGGTGCAAAAAGCCAGTGGTCTCTGGGGGTCCAACCACCAAGGGACAGAGAGTTTGCCTGCCCAAGAAGAGGGTGGAGAAGAGCAAGGGTTGGAAGGAGGAAAACACCTGCAGACAGAAGTTTCCAGAAGACCAGTTTCTCATGGGTTTGGTTTTGTTTTGGCCCCTGCAAGTTCTCAGTGCAAAGGTCAAATGCACTTGTGTCTCGAGTCAGTGGGGAGAGACACGGTCACCTCTACAGGGTGGAACATCTCCTGCCTTTGGCCATCTTGTGGTCTCATCTCAGCTTGTGGGAGCTGTGACAATGCTGAGGGTGATACAGCAGGGCCAGCACCCCCTTCTCCTTCCTCCACCAAACAGCTGATGGAACAAGATATTGGAGCTTAAACACAATCCGGCCCCGAAGGGAGAAAATCCTCTTTGGGAGCTGCACAAGGAGGACATTGCCACTGGTATTTGGGTGGGATAATCTCCCACCTTGTCCACTGAACACAACATGAGCTCTGAATACCTTATCAAACCTTTCCTGCTTCACTGAGCTTCTCTTTTATGCTCTGTTGCTTTTGCTCTGGCTTTTCAAGGTATGACCAGGACTGCAGCAGAATAATAACGAGGACCAGGGATCCCACTTGAATGGCTCAGCCACACGAAAGCTGATGCAATTGTGTATAATTTGGTGGGGGGGAAATAAGGAAAGAAAAGAGGACAATAATTTGTTATACTTCAGCAGGCAAATGAGAGCAACCAAAGGAGAGTGGCTTCCTAACAGCACGAGAGTAACTTGGGAGCTACTCCTGAATCCAGCTGGGAATGGTCTCTCTCAGCAGGGCAGTGCTGTGTGCTGACCTCGGGCTTTGGGATGGGAGAGCTTTATCCCTGAACTCAGCAGGAATATAAATGATGTTCCATGCAAATACTGCCAGCAGAGCCTCTCTGGGTTAGGAGATCAGCCCTGGAATAATTTGGGAGGGGAGTTTTCAACAGTTCCATGGGAGTACAAAACTGGTTTTTGCTTTCAACTGCGAATGAAAAGAAATTGTAGGGAGTTGGTAAAAGTATTGCATATATGAGTGCAAGGAAGGGAGTGGGAGAGAAGATAAAGTACTCTGATATTCTGCCTGGCATTAAAAAACCATGGCAGGAGGTCACTTGTCAGCAAAGCAGGGCTTTGAGCTCAGCCTCCCACAGCATCCCTATTGCAAAGGGCAGGTTGGATGCTTTTCTGTCCTGCCTGGGACAAAACACCCCGAAATCCTGACAGCCCCATCACTGCACCACATGGAATCTGCACCAGGAGGACACGGGATTTACTTTATCTTAATTTCTGAGGTTTCTCATGTATTTGTTCTGAAGATTAGTGGGCTTTTTTCGTTGAAATTTCCTTCTGCTTTTTACCTTTGGAGGTCTTAGTTCAGCTGTTTATTCAAGCTGAATTTGAAGGAAGACCAAGCAGAGTTTGGGTTATTGTAACAATGTGGAGGAGGAAAAGTGGTTGAATTTTGCAAAACCCCCGAGCCCAACTGATTTAACAAGAAAAGACCTGATTCTGCAAATCTTACATAATTTTACATCTGAACACCTCCACCATCCCCACTGGAATTGTCTCGGATTTACATCTGCACGTGAGAGGAAAATTAAGCCCCAGACAGTCTGGGAGATGGGATGGAACCAAAGTGGGTTTTCTTTGGTGGTTGATTGGATTCCTCACTTTGTTCCTTCAGCCCCAGCTCTGCCTCTGCTTTTGGAAACTGGGAACGTGTTTGTGGCAGAAAGGGTTGGGTTTGTTGGAGGGGAGGAAATGAATTTTGCTCTTTCAAATCAGTTTTTCTACTAAGAGAGAAAAATACATTTGGAGTAGCAAAACAAAAGGTTTTCTGGGATTTTTTTTTTTATTTCAGGAAAATGCCTGTTTTGCATGAATTTCAATTCTTATCAAAATAGAGATATTTAGTAGGGAATCAAAAATAGAGATTTAAGGGAGTCCCTTTGCCCCTGATCCTGGCTGTGGATTCCCTTCCATCTGGTACCACATCCCTCCACCTGGTATTTCCAGCCCGGAGCTTTAGAACCACCAAAAACCAGGAAGCCCAACCCAGCTCTGGACATGCAGCTTTAATCTAAGCCTAATGGTGCCAGAAGTCGCTGGGAATTTATATCATCTTTATTCCCTTCCTGTGACTCATTTTGCAGACTGACTCATCCTCCGAGTTAGGATTTTTATCCCTGTGGAAAGCACAGCTTGTTTTCAGCCAGAGCTCTACCTTCCATTTCATTTAGGGTCACTCTCAGCCTCTTTTTTGGGCTGGCCCAAGAAGACAGAGCATCTGTTTTGGCAGCTGTCCTTGCCCTGACACAGCTGTGCAGTCTCCCTTGGGCACTGGCACAGCCAGAAGCAAATGTCACTTCTCCCTTGTGCTGATGCCCCCGGGTCCTTTCCAGCACTTGGTGTTTAGTCTCTGAGCCCTGCCAATATTCCCTCCGTCTCATGCCACTCAAAGCCTTTTTCTCTTGTCCTGAGGGACCCGTTTTTGAGATGGAGAAGAGTGGAGTCCAGCCAGAGCTTCAGGAGACACCGTGCTCAGAGCAGCAGGGACTGAGCTGCTGTGCCTGGGCTGGAAGGAGGGGGGACTGGCAGGTGGCCAGGACAAAGTAGTCCTGAAAAGAACAATATTGGGCTGGGATGTTAATGAGAGGGGCCATTCCAGGTGGTCCCTGAGGATGTCAGAAAAGGAAAGGATCAACTGCTGCTCTGTCTATTAAATCACACAATCATTAAGGTTGGAAAAGCCCTCAGAGATCATCGAGTCCAACTGTTCAACCAGCACTGCCAAGCGCAGCACCAACCCATGGCCACAAACACCTCATCAGGGTCTACAAGTTCCTGGGAGGGGCAGGCACTGATCTCTGCTCTGGGGGGCCCAGGGACAGCCCCCAGGGAATGGCTGGGGCTGTGCCAGGGCAGGCTCAGGGGGCATCTCAGGGAAAGGCTCTTCTTTCCCCAGAGGGTGGTGGGCACTGCCCAGGCTCCCCAGGGCAGTGGGCACGGCCCCAAGGCTGCCAGAGCTCCAGGAGGGTTGGGATGCTCCTCTGGGGCACAGGGGGTGACTCTTGGGGCTGGGGCTGTGCAGGGTTGAGGGTTGGGCTGGATGGTCCTTGGGGGTCCCTTCCAGCTGGAATTCTGTGACATCTCTTAAATCCCTCCAGGGATGTGACTCCTCCCCTGCCCTGGACAGCCCTTTCAGTGAAGAAATTTTCCCAATATCCAACCTGAACCTCCCCTGGTGCAACTTGAAGCCATTCCCTCCCCTCCTATCCCTGTTCCCTGGGAGCAGAGCCTGACCCCCCCCGGCTCCCCCTCCTGGCAGGGACTTGCAGAGCCAGAAGGTCCCCCCTGAGCCTCCTTTTCTCCAGGCTGAGCCCCCCCCCAGCTCCCTCAGCTGCTCCAGCCCCTTCCCAGCTCTGTTGCTAATTAAAGAACAGAAATGAGCTCTCCAAGCCCCTACAATTCTGTTTCTCACAGCCTGAGCGTGATACAAAGGACTGCCACAGGTGAGCAAGGCTGAATCCACACTCAGGTGTCACCTCAGGGAACCTCCCTCAGGGAATTCTCGACATGGACTTCGACACCACAGCATGTCTGAGAGTGATCAGAGAAACCCAGCACTGATGGAACCATCCACAGGCCTTGGTAACGGTGCCATTTCTCCCTTGCAGCTGGAAAATCCTCCTCCTGGAGTATTTTGGGAGGAGAAAATAAGTAGTGGCTACGAGCAAAGCGTGTGGTGTACAGTCAGGATAGCATTTCATTAGCATGATGATTAGATCAGGTCTGAAATCCTGATAAAACCGATCTTGAAACAGCCAGAAATGAAATCCCTGAAGCAGTTCTGTAATGCAAGCATTTGAGGAGCCCGAGTAGCTGCAGGCAGCAGAGGTCTGGCTCTGATGAATTTAATAAGCAGTGGGAACTTTGTTTGTATCACAGACAGAAGGAACAGCCCAGAGCCAGGTTGCTGTAGCATATTGTGGTAGAACATATTTTATTTATTATTGAGTGCTGTATCAGAAAGAATTTACTTCAGAACCTCCTTTTGCTCCTTATTTTTATTTTTTTTCTCTCCTTTGCTCAACTCTCCTTGATGTTTGATACATTTTTCATCCTCTGCCTTGGCTGGACTTTGCCTTTCTGCCTCTTTTCCAAAGTTTCCTGCGTGAGCATGGTCTGAGGAACTTGGGATTCTCAGTGAGGCTTCAATGCAGGGCTTTTCTGATGTTCTCATCCACCCCACAGCAAACCGGTGGGTTCAGGGGGACTCTCAGAGTGCACCTGCCTTTGCCTGTGTGTCTCTGAGACTCCCAAGTTCATCGAACCTGAAGCCCCATGGAAACTCCAGGCACTGGTTGCACGAGCAAGAAGAAGACAAGAGTAAAGAAGACACGTGGTGTTGGAGTGTTCACTTGTAGAAGAACTCAACTAAAGTTCAGCCATTTCACCTCAAGATTCCCAGGAAGGCAAATAAAACATTTTGGCTTTCAGGATTGGTGCCTTATTAGAAATGTAACACTCAGTGGCTGTGGCTTTAGTAGGAAACTCACAGAAATTGGGATTATTTCTCCTGGTTCCTGGCACTTTATTTAGGGAGCACAGACAGCCTGATGAGAACATTCCCCAGCCCTGTCTGCTGGACTAAACAGGTTTTATCCTGAGACTATGGAAGCCTTTGGAACCCTGGATTTGGAAAGGCCATCTCCAGCTAAATGGCTGGTCTGGTCAGTATTGGCAACAGGCCATGAAGACCTTGGCTCTCCATCCACCATGGCCAAAGCCTTGGACCTGCTCTAAATGTCTCCAAAACTCTTCCTGATGAAGCCACCAAAAGCCCTGTCCAACCTGTGAGAAACACTGTAAGGTCTTTGCATGCCAGTAAAATGTTCTGTGCATGGAAATCTGCTGCAAAGGTTAATTCTAGGACAAATCCCTCTATTTATGTACCGAGGAGCTGCTGCTCTTCCTAGAAACTACTGTTCCTGTCAAGAAATCACTCCTCTAAATTGCAGCTTGAAGTGACATTTGGCCCATTAATACACAGAGAGTTAAAGCCGACTGTGATCATTCTTTTATTACATTCTCTGGCCTTTAATATCTTTTAGTGCTTTCAGTTCTGGAGCTGTTTTGTTGCAGGGACAGCAATATAACCCTGCTGTTCCAGGCTGGCATCGACAAGGAGGGGGCAGGACACAACAGCTGCACGACAAGGTGCTGTTTGGAACGCACAGCAAAGCTGGGCTGACACGAGATGATCAGTGGGCTCGGATCCAGGTTTAATTTTGCCTCACAGCTCCTGTGCCTGTTGCTAACAGGGAGTGGGAGTGTGTCTTGGGCTGGAATAATTCACTGGGAGGTTTGGGAGAGGCCAACTTGGAGCACGTGTTGGTGCTCTGTGTGACTGCACTTCTTGTGCCGAGTCCT
This sequence comes from Scytalopus superciliaris, assembly GCA_013400415.1. Taxonomy (NCBI): domain Eukaryota; kingdom Metazoa; phylum Chordata; class Aves; order Passeriformes; family Rhinocryptidae; genus Scytalopus; species Scytalopus superciliaris. The sequence continues at coordinate 117,271 of VXBX01004879.1, read as the reverse complement.
GCTGGTTCAACAAGCAAGACCTTTGGCCTCAGCACGGACCTTCCCAAGCTTTTTCCCTGAGTTTTCCAGACCTCAGGCTGAGACAACATCTCAGGTCAGGCTTGTGGGCTTGTGACACCAGCAGTGGGTGAGTTAATTGGGGGTTGAGTGGTTTGGACTTAAATAATGTTGTTAATGAGACCCCATTGCAGTTGCAGCTTCCTGGGCAGGGGCACAGGAGGGGCAGGCACTGATCTCTGCTCTGGGGGGCCCAGGGACAGCCCCCAGGGAATGGCTGGGGCTGTGCCAGGGCAGGCTCAGGGGGCATCTCAGGGAAAGGCTCTTCTTTCCCCAGAGGGTGGTGGGCACTGCCCAGGCTCCCCAGGGCAGTGGGCACGGCCCCAAGGCTGCCAGAGCTCCAGGAGGGTTTGGATGCTCCTCTGGGGCACAGGGGGTGACTCTTGGGGCTGGGGCTGTGCAGGGCTGAGGGTTGGGCTGGATGGTCCTTGGGGGTCCCTTCCAGCTCAGCATATCCTGGCATTCTGGATCTGATGATCCAATGACCTTCCTCCAGCCCTGCTGGTAGAAGAGCTTCAGTCCCGGATACCACAGATGGTTCCCATTTAAGGCCACCACAGATTGTTCCCATCCAACAACACCATGGATGGATCCCATCCAAGGATCCCACAGATTGTTCCCATCCAAGAACGCCATGGATGGATCCCACCCAAGGATCCCACAGATTGTTCCCACCCAAGAACACCATGGATGGATCCCACCCAAGGATCCCACAGATTGTTCCCACCCAAGAACACCATGGATGGATCTCACCCAAGGATCCCACAGATTGTTCCCACCCAAGAACACCATGGAGCTGCTGGAGCAGGAGCTGCTCAGATCCAATGGCCATTCCCTCTCCACTGGCAGCTCCAGCAGCCCCTGCAGCTTTGTGGGGAGCAGGAGAGGGGTTTTCAGCCACAGAGGGCAGGGCAGTGCTGTAGGTCCATCCTCTGGGACTAATCCAGGCCAGCTTCAAAGCTTGAAGTGCTCAGGACTCCTGACCTGAAACTTTCCCCACAGGGCAGGTGCCCCTGACGTGGCCCGAGGAGAAGAAGAAAAAGAAGAGGAGAGATTTATTCGTCTCTTGAAAGAGATTATTTCAAATCCACCTCCAACCCACGGAGCCTTTTATACCAAGGGATATAAATAGCAATAATACCCAAAGATGTAGGAAACCCAGGGCTGATTCTCTCAGCTTTTAAAGATTAAAACCCACTGTCTCGTAACTCTTAAGATCTGGCCACCACAGAGAGGTGGTGACTGTGCAGGGGCTCTGCCTCTTTTTAATTCTGCATTTTTTAAATTCTGCATTTAGGCACCAGCACTTCCTTTGTGTGGGTCTTGCTTTAGTTGCTTAAGAGTTGTTTTTGTCACGGGGCTTGTCCTGCACCCTTTTTGCTTGAAGAACCACCGTGGTCCATTAAAGAGTCTTTCTGTTCGTATCCCTTGAGCCAAGACTTTCCTCCCCCCCCCGAATTTACATCTCATTTCCTGCTTCAGCCACGAGGAAATGAAGGTCATTTATTCAGCACTGGGGTGGAATTGCAAAACATCTGGGAGAGAGAGCGTGGGACAAATGACTGTGGCAGAAAATGAGCTTCCAGAGCTCTCAGTAGTTTATGGGAGAAAACCTTGTTGCCATTAGTAAAATACAGATTTGTTATGGCATTGCAAGTCTTAGCTGTGATATGCATAATATTTCCTTGGGATATCTGGCAGCTGTATCACTGCTTAAAATATCTATTAAATGCTACATCTAGATGTAAGAGCAAGCCATAAAACTTGTTTATTTACCTTTGAAACCTTTGACAGAGGAAAGCATATCACTCTCGAGATATATTTCCCCATTCAAATCTAGTAGATATTTGAAATGACAGCAATAAAAGGGGGAAAAAAAAACTATAGATTTTCCTTCCCGGTCTCCATTTACTGTGGACAAAACAAAGACTATCAAAATGTATTTATTTATTTATCTATCACCGCTGTCTTTTCAATGCACCAAAAGGCAAAATCAAAGCATTGGCCTGATGTTCTCGTACAATTGCATAAAATATCCAGGAGGGACCAATAATCAGTATCTTCACAGAGTTCTCCTCTGTAATCAATCTTGAGAAAAAACGGAGCATTTTGCTTTTATTGGCATTTATGGTCATGTTTATTGTCCCTCTGCTGGGACAGCTCAGTTTTTCGCAGGCTGCCTCGTGCGTGTGCACACAGACACAACACACACACCCCCACACACACACACACCCCCCTGCCAGCTCCTCTCAACTATCAATTCCCCCAAATTGCTTTCAATTCCGAAACTATAACATTTCAAAGCAGAGTGGGTGAAATAAAATAGGACATTAAACCCAGCCTTGTGGGTTCAGGCAAGTGCACGGCAAGCAGGGGAAGCCAAGAATAAGAATCTCTTCTTCTTTCCCGCTTGATGAAGGTTACAGGCTCCTGGTGACTTGGTTTTTTTTTTTAAACTTTAATATCGTTTGATATTTCCCCAGCCCTGTTCCAGGCAGAGCTTCAGCCACATGAAGTGGTTGCGGATCGGGAGGAGCGAAAGGGCAGCTCGCCCTTGTCTCTTGTCACTTCCCCGGTGGCTCAGCGGGACGCGGCGCTCCGTGTTAAACGGGCAATTTCGCAAGGGGATGGCTGGAGGTGGGGGCTGGGAACGGGCACACGGATGGAATTCACTGTTATAAAAACGACCACCCGAATGACCAGATCAGGCAACAAAGGGCAGTTTTAATTTTATAAGCGCGAAAATCACAGAGTAACCAGCGCTGGGTGCAACGCTCTGCCGGTCGCGCCCCGTTAGAGCTCGCAGACTCTCCTTATATACATTTAAAATATATATATTCTTTTATTTCTTGTTAAATGATCAGCTACGCGGCTCTTCTCTCCGATCCGGCGCGGCACTTTTAGGTACCTAGTTCTCTTGGTGATTAACTTAATTGTTAACCCGTGGTCTAAATCTTTATCTTGGTTTGAAGGTACTTCCCTCTTATCTTAATTTGCGTCTGTCTCCTCATTGTGTTGAGTTACTCGCCTTAGCTTTGTCTTCATTGTGTCTCAAAAAGGCTGCTCGGCTATTTAACTTGAGTTCTCTTCTTTTAAAGCATCAGGTCTTGCCTTGTCAGTCTCTGTATCTTTTTAGGCCTTCTCTGCATCCTCTACTTGCGCTGATATTTCTTTACTGCATATAACGCCCAGATGTATAAAAACATGCCTTGTCATATTTTAACCCGAATTAAATCCATGTTTTTTACATGCACCCCTCTGCCTTTTGCGAGTGCATTGAATCACTCCAAATAACTGGGGTTTGTCAATTCTTTTCCACCGTGGATGTAAAAGAGAGCGAGTCTGAGGCCTTTGCAAGGTGGTGCTGCTAATCCAGAGCCCACCTAAGCTGGGCTTAGTACTGATCTCAAGCACCAAAGATGGTTTTATTAAGACCTGAAATTGTTTTTCATTTATTTTGCCTCCCCTTGTTTGTGTGTGTGATTGTACAAGGTGATTGCTGACGGTTCACAGCGCAGGGTGGAGCAGAGCCAGGGAAGGAGAGCCAGGGCAATGGGAAGGGAAGGTGCTGATAAACCTTCCCAGGGTGTGTCTCCCAGTAATTAGACATTAATTACCACTTCAGGCTAAATATGTCCACTTGCTCATGTAAATGAGGACATGATAAACTCAAAATGCCATGGGAATTTCGTAGAAGGGCAGTGAGAGGGAATTGAGGTGCAATTCAGAAGAGGGGAAATATTGTTCCTGCCTTTTTTTTCCTGCGATGATCATTAGGTTGGATCTCAGGGAAAGGCTCTTCTTCCCCCAGAGGGTGGTGGGCACTGCCCAGGCTCCCCAGGGCAGTGGGCACGGCCCCAAGGCTGCCAGAGCTCCAGGAGGCTTTGGATGCTCCTCTGGGGCACAGGGGGTGACTCTTGGGGCTGGGGCTGTGCAGGGCTGAGGGTTGGGCTGGATGGTCCTTGGGGGTCCCTCCCAGCTCAGCATATCCTGGGATTCTGGGATAGTTCCCAGTGTCTCTGAGTGCATTTCCATTGCACATCCCTCCAGGTCACATCACTGCATAATCAATAGCTGGGCATCATTTAGCAAAGTGTTCTGATGGTTCCCGTTTTAGAAGTCAATTTTTATAATGAGAATGATGATGAAGACAAAGTCACTTTTACAGTGGAGCTGAACGGACACCAAGACAAACCAGCTGAATTCATGTTCTAAAGATTTATCAATAATGAGACCAGAGCAGTGCCAAAGATAAGCCAATATAATCCCTGGAAAAGATAATTGGAGACGTTCCCTGAGTGAACATTTGTGGTCATCTACACATTTTTCAGAGATGGAGAATCTCTGTGTAAGTTATTCCAGGGGTTCATTGGCACAATTCCTGGTGTCTTTGGATCTCCCCAAGTTCCATCTCCACACTCAAAGGCCCAGGACCAGCAGAGGGACTTCCTTGTGACCAGCCATGGAGCTCCTGTGCCTGCACCACTTTGTGGTGGCTCCTGTATCATGAACAGTTCCCATCTGACTGTTCAGGAATTCTTGCCCCAAGGGCTTCCTACAAAAACACCATGTCCAAAAGACCTTTGTGTCCATGAAACTTCTCCAGGGGATAATGGCATGACCTTGGAATGGGCTCAAAATTTAGGCCTGGGCTTGGGAAATCATGTCCACCTTTCTTTTGGGCCACCTCACCATGTAGCTCTTGAAAGTCTTTTGTGTTTTTGGAGGACTTAAAATCCACAACCAAACCCTGTTTAACAACCTTTCCAACCAGAAAGAAGAAAGGAACTTCAAAAATTCTCTTTGCTCCCTGATATATGGGATTTGGGTTCAAAAAAGTACAGAATACTTGCAATTTGTTTTATTTTTCATGTATATTTCAGAGAGTTCTTTGATATTTGGTCTCCACAATATTCAATTGGCAATAACAAGTCACTTCCCTCATTGTCATTCATCCTTCCAGGAAGGATTTTCTGAAGGGTTTGCAATTTTATTATTTGCAGGAACAATCATTTTTATGGCTACAGAGATTTTTGCAATCCAAGGAGGATCATGTTCCTCATGGAGAGACTCATCTGAGTTACTTCTGCCATGGCCTGACCTTCAACAGACATGCTTGAGTTGAAGAAGTATGGACCAGAGACTCATGGAATGGTTTGGGTGGAAAATCATCCATGCAGGGTTTTAATATTGTTGATAAAAATACTTGTGGGTAAGGAGAAAACCAAAAGAGGTGCAGGTCCACCCTAGGCTAGATCTTTGTGCAATGGCAGTGCCCAAATCAGGAGGTGCCTCTGCCACTTCCTCCTGCTGCTCCTCAGCACAGGGAGGATTCCTTCCACCAAGATGTTCCAGCATCCAGAAAACTTCAGGGAGTGTTCTGCTCCTACTAATAAAATATCTGCCTATAAACGGGATGAATATTCCCATAAAGTAGCAGGAGAAATGAAAAGTTCCTAATAAACCATTGACTGTGTGCTGTGGATCTCGGGGAGGGGGGGCAGAGACAGATCTCAATTATAGCTGGAATATTTTCCTGGCACTCTGAGGCCTCCACTGGAGTACAACTGACACAAGGCACAACTCCATCCCAGCCACATTAACTCCCACAATTTACACCAGCCAAGGGGTCGACTCTCAGCCTTGCAGGGTTTGGCCAAGAGAGAAGGAAAAGCAGTCGAGGGGGAGCTCTGCTTTTGGAACCAATTTCTAACTAATAAAATTTTTCCCTTCATTTTAATACACTTTCCTCTCTTGTGCCTGTGTGTGATTGAGTGAAATATTACTGTGCTGGGTAATATCATTGCCCAGACCCCTGGGTCATGCAGAATTCATATTGCTGCACTTCCCAGGCTGTGGCTGCTCCAACCAACCCCCCCGAATCCCACAGGATGGGATGATGAGCGGGAGAAGACGGTTCTTTAAAGCTCATCTTTTAATAAGACATGGGAATTTTGAATTCAGCCCTCGGAAAGGAGGAGGTTTTGTGAGATTTAAGGGTTGGCAGCTGTTTGGCACTGCAAAGAGGAGCGTGGCAGAGGTGAGAGCAGGGGTTGTGCTGTGTGGGGTCAATCTGGTCCCTCTGGGAGAGGTGAAGGGACAGCAGGGCCAGGGATGTTGAGCAACATCTGCACTGGTGGGTTCCAATTCACTCCAAAGTGGAGTGATCCGAGACACCTCCCCATGGACTGGGACTGGCAATCCCATCATCATTGTGGTGGGTGGGAGGGGAATGTTTAGCCAAAGTTATTAAAGAAGTCTGAGGTGTAGAAAGGACCCCCTGCCTTTTCAAACCCCTTCTCAGAGAAGGGTCTTGGAGCAGCTGAGCCCAATCTCAACCTCAGGTTATGTAAATGGTTTGGATTTCAGGAATTACAGAGGTGGGATTGAACCACTTCGTCCCCCAGGTTTTCATGAGGATATTTCTATAAAATGAATCATTTATTACTCCAAATGATCAGACAGAAGATCTTCATCAGGATTATTTACCACACAATATACAAAGCAAAACCTACTGGTAGAGTATAATACAGCATAAAGTCCAAGATAGGCCAGTGCACCACATTGAAGCAATTATATTAAAGCCAGCAAAAAGACATCATTATTAAGCAGAGATTTGTTGTAACTCCCCCAGCCCAAGGCTCGTGGGGACATCTCTGCTCTCAATCTCCAGGGGTGTCCCCAGCCAAGGGAAGAACCTCCACACACACCCCAGAAGGGTTTTGTCAGAAGAACCTGCCTGTGGGAAAGGGGGCAGAGCTTTTATAGGATAAAGGGATGGACTGGCCATCCAAGCCCACCAGTTTATCTGTCCCATCCTGCTTCAAACAGCAGGGAGTGTGTTCCAGGGCTGAAAAACAAGGCTGGGTTTAGCAAAATTCAGCACAAGGGAGGGGACAAGGAAGGTGGTGAGAGGCTGTTTACAAAGGCTGGAGAGATAGGAAAAGGGGGATGGTTTCCCACTGCCAGAGGGCAGGGAGAGATGGGATATTGAGAAGAAAAGTCAAAAAAAGAAACAATTTCAGGATGAGTTTCCTACTTGAAATATTCATGAAGGCCAGGCATAAAAATANCCAACCCAAACAATTCTGGGATTCCATGATATTCCACCCACAGAGGTTTCCCGTGTGGGGGTTTCTCAGCCATCCCTGCAGAGCAGCCACAGGATCTGCCCCGAGCCCCTTGGAAATGCAGGTTTTTCCTGCATAAACGACACCTTTGGTGCTCTGAAAAGCCGCTGTTTGAAGGAGAAGGATGTGCCCGGTCCCTGGGCCTGACAGGGGTATTTATCACACCTTCCCAGGCTCCTGGGGGGGCCACACTTGAGATGAGAAAGTCTTTGTACATGATTATCCCACCCAAACTGTGCTCCCTTTCCTTGTTTACAGCCCATCTGGGGCTTGGGCTCCTTTCTAATTTGAAACACTTTTAATGCATTAAAGACTGTTGACAAGTAAGTCTTGTCACTTTATGAGGTGGAAAACAGTCACTGTCACCAACAAGTGAATAATAATAGAGATGAAAAATTAGCCATGAAGAGCAGTGCCTATACATTACTGTGCTAATTATAAACATTGGCACTTCCATGCATCAGAATTAATTTCTAATGGAAAATGGGCAATGCTGGGCTGAATTTATCACTGTGGGGAGGGAGGTGCAGGTGGGGGAATCATCACTTACTGCTTTTTTTGAAGCAGGTGGGTGAATAAATGGGTAGGTAGGAATCATCTGCTGGGGTGCAAATAGCACCTTTCACTTCAGGGAGTGTCTGGAGCTGAAAACACCTGGAGAAGGGAAACAGGGCCAAAAAAACCCCATTTTAAGTAATTCTTTGTCCATCCTGCTTTTGTTTCCAAGCACAGGAGTGTGTGTGTGTGTCTGAAAGCCCTTCCCCTGAACAGGGTGGGGATGGGGAAATGAGTTCCAGCTCTGCTCTTTCCATTTTCTGGCCAGGTTATTTATAAATAACTATTTATGAGTCTGGCAAATGTTTCCAAGCCAAAAGGAGGGAGAGACGAAGAGAGAAAATAATACATAAAAAACGTTAAAGTCAGTTCCTGGCAAAATGGAACACTTTGCCTTGGCTTGGTGAAATGATGTTTTACTTGGATATTGAGCTAAATTTAACTTTTCTAAAAGCTTAGAAGGCTGAAGAAACCTCCAACCCGAACTGAGTCGTTTCAGTCTAAACCCAGAGCACTCTCTGATCTCCCAGGTTGTTCTCAACGCTTTTCTCATCCCAGGAGGTGAGAAACAACCCTGAAATGTTGGAGGGGAGGGAAGGATTCCCAAGGGCTGCCCAAGGAGCCAAACCCTCAGATGTCGTCACTGTTGTCCCAGCTCAGGCTGGGATTCATTGCACCCGAGCAGAGGGGAAACTTCCAGGCTCTGCCTCTCTTTCTGGGTGACACCTGGAGTAAAATATTAATCATTTATTTATTTCAGGGGTTTCTTCTCAGGATGGGAACAGGAGATGGATTTGCCTTGGTGGAATCCCCACGTTTCCGTGTGCTGAGGGTGGAGGGCTCAGTGCAGCTCCCAGTTACCTCAATCTCCTGGATCAGAAGAATGCTGGAATAGAATAAAATAAATGGCATCAAAATCTGCTTTGCCCTGAATTTGACACTATTAGTGACCTTCTAGAGAGGGATAAAAGTGAAACAGGAGGAGAGGGAGGGAAAGGGCATTAATGTGGACTGGTGCAGGTTTCCCTTTAGCTACAGGTGGTCACATATCCCTTAGAGGGACTTGCTACAGCCAGCTGGAAATATCCACTGGAAAAGACACCTGGACTAAAACTCAGGGTTCTTAGGGAATTTTTGTTGGGAGAAAGGAAAAAAATTCAGTTTTAGTTGTGCTCAGTCTTTGCCAGCAGCAGCACAACTGCAGGACTCCAGAGCTGGCCAAAAAGCAAACCCAGGAGGCTTCATTTGGGATCACAGTGGGATCTGATGAGCAACTTTGGGAAACCCACCTGATTCCCAGTATAGACAAGGTTGGAGTGGTGGAGAGACACTTGGAAGGGAGGGAAAACTGGCTGGACCATGAAGGACCCCCAGAGGGAAGCAGTTCCTTGGATGTGTGGCAATGATTCCCACTTCAGGTGCCCCACCAAAGGATGGTGAAGGTGCCCCAGCAGTGGGTGGTGAAGGTGCCCCACCAAAGGATGGTGAAGGTGCCCCAGCAGTGGGTGGTGAAGGAGCCCCAACAGTGAGAGGTGAAGGAGCCCCAACAGTGGGAGGTGAAGGTGCCCCAACAGTGGGAGGTGAAGGTGCCCCACCAAAGGATGGTGAAGGTGCCCCAGCAGTGGATGGTGGTACCTTCCTGCCTGGCAAATGCTCTTCCTTCACTAAATGGGGTTTAAATTAAGTATTTCTCACCTCTCCTGAGCAAACCTGTCCCAAGACAGGAATGGCATCTTAAATCAGGGACTGCCCCCAATAACTGAGCCCCTCCCCCCC
>VXBX01004879.1:72733-84427 GCA_013400415.1 Scytalopus superciliaris | reverse complement strand
GTCCTCGAGATAACGCTTGGCTCGCTCCTGCACATCCAACAGTACAATACATGATTTTTATTTTCAGAGAAAGGTTTTTCTTTCTTTCTCTACAGTTCCATTTCTTCCTTACATTGAAATAAGAGGTTGTGACATGAGATGGAGGTTTCCCTCCCCACCACTGAGAGCTGGTGTTGTCAGGCAACCCCCTCAACAACCACACAAGGGCAGAAACTCACTTTTAGAATTCACAGCCAACTTTTAATATTCCCCCCAAACACTGCGGTGACATTTCTGAACAGGCCAAGTCGTTCTGAAGAGCTTTTCACAGAGTCTCAAGTATAAATATTTTGATACAAAAAATAAAACCTTAACCACCTCCCCCCCACCCTCCTCCAAACCCAAGGCCTTTGTGCTCACATCCAACAGTGTGTGATCATTCCAGGGTCATGTTCCCCCCAGGACTGAATCCCAGGCTACAGCTGCAGGAGACAGGCAGGGCTGAGGTGCTTCCAGTCCATGTTGCTGCTTTGTCTGGCCACTGCTGGGAATCCAGGGACAGGAGAAGAGTCTGAAAGGTCTCGAGATGAAGTTGGTGGGTTTGAAGGCGCTCAGAGGTGTGGGAATCACCTGGGATGACCCTGCTGGAGCAGGGAGGTGGGAGCAGAGCAGCCACTCTGGTCCCTTCCAACCTGACCCATCCTGGGATTCTGTGACTCTGTGGGGTGAGAAGGAGCTGGTGAGGCTCTGGCTGACACAGCAGTGGAGGCCCCACTTCCATGGGCAGCTCCAGCAGCAGTTCCCCGTGTTTCTGGTCCTGCTGATGTTCTGAAGTTCCAGTTGAGGACGTGGAGGGACATCTGGTGTTGGGACAAGGGCACATCTGGGGAGGTGTCACACAGAGCCACGGCCATCAAGTCATTGCACATTGTCAGGACTCACCCAGAGCAGGTGCCCCAGCACTGGGACACTGAGAGACCATCCAGTGGCTGGGAAAGCTGAGCTTTGCTCTTTCTCTGTAGTACAAGACCCCCGGATAAACCCAGCCTATCCCAACCCAACCTACCTACAGCTCCCACTCAGGGATCTTTGCCGTATTTCACCCATTCCCTGCCAAACTCATCATGTTCACACTAACGAGGTGATGAGCTTTGGCATTTCCCACCCAGAATCTGAGCTGGTTTGAAGTAACTTTGACTTTTAAATTAAATTCTCTCACGCACACAACCAAAAGCTGCAGAAGGACACAGCGAGGATCACAGAACTCGGCAGCAAGTACTTAGTAACACACATATATATATATATATATATTAAGCTTTAAGTCAAAAACAAATCTTTCCAGGGTTGGTTTTTTTATATATATATGCACTCTATATGATGCAACAAACCTTAGCATGGTCACACAGACTCTCTGCCCTTTATACAATGCTCTACTGTTACATTTCTTCCCTTTTAAACAAATGCAGGTAGACTAGAACTCCTTAACAGATACAAGCTGGCCAGAGCTCGGTGGCTGAACTGCCTCCCTGCCAAGTGGAGGAGTCGTAGGAAGGAGGGGAAAAAAATCCTGTGGTGGGGCTTTAGATGATCTTGTTCTCCAGGGCTTCGATCCTTTTGGCCACGGCGTCCAGTGGGCAAGAGTTAAGGAGGAAAATGGCAGTGCGTGTTGGGAGAGGGATTTTCTACGTGGGCAGACAGAGACAGGACAAGGGGAAAGGGGTTTAGATGGAAGGGGAGAGATTTAGATGGGATATTGGGAAGGAATTGGTGGCTGGGAGGGTGGGCAGGGCCTGGCACAGGTTGGGCAGAGAAGCTGTGGCTGCCCCAGCCCCTGGGAGTGTCCCAGGCCAGGTTGGAGCACCTTGGAATAGTGGGAGGTGTCCCTGCCCATGGCAGGGGGTGGCATGGGATGAGCTTTAAGGTCCCTTCCAACCCAAACCATCCCATTCCAGGATTCTGTGATTCCATGATCTTCCACTGTTTGTTTCAGTGGCTGATCATTCCCACTGCCAACGTGCCATGGAATGTCTCTCTCTTTACAGCTTCCAAACACTGTATTTTGTTGTCCTTTCCTACAGAGCACTTTGGAAGAGTCTGACCTCAACTCACCCCGAGGTTCCTACACTTCATAACTTGTTTAGATCTCAGCACTGGGCTGAATGTGTCCAAGGTCAGGTTGGACAGGGCTTGGAGCAACCTGAGCTGGTGGGAGGTGTCCCTGCCCATGGCAGGGGGTGGCACTGGCTGAGTTTTAATGTCCCTTCCAACCCGAACCAGCCTGTGATTCCAGGATTCCTTGTTCCAGCCCTCCCTGACTGGCAGAACAGATCAGCAGTGGGATGAGCCGGAAGAGGCAGCATCATCTGCTCCGGCATTTCCACAACTGTTGAGGCTGATGGACTTTTCCCGAAGGTGGGACATGTCTGTGTCACACCCACCTTTGGAAGGGACAGTAAAACCTGTGAGAGAGAGTGGCTGACAGGGAATTCCTGCCCCGGAGCTGCCCGGAGAAAGTGAAATTACAAAGTGTGTCTCAGCAATTTGCTGCTCTTTTCGCTAATTGCTTTTCAGGCCATGCCCGGGAGCAGCAACACTCTGGGTGAGAAGTGCCGATTTCCTCTGCCCTTTTGCAGAACACAAGTCACGGATTTCACTCAGTTTGAGTCAAAGAGTAAAACTAAACTGTGCAAGCGACACGGCAAAGCACAGAAATGTGAATAAATCAGAATATTGCCCTTAAAATCAGTCCCTTTCCTTATTCTCAGCTGTGAAAAACCTCCCTACCCCTGTGTGAGGCGTCACAAATTCCTCTCTCCATGAGAAGTTCGAATCTTTCTCACGATTCTTTTGTTTTCTTGTTTCTCTTTCAACCACTTGTTGAGGCTCTTGGTGTGATATGACAGAGCCCAGCCTGGCAGTCCCACCAAGGGGCTTCAGGTGGGATCCAACTCACCCCTCTGGAGATGTTGGCACTCGGCAGCTACGTGGGAATTCACCTCCCACAACTGGACCCGACTGTTGGATATCTCCATCTGAATTATGCAGATTATCCAGAGGACACTTTGCAGTCCCATTTTTCACAGAATCAGAATCATTAAGGTTGGAAATGACCTCCAAGATCATCAAGTCCAACCTTTTGACCCATCCCCACCTCGTCAAGCAGAGCAAAGCACTGAGTTGTCTTGTTTCCATCTTCCTCCCCAACCTCCTTCCCCCAGGATCAGGATTTCCCCCCTGGTGCCACCAGAAAACACGACCCAACCCAGCGAGTGGTGGCCAAACAGGGTTCCAAAAGGATATATTTCTGCTGCAATGAGTTGATGAGCTCTTCAACCTTGGTCTGGAATTTCACAATGGATTTACATTCACAGGGATCTTCCTCTGTGGATCAGAATGTCAAGAGGATGAGTTAAGTGGCACCAAAATAGAAAAGGATTTAATCAAAATCACTGAAATAGAACAATTCTTATTTCCTTTGTCAGAAACAGGAAGGAAATCCAAATATCATCTCTGCTAATTATCTGATTGATCACTTCTGGCTCTCAGATGACCAAAGAATATCATTTTCTCGTTATACAGGCCAGGCTTTGTGCAGGAAAATCCCTCCTGGATTTCCACTTTCCTGAAAACCCACTGAGCTCTATTCCTGCTGCTTAAATTCCCCCCCCCGACTTTGATCTGACCAAACACAGAGCTCAAAACAACCTCCCCAACAACACCAACTAAAAGCTGGAGGCTGTGTTGGTTGCCACCTGAGTCAAGACTTGTTTGAGCTTTGCTTTAATAGTCCAGTTGTTGAGTGGGTGGAGCAAAGGCCATTAATGAGTTTGCTAATCTAGGTCAGTCATTTACATATTCTTCAAGAAAATTAACTGGAATAAGAGTAAAGAAGATCCTGACATGGCTGGGAAAAGAAAGTCCCTGGAAGGAGTGAATAAGAATAAGACTTTTGAAAGGCAAGGACACAAACCCACAACAGGATTAAACCAGCCATGAGTAAAGTAAAGCCGGTAGTTTAATCCCTCTGCTGGGATTAAGCCCCCTCCCTTCTCCCAACCCCAACTCTCACCAACACAGATCTTCATCTGGAGCTTCTTCCCGATCTTGCTGATGGTCCTGAAGTCAGCAGTGTAGAAATAGTGCTCAGCCACGGGTTCCGAGGCGATTTCCCTCAGCTCATCCTCCACCGCGTTGCCGACTCCCACGGCGAACATGCTAAAGCCTGGCAGCGATGGGATCGTGCCAGTGGGGTGTGGAGCTGGGATGGGACATCCCTGCCCCCCCTTCTGCACCCCCAGTTCCAAATTCATCCCTTTTCCTCTCCTATTTCAGCTCCTTTCAGCCAGAATATTTTACAGGCAAAGTCTTGATAGAATTTACCAGACAATGAGTGTGGCTTGGGCATGTGATCCCAGCTCAGGTCCACACCAACTTAACAGGTTTCCCAGTGCTGGGAAGGGTCTGGAATTGGGTTGTCAACATCTCCAGTGGCTTGAGCCTGGGCTTGGAGGAGGATGTGGTGCCCAGGGGGTGAGCTGTGGTGGCGGGGCAAGGGCAGGGTGGGCAGGAGGGGCTGCAGTTCACGGGTGGTGCAGGATGTGGTCACTGTGAGGTGCTGCTTTGGTGTTGGGTGAGGACATGGTGGCCACTGCGACCACAAGAACAAGTTTTGGAGATGTAAGAAGGGACAGATGATGTCACACCTGACAGGATTGTGTGTCCAACTGATGAGGAAGAGATAACAGAGCAACAGGGGAAGTTTAAGCAGCCCATGAGGGGCAAAGTGTCCTGTGCAAGGGGGACCTGCTGGCTCAGCAAAACTGCTGCTGAGGCCCTTCCTAAATTGCAACACAGCCTGGCAGAAGAAACAGTGAGTTAAGGACATGCCCAGGTGTTGTATTTTCTGCCAAGAGATTGATTGACCCCCCCTCTGCCTTAAACCTGCTTCAAGCAAAGCAAAGTGCAGCGTTCCCATTGTGGATGATGTTGCTGATTAACCCCAGGATCAAAATATCTGTCTCTGTTTGGAATCATGGAATATCCTGAGCTGGAAAGACCCCCAAGGATCACCCAGTCCAGCTCCTGGCCCTGCACAGACACCCCAACAATCCCACCCTGTCCAGACACTCCTTGAGCTTGTCCATGTCTACACTGGTAATGCTTTCCCCTCCTCTTCCTCCCTTTCCCTTGTCTTTCCAGCTCTGGCTGTATCCAATATTTGTTGGTTTTCCAAGTTCAACTCAAAGAACAAGTTTGAAGGTTTGTTTAAAGGACCTTGTTATTTATCCCACAGACAGAGATTTCCTTGCACGGTCAAGAGAGGAGGAAGAGACAAGGCATGAAGTTTTATCATCACAGAGGAATAAATTCTATAAATGCAGGTTATAAGAGCTGAACATCCACGTAACACAACAACTTGCTCTGCAAACATTGTCTTCTCAGAGCTCACACCTGACCCCTGTGCTGATGTGCTGGCCCTGAGTCCCACCTAGTGGTGGAGCCCGAAGTTCAAAGGAAAGAAAGGCTTTAGCAATTCCTGAGTGAATTCCCATGGGCTGTGTCCCTTGAACACAGGGGTGGCAGAGCCTGGGAAGCTGCTCACAAGGTCAGCAAAGGGCCACACCTCAAGATATTAATATTTTATGGGGTTTAGGCATATTAATATAGCAATATGTGGCCACTGTGCACTTTTACTGTAACAGGAGAGCTGAAGAAAGTCTCCTGTGGAGCGTGTCTGGGGTTTGGGCAGGGAGTGGCTTTCATTGGCAGCCCCAGATAAGCCACAGAATCCCACTGTGGTTTGGGTTGGGAGGGACCTTAAGACCATCTCATCCCACCCCTTGCCATGGGCAGGGACACCTCCCACTAGCCCAGGCTGCTCCAAGCCTCATCCAGTATGGCCTTGGACAGTCCCAGGGATGGGGCAGCCACAGCTTCTCCCTGCACTTTCCTTGGCATTTGTGTGGAGAATGACTGGTGTGCATCCCCTCCCACCCCNTCCCATCCCATCCCATCCCATCCCATCCCATCCCATCCCAACCCAAGTGTGTGGAACTCCATCCTGCCCAGCAGAAACACCTCCAGCAGCCCTAAATCAAAGACACAGAGTGGCTGTGGGGACTCAAACCATCTGCTGGCAAACCAAAATGCACCAGAGCTGCTCCAAGTTCTTCATGAGCATCCAAGGATAGTCAGGCAGTATCTCCTGTTTGTATCCTAAGAGGCATCTCCAGAGAAGTAGAAACAAGCCACCAAGAATTCAGGAGACTTACCTGAGTCTTTGGCTTTCTTGGCAGCATCTGTGATGTAATCCTGTGACCTGCCATCAGTGAAGACTATGCCCACCTTGGGGACCCCAGGCCTGGCTCCATTGATGATGGAAAAGGAGCTGTCAACGAGGTACTTCAGAGCCTGACCCGTCATGGTTCCTTTCTCCATGTAGGACATTTTCTTCACTGCTGCTTTGATGTCCTTCTTGTTCTTGAACTGCCCCAGGGGAAACTCCTGCCTGACAGAGCTGGAATACTGAACCAGCCCGACCTGGGCCTGTTTGTCTGACACTTCCAGAGAATCCACGATTTGGTTGATGAATTTCTTCACCAGCTCGAAGTTCTCAGGCCTCACGCTCTTGGAGCCATCAATGAGGAAAACAAGGTCCAGAGCAGATCCCAGCCCACCACTGCAAGCTGAGGGAAACCAGGAGAAGCGGGAGAAAGAAGGCAGCAACTGAACCCTCAGTTAATGATGTGGGAAAATATAACCTTAGTGCCTCTTTATTGCTGAGAAAACAGGTTTAATCAATCAAAACTCAACGACAGTTCACAGCAATGTTTTCAAAATTATATATTATAAAATCATAGAAGTGCATAAAATGCATAGAAGTGCATAAATTCTTTTCCTGCCCACCCCACCCCACCCCACTCCCTGAGTGCAAATGAAAGCCATCACCTACCACTGCAGGTCTTGCCATCGCTGTTGAGGGTGAAGCCCTCCTTGCAGGCACATCTGTAGGCTCCTGGGGTGCTCACACAGACCTGCTCACAGTCGTGGTCTCCAGTGGCACACAGGTCAGACACCACTGGAACCACAGCTGGGGGTTAAAATCAGACCCCAGGCCAAGCTCTGCCCACCCAGACCCAGCTCAGCCCATGCACAACACAAGACATTGTCCTAAATCAGACCTCAGGCCAAGCTTTGCCCACCCAGACCCAGCTCAGCCCATGCACAACACAAGATATTGTCCTAAATCAGAGCCCAGGCCAAGCTTTGGCCACCCAGACCCAGCTCAGCCCATGCACAACACAAGATATTGTCCTAAATCAGAGCCCAGGCCAAGCTTTGGCCACCCAGACCCAGCTCAGCCCATGCACAACCCAAGATACTGTCCTAAATCAGCTAAGGAGCTTCTGTTCTTTATTTCAAGTCACTTTTGTTCTGCTCTGCACGTAATTTGTACTTTTCTAAGCCTTCCCATGTCTGCTGGTCGATCTTCCCAGCTCATAATCCTTGGGAATATTCCTACCCTTGGAGCTGGATGTAACTCTGGGCTCTCCAGCTGAGTTCTCTGAAGCCTACAGAGATCTTGGATCACCGAGGCTTTCCCTTTTCCCCATGAGCCTGAGCACTGTGGGAAGCAGCTTGGACTTTTCCCCGCTCTCAAACTGAGCTGTGGTGGTTGGGTTCATCTCCAAGGGTGCCTTTGGAGCAGCTGCTCCAAGTGCTCTGCTCTGATGTCCCTTTGGATGCATCCCTGAGGAATTTTACCACGGGAGGAGCTTTGCCATCCCCATGTCACGAATTTGGAAAGCAAAGCACAGGAAGGATTCTTATCCCTTTATTTTGTTTTTTGAATTACACCATTGTGAGGCCTCCCCATCTCCTGATCCCAGGGCAGCCAACACAAACACCCACAAATATTCATGGCCTGGATTCCACCTGCTCAAATTTGGTCTCTTGTGCCTCCTTTTATCCAAAGTATTTGTTCCCCTCCTCCCTGAGCTTGTGCTGCAGTGACACCTGATAATACATGACTCACTTTATATTATCACCTGATTAGAATACATGACTCACTCTGTATTCCAAATTGTCCTCCTTTCTACACAGGAGGCAATTTTCCTCCACAAAAAGCCTCTCACCTTCATCGTTTTCAGCCTGAAAGGTGACTCGTGAAATTTTCCACCTCTTGGAGAAATTGGTCTAGCTGGGAATTGCAGCTCCAGCTGTGTGGATGTGTTTGGAATGTGGGCCCAGAAGCACCAGGGGTGGATCACACCCTCTAAAAAAGTGTTGCCACACATCTTTTCTGCCAGGGAATGGGTGTTTGAAGCCCCCAGGCTTCTTTTACTGCCATAAAATGGATATTTATAGACCCTTCTTGCCTTTTTTGGGGGTACATTTGGAAGTAATAAAGGATTTTCACTCCATTCAGCTGCTCATGGAGGAGTCACTGTGTGTTTGTGGGATGCTCAGGCTCTTTTGGTGTGCTGGGAAGGAAGGACTTACAACCTGCCCCAGGCAGGAGACATTCCAGCCTCCCCAGCCTCCCCAAAGCACCAGGCAAAGGCAGTGCAGTGAATCCATCTCTCCTTAACTGGGAATTCAGGAGACAACACTGGGGGGAGGAAATTACAAAGCAAATCCTCAGAACTGCCCAGAAAGGCTTAAACACGAAGGGAATGATTTTAGTTGAGTAAATATCATGTTTTACAGGTTGTTTTTCAATGTCCCAGGAAGAACCTGGGTCGTGTTTACATCTCCTGTGGCAGTGAAGTCTGGGGGTTTTAACTGAAACCTGGAATTCCCTCAAGAAAAGCTGAAATTCCCTCAACAGAACCTGGAATTCCCTCAAGAAAACCTGAAATTCCCTCAAAAAACCCCTGGAATTCCCTCAACAGAACCTGCAATTCTTGAAAGGCAACTTCAAAGGGCAGCTCTCCTCCTGACTGCTCCTGAGGACACAAGTCCTTGGAACAGGGAAGCAGGTGGATGAGGGATGATCACATGTGCAACTTCCATGGGAAAAGATTGGAGAGGGACTTTGGAGAAGGGTCTGGAGTGACAGGACAAGGGGGAATGGCTTCCCACTGCCAGAGGGCAGGGAGAGATGGGATATTGGAAGGAGTCCTCCCTGTGAGGGTGGGGAGGTTCTAGCACAGACCCCCAAGTGCTGTGCTGGGTGGGAAGGGCTGGTGGCACTTTGGTTGGAGCAGGACCAAGCCAGTGTCTTCCTGTGGCCAGGGTGGTCCAAGGGGACTGGGATCTCTTCTCCATGTGTTGTCATTCCAAGTGGCTGAGAGCCAAGTGCTCCTCCAGATGGGCTTGCAAGGCAGGTTTGGGTCCACCCTCATGTTCCGTGGGATCATGTGGGGCCACATTTTATTTACCCAACCCCCCAGTTTGTCCATATCCATGTCCTGCTCTGGAGAACTTCATAAACTCCCATCTTACTTCTAATTAGAGATAAGAAATAAGTTTTTTACAGTGAGGCCCTGGCACAGGCTGGGCAGAGAAGCTGTGGCTGCCCCATCCCTGGCAGTGTCCAAGGCCAGGTTGGAGCACCCTGGGCTGGTGGGAGGTGTCCCTGTCGCGTGGAATGGATGATCTTTAACATCCCTTCCAACCCAAACCATCCCGTGACTCCATGAAAAGCTGGCACAGCTCCTGGCTGGAAACCTGGGGCTTGTGGGCAAGGACTTACCACAGAAAGCCTCTTGAAACTTCTGGGTGAGCTTCTCTATGACGCTGTAGCTCTCCACGTAGTCCACGTGGTCATCCAGGGGCTCGCTGGCCATCTGCTTCAGGGTGTGCATGTCCACCCTGCCCACCCCAATGGCAAAGATCTCGATGCCAGCGGCCCTGGCTCGGGCTGCCACGTCCTTCACGCCATCCTGGGGACGCCCATCGGTCACCACAATCGCCACCTGCCCGTGGGAAGGTGGCACCGTCAGTGGGGGGGACAGGCTGGCTTGGGAAAACACCCCTTGTGCTTCTAAAGTTATGGAAAGAGGGAATCCTGCTGAGTCTTCCCGTCTTTCAGGCATCACACTGTGCTGTGTGGGATCAGTTTGTCTCTGAGCTGGAAAGGTTAAGCTGTGGGAATGGCTGGGGCTGTGCCAGGGCAGGCTCAGGGGGCATCTCAGGGAAAGGCTCTTCTTTCCCCAGAGGGTGGTGGGCACTGCCCAGGCTCCCCAGGGCAGTGGGCACGGCCCCAAGGCTGCCAGAGCTCCAGGAGGGTTTGGATGCTCCTCTGGGGCACAGGGGGTGACTCTTGGGGCTGGGGCTGTGCAGGGCTGAGGGTTGGGCTGGATGGGCCTTGGGGGTCCCTCCCAGCTCAGCATATCCTGGATTCTGGGATATGGAGTTCCCAATAAAACCCACTCAGTGCTGAGGACACCCCTTGTTTAATCCCAAGCTGGGGGTGAGTGACACCTCTTGGCAACGCTCTGAGGGACAGGGTGGGATTGTTGGGGTGTCTGTGCAGGGCCAGGGGTTGGACTGGATGGTCCTTGGGGGTCCCTTCCAGCTCAGCATATCCTGGGATTCTGTGAACTGCCAGGGCTGGGACTGGTTTAATTAAGGGACATCTCACTCCCAAGGAAACCAAAGTAAATGTGATGTCCTTCACACACAAACTCTGGCTCCATGAACCCCCAGGTGACACTCAGGACAGCCCCAACTCAGTGTGGGACTTCAGGGAGTGTCATAGAAACATCATGAGATGAAACTTCTCCTCATTGTAGAGATGGAGAAGCTGAAGCAGAGAGAGGGGACGAGATGAGCCTCAGGTCACACTCTGTGCCAGGGATTTCTGATCCCCCCTCCCACAGTAAATCCTACCCCTGTCACCCTCAGCTGGTTTAAGCAGGAACTGGATTTCACCTTGGATTAGGTGGAGACCTGAACCAGTGGAAAACCTCCAAGATTCCTGCTCCTGCTGCTGTTTTGTCCCTTTCCCTCTTTATTTTTCTTCTAAAAGTGACATTGTCACAAGGCCTTAATTCTTGTTCTTTGCCAATTCATCTGCTCCTGCCTCTTTTCTTTATAACTGTTTTATTGTGACACCACTGCCAACTCCAGAGCACCTGCTTGGGATGTGATGCAGAGTGGAGAAACAGAATCAGCAGGAGCAGGTGATCTGTGAAGCAGAAAAAACCCTTCACAGCCCAGACAAATACTCTCAGTAAAATAGAAAGCAAAGAAACATCAAAAAGGCAGGGGGAATAAAAAAGAAATCTATCTGGCAGCAAGAGAGAGTTTGGCTGAGCCATCAGCTGGTCATTAAGGCAGGATTTGCTGTTCTGCTCCATGCCATGTGTGCTCTGCATCCTTCTGGAGATGAAATCAGCCCCACCAGCTGCTCGGTTAGGGCACTGGGGTGGCTGTTTTACATCCTGGGGTGGGAAAAAGTCATCTCGGGGAAGGTCAGGAGTGGCCACATGTCCATGGGGTGCGGGGCAAGAGGGTCCTTCCCCCTCTGCCCACCCTTCAGCTGATTATCCTGAGCTGGAAGGGACCTCCAAGGACCATCCAGTCCAACCCCTGGCCCTGCACAGACACCCCAACAATCCCACCCTGTCCCTCAGAGCGTTGCCAAGAGGTGTCACTCACCCCCAGCTTGGGATTAAACAAGGGGTGTCCTCAGCACTGAGTGGGTTTTATTGGGAACTCCATATCCCAGAATCCCAGGATATGCTGAGCTGGAAGGGACCCCCAAGG
>VXBX01004879.1:44162-66309 GCA_013400415.1 Scytalopus superciliaris | reverse complement strand
TGTTTGGGACACCCCAATGCCCATGGATATTAATGAACGGGAAGGTGTGTCCATCATGCATGCCCAGGACCCTCAGCAGCTCAGGGTCATCTGAAAATCACAATATCCCAATTAATGGAGCAGCACAACACGAGAAACCCCTTTTTTCAGGTAATAACAAACCCCTGTGACACAGCCCAGGTTTGTGTCTGTGAGCTGGGCAGGGAGAGCCCAACCCAGGGCTGGAAAATCACAGAATTGATGGTTAATCCCTCCAGCCCCCCTGATATCCACCGTGGGAAGGAGATGGTACAAACACGAAGCATTAGCAGAGCAGCCAGCTGAGTGATTGTTATTATTCCTTTTTTAATTTCCCATCTTCGTGCTATTTTCCATCTTCGTTTTCAATCCTGGCATAACATTAAAAAGGGCTGATATTTTTTATGATTTTCAAAATGAATTGTCCCATTTCCCCCCCCTGTCCCAGATCTACAGCCTCCTGTTCTTTTAATTTTTTTCCATCATTTAGCCTGTCTCTGTCGGGGCATCAAGTGCTCTGTTAATATTTGGTTTTTGCAGCCAGGGACTCTATAGGTTATATCATAAAGGAAATTTCTGTGGACAGATTTTTAAATGGGAGCTTTTGGGCCAACAAATCTGTTCCAAATTATGACATAAATATTATAGCAAGTCCTCAGTGTGAAATGGAAGGGAGCTTTCAGTCTTTCAGGCAGATAAAAATAAATACCCTGTGATATATCCATAAAGAATATAATCAGGTTTGTTTCCTGAGAGACACCGAGGCTGAATCTGCCTCTGGCTCCCAGAAAGGTCTTGCTAAAGACGCTGTGGATGGAAAGGGAAACAGGCAGTGGTCACTTTGTCAGGTGCTCTGATTTCCACTAAAATGCAATATAACCTTTTCCCGTATGGATGACTTTCATTTCGCCACCGTAATTCGTTGCACGGGAAGGAAAAATTCACTTGGCACTATTGGAAATCCCTTTCCCAGGGGTTGGTTATGCCCATTTCACAGGTGAGAAATGAAGGTACAGAGAAAGGCTCAAAGTCTTGCAATCAGTTCCTCCAGGAATAAAGCCCAGATTCCCTTTTGCTCCTGTAGCTGATGAATCACCTCTGGATTCAATGACAAACCAAGGAGGAAAAGTTATTTCTTCCCCCTGGGAACAGTTGGATCCTATAGAAATTTGGAAGTATATCTATTTCTTCTTGCATGGAACCTCTGTGATTTTGCCCTAAATACCATTTTCAACCTCCTTTTATGAGATGAAGTGTGTTTCACAGTAATGGAGAGAAAAGGAGGGATATCAGGTGGGAGATTTGGGATTTCAGCTTGTCTGGTCACACCCACAGAACAGGACAAGCCTGGGTTGTCTCCAAGAGGTGATAGACAGGACACTTGCTCTGAGTGACATCTCCACTCAGCATAGTTTATTTAAAAGTTGTATTAAACCAGAAATAAAATCCTCCTCTATTTTTAAAATTATCCTCACCAGGAATTAC
Source organism: Scytalopus superciliaris (assembly GCA_013400415.1). Lineage (NCBI taxonomy): Eukaryota > Metazoa > Chordata > Aves > Passeriformes > Rhinocryptidae > Scytalopus > Scytalopus superciliaris. The sequence continues at coordinate 64,806 of VXBX01004879.1, read as the reverse complement.
TCAGGGAGAGCTGAACTTCATGCCCTGATTTAGCAGAAAATATCACTGAGGGCATCTTTGCCGTATTCATTAAAACAACAGGAAAGCTGCTGAGTAACCCAGCCCTAAAAGGGGTTTATTTTACAAGTGGCAGAGGGGTTGAATGACTGCTCTGTTTAGTTTCCTGACTCCAAAACAGCACACAAGGAAAACTCTCCCTTCCCAAACTGCTCGGGGCAAAGGGGTCAGTGTATCAGAAACCCCCCCGAGCTCCCTGTCCCACCCGCCTTACAACCCTCAGCCTGCCCACAGGTGGGGGTTGTGCATCATCACAATGCCATCCAAACATTTTTAATCACCACATGTGAGTATAGACTTTGTTGCTTCTCCTGCAGGGAGTTTTCCAGGCTTCCTGGAGCTCCTGGAAGATGCTCCTCAGCACGAGACCCTCCAGCCCTTCCCTGGGTGTCGGGCGCTCTCGGAGCCGTGGGAGATGCAGGGCAGGCAGCTCCCTCCCCTCCTGGCTGCTCTGCATCCCACTTGGAAAGCCAAACAGAGCAGGGTTTTGCTCAGGAATGGATGAAGGAAAACACAGGAAAGTCCTGTCCTCATCAACCCACCCAGATCTTCCTGCCCTGGGAGGTGAACCCGAGTTAACAGCGCGGTCTGGCCAACTCCTCCTCCAGCTCCGGCCAGACCAGCCCTGGCAGAGCTGCGGAGAGGAGAAGTTTTGGGAGGCAGAGAAGGTTGGGAGGCACAGGAGAAGCTTTGGGAGGCACAGGAGAGCCTTTCTCCCACCTGGGCCTCCTCCAGCCAAGAGCAGAGTCCCCTGACTGCTGTTCTGGGGACCTGGGATGTCCCAGTGCCACCTCTGCTGTCCCCTCAGTGCAGACCAAAGTGGTGTAACAGGCAGAAGCAACACAGCTCCAGGTCCTGCTGCCTCGGGAACACATTTGGGAATGTTCCTTTGCTTCCCTGAGTGCTGTTGGCTGTTTGCTCTCCCTTCAGCTCCTTCCCAGTGCCAGGAGAGCTGGCAGGAGCCTGAGGACCGACCCCGCTCCCCACTCACCTCTGGGCTGCGGAGGGGCCCCGAAAGCGCCCGAGCTCTGCAGGAGGAGCAGCAAAGAGAGCAACAAGGCAGAGAAAATCCTGTCCATGGCTGTGCAGGAGCTGGAGGTGGGATGGAGAGTGGAGAGAGGGAGCCTTGGCCCAGAGGTATTAACCTGCCCTTCCTCAGGGAGGCTCGGAGCCAGCCCCTGACACGTGTGAGCGCTGGGGGGGCTCGAGGGGAGAGGGACAAGGGAGAAAATCCTGCCCGAAGGTGGGGAGTGGGAGGATGTCCAGCCCTGCCAACCCCCCATCCCTCCACAATGGCTTCATTGCTGGTGCAAGGGGATGGGGAGCTATAAAAGACCCGCAGCGGGATGGTATGTGGGGAATCCGGGACTGTAACAGTGGCACCAGTGAAACCAGCCCAGGGGAACTGGGCTTGACCTGCCAATCACCAGCTCCTGCCCACAAACCCCGGGCTGTGCCACGGGCTCCGGTCCTGTGTCCTTCCTCTGCCAAAGGCCAGGGAGGGGGAGGGAATGGGATCAGCATCCCACAAATCACCCTTGAGTCCCCACGTGTGCCAAGGGCTGCAAACCAGCCTGTGCCATCGGGGGCTTTGCCACCCTGGCTTCCTCTGTGGGGGAATTCTCGGTGGCAGAGGGAGAGGAAGAGGAGAGGAAGGTTTGGGCAGGCACGGGACAAAGTGTGGGATGCAGAATAAAAGCAGTGCCTCCTGTGTGAGGCTGTGCCCCTGTGCAGCAGAGCAGGGACGGGAAGAAGAGGATAAATGGAGAGGGAAGAGAGGGAAGAGAGGGAACTCAGGAGGGGCAAACACATCAGCAGTGTGAGTGGCTGTTCCAGTGCAGCGTTCAGGTCTGCACACTTGAGGGAGATGCAGCTCCTGCCACAATAATCTAAACCAACAAATAAGAGTGATGCTGCTGCAAGGGAGCCCAAATGCAGCGTTTTCTTTGTGGGAGAGCAGCAGGGAGATTTGGGAGCTGGGCAAGGGGAATTTAATGATGGGTTTGTCACAAAGCAGTGCATCTATTTTCTTCTTTTTAATTCCTGTTTTACACTGTTGTCAGCTGATTAAAGCCCTTCTCCTCTGATGGATTAGTCTTTGCTCACCTTTCCACTCTCGGATCAATCAGCCATTTAGTCTGCCTTGTGTTAGTGCAGTGCCAGGCAAACTACCTTTAACTCAAAGCCCAGTTTCTCTTCCCTTCTCCAAAGTCTTTCTTTACTCCTAAAGCTCCTCAGCAGAGCCCGAGAGCTCCTGTGGAGCAAAGCTCTTTGATTAGGGAAAAAAAGGACCTGTCCTTAGTGAAGCTTCCAGGCTGCTCTGAGCTCTTTCAACATGAAAAGTGTTAATTAAAATCCTAAAAGTTGGTGATGTTCTCATGCAAAATCAGCATGGATTTGCCCCACTGCTTTCCCAGGTACAAACCATCAATCACAGGCTTTCAACCAGCTGGGGAAATTTTCAGGCAGAAGGAGGGAATGCTCCAGGTGAGGGAAGGGGCAGCTCTGCTGGGAGGAAAGGCTGGGAGAGCTGGGATTGTTCAGCCTGGAGAAGAGAAGCTTTGGGGTGACCTCATTGTGGCCTTCCAGGACATGAAGGAGCTACAAGAAATATAGAGAGGGACAGATGGAGGGTCTGGAGGGACAGCACACAGGGAATGGCTTCCCAGTGCCAGAGGGCAGGGAGAGATGGGATATTGGGAAGGAATTGTTCCCTGGGAGGGTGGGCAGGCCCTGGCACAGGTTGGGCAGAGAAGCTGTGGCTGCCCCAGCCCTGGGAGTGTCCAAGGCCAGGTTGGAGCAGCCTGGGCTGGTGGGAGGTGTCCCTGCCCATGGCAGGGGGTTTGGAATTTGCTTTCCTTTAAAAGTCCCTTCCAACCCAAAGTAGTCTGTGATTCTGTGAGGAACATGTTTGCATGTATGTGTTTATGTATGTATAAGTATGTGCACACACATGCAGACACGTGGCTCCTCTGTGCATGATTTACATGGATATGTTTATAAAATCATGGATTTAGATGAGTGCTAATATATATAAATATTACCCACTGCTATCCTTGGATGCTTTTATGCACAGAGCTACATTTGCCCCCATACCTACAGAACAGCCACGCCCCTATATTTACAATTATTGGGGAACAAAGTGAAATAAAAGCCGAAAATTGGGGCAGGTTTGCCCCAGAGTTGTCTCTGAGGAGGTTTCTCCTCTCACTCTGCAGTGCAGACAAGGATCTCTTGGTGCAGACACCACTTCTCCCTGCCATGAATAGGCATCATTCAGAGCCCTCCATAAATGAAGCCTCTATGGCTGTTCTTGCTGAGGAAAACATAAAGTTTCTCTGTGTCATTTTGCTGTTAATTAGCAAAGGAAGATAAATACATTTCAGGTGAATATTTTCACTAGCAGAGCTTGTGGCACACAGGCAACATTAAAGCTTTGAAAACACAGTGAGGGGCAAAGGTGTGCTGGGTGCTCTGCCTTTCTGCCTCTGCAGAAGCACTGTTTATTTTTCAAATATGAACCATAAATTTTCCCCAGGCCCCCAAAAAATCAAACCCCTGCATTCAATATTTCAGGAGGAAAATATGCATTTAAAGCTCTTCCCCAGCCTGCTTGCAGCATAAACACACAAAGCACTCCTGGCCCATGCTGGCCCTGCAGAGCTGCTCTCACCAGGGTTTGCCTCTCCTCCAACACCCCCCTGTCTCCTGCCTTCAAAAGTAATGATTTTAAATATCAGATCCCCCTCTTTCCCTTCCCTTTTCCAGAAGGTTCTTGTCCCACGTTGCTCCTGCTGCTCAAGTGCTTCAAACTCTCCCTGTGCTGGGCACTGGTGGGGCCACACTGGGAATTTTGGGGTCAGTTTTGGGCCACTCAGGACAAGACATTGAAGGGCTGGAGGTGTCCAGGGAAGGGGCTGGAGCAGCAGGAGCAGCTGAAGGAGCTGGGGGGGCTCAGCCTGGAGAAAAGGAGGCTCAGGGGGGACCTTCTGGCTCTGCAAGTCCCTGCCAGGAGGGGGAGCCGGGGGGGGTCGGGCTCTGCTCCCAGGGAACAGGGACAGGAGGGGAGGGAATGGCCTCAGGCTGGGCCAGGGCAGGGGCAGGGGGGACAGCAGGAGGAATTTCTGCATGGAAAGGGTTGTTAAACATTGGAAGGGGCTGCCCAGGGAGGTTTGGAGTGCCCAGCCCTGGAGGTGCCCAAGGAACACCTGGATATGGCACTCATTCTATGGATTTGCTCAAAGGTTAGACTTGAAGATCTTGGAGATCTTTTCCAACCTTAACAATTCTGTGATTCTGTAACTCCAGTGAGAGATCAGGAGATGCAGCTTGTTCTCCCCAGAAAATGCAGCTTGTCCTCCCCAGCAGGACCAACATCACCCTCTGCACCCAGACAAGAGACAGGTTTGGGTTTTCCTTTGCTGGTTCCTCAAAACTCTGTGTGATGCCCCACAAATTACTCATGGGTTGCTCACCCTGCTGCGTCTTCCTTTGGGTCCTCCTTGTTCCTGGTTTGGAAAATGCTGTTGGCAAAACTCAAGTCTTTGAAATGTCTTTGACACTTCACTCTTTGGAAGTGCCAAATCTGGGCTGGGCCAGGAACAGCAAAGCCCAGCTTAAGGTTAAGTCCTGAAGGCACTAAAACCCCAGCACATCCTAAGAGAGGCAGAAATAAAGCTGGGCAAGGTGGTAACTTCTCATTTGTCACCAGACAAACAAGTCTGATGGCATAAATTATATAAATGCAGCTTCTTTATCACTGGGTGCAAAACACTTCACAGGGATATTGATCAGGTGGGACAAGCCAAGAAAAATGGCATTTAATTTCCAATGCTTTGTTTTGATTCGTCATTTCCCTTGTGCAGTTGGTTTTGCTCACGTTTTATTTCAAACCTCGATTTTGGCTTTGTATTTACATATTTCCAATAAACACTTTGGGATTACATTTAATATCTTTGGATAAATTTCATACTCCAACAAGCCAAAACCCTGAGGTGCTTCCATGGAAATGACCCAGAAGAACGTGAAGGTTTTCTGGGGGAATAAAAAGGAACTCAGAATTCAGGGATCTCAAGATGTTTCCAAACTTTCAGTAGAGCTCAAACAGAAGGCAGGACAAGAGGAAATAACCTCACGTTGTGCCAGGGGAGGTTCAGATTGGATGTTAAGGAAAATTCTTCCATGGAAAGGGCAGTCAAACCCTGGCACAGCTGCCCAGGCAATGGTGGAGTCACATCCCTCGAAGTGCTCAAAACCCACATGGATGTGACACTTCAGGACACGGTTTAGTGACGAATGGTTGGATTTGATGATCTCAGAGCTCTTTTCCAATCTTTTAAAATATTGGATTTCTCTTTCTCTTTTAAAAAAAGAGCCCAGTGTTTGTAGCCCTGCACCATAAACTCCTCTCAGGAGGGATCTGGAGGGTGGCTGAGCCACCTCTGGTTGAGGCAGCAGAGCAAGAAGAAGGTTGGGAAGGGACAAACAGCCAAATTCTGAGTAGCTGAATTTAATTTCATTCCAAACAAACCTGTTAGCTGGAGTAAACACAGCTTTCCTGCCCTCCAGCCAGCTGAAAACTCCAAAGTTTAGCAAAATTCCCAGTCCATTTTTGCCTGTTTGATGTTCCCAGGTGAGTGTTCCTGACCTGGATTCCCACCACAAAACGGTGACAAAAGGTGACTTTCAGTCAAAGCTCTACTTTTTGTATTTTATCCCCAGGGCGTTTCTACTTTGGTTTGGTACAAGGAGGGGGGTCCCTCCCAACCTCTTTGATCCCCACAAAGGATATTTACAGTCCCACTGATGTGGCAATGGGGTATTTGCAGCAGTGGGGTCAGTGCAAAGCATAAAACAAACGATGCAAAGGGTGGGGAGACCCAACTGGCTTTAAATACAACCCCTCCAACCAGCCCAGGCTCAAAGGAACTGCTGTTTATCCTTTAAGCTGCAAAGAGCTGGCAAATATCCTCGTGCTCTGATGCTGTAAATAGTAAATGCTGTTTATGGCTGCTCCATGTTTATGTATTTTATGGGTCACACTTATTTCCGAGGGATCAGGTTTTATTTGCCAGGTTAACCGTGCCCGCTGGGACTGAGTTGCCTCCTGGGCACCATTCCTGGCGCTCCTGCCGAGCACCTGCAAGGCTTTGGGCAGCTCAAATCCCACCTGGAATTGTCCACCTGTGCAGGGACACAATTCCAGAGCTGGCCCAGGAGCCCCTGAGGTTTCTGTGCTACAAATGGCTCGACTGGCTCCAGCACTTTGGGACACCACAGCATGACAAAGGTCTAAAAGTGTTGGAGAGTGTCCAAAGGAGGCTACAGGGATGGAGGGGGCATGAGGAGCAGCTGAGGGCACTTGGTGTGCCCAGCTGGGGCAGAGCAGGCTGAGGGCAGAGCTCTCTGATCCCTGAGAGCAGGGACAGCCCCCAGGGAATGGCTGGGGCTGTGCCAGGGCAGGCTCAGGGGGCATCTCAGGGAAAGGCTCTTCTTCCCCCAGAGGGTGGTGGGCACTGCCCAGGCTCCCCAGGGCAGTGGGCACGGCCCCAAGGCTGCCAGAGCTCCAGGAGGGTTTGGATGCTCCTCTGGGGCACAGGGGGTGGCTCTTGGGGCTGGGGCTGTGCAGGGCTGAGGGTTGGGCTGGATGGTCCTTGGGGGTCCCTTCCAACTTGGGATGTTCTATAATTTGATAATTCTCTGAATGAAAGAGGAGCATAAGATTTATCATTTGTTAAGAGGTCACTGTGTGGGCAGCTCGTTTTCTCTGAGGTGAATGAGCCAAACCAGCTCCTGGACCAGGGCAAAGCACTCAAAAGGACCAGGGTAGGATTCACAGAATCCTGGAATGGTTTGGGTTGGAAGGGATCTTAAAGCCCACCCAGTGCCACCCCCTGCCATGGGCAGGGACACCTCCCACCAGCCCAGGTTGCTCCGAGCCCCGTCCAACCTGGCCTGGGACACTCCCAGTAAGATGCAGCAATAAGGACTCTGGGATCACCCAGGAAGAGGAATATCATTGTAAAATAACTGTCACTGACAGAAATGTTCCAAAATCCCTGTGAGCAGACACAGGGATGAGTGAGTCCCTCAGCTGGAATCTGGGGGGGCTCCTGGGCAGAAGGACAAGTGTGGAGATGGGAAGCAAAGGGCAGCCAAAGGATTTGGGCTGGTGCATGACCACCCTGCCAGCCTGGGCCAGCCTGGGCCCACCACTGGCACAGTACTTGCAGTGACTTCATTTGATTGCTCCAAGTGACTAATTACCTTAATGAACTGTCTGCACCAACTCAGAGTAAAGCCCATCCCCTTCCTGCTGCTTGATTTAAGTGATTATAACAGTTCCTATCTCAGGCCCCAGGGCTCGATCCTGGAATTTGGAGGTGTCCCTCGAAGCTGCAGGACCCCAGGCAGGGCGAACCCACTGCAGTGCCAGGCTCCTGGAGACATTCCACACTTCCATCAGGGATTCCCCTGCTCCAGGGCCAGGCAGCACATGGGCTACATCAGCTCCAGGAGAAGCCAGGGAATGCTGCCAAGCTGCTGTCTTTGCCCTCTTCAAGGTCTATTTATACCCACTCATGGCCATCAGAACACCCTCAGGCCAGCAGAGACCTTTCCACCACAGTGGATGCTCTGACTGGACCCCCCTGGCTCTGAGCACTGCTGTTCCTGTGCATTACACATTATTCTTCCCTGGTTTCCAGCAGCTCCCTCGCGTTCCCAGATGTCATTTCAAAGCCTGACAGAAGCCAGCACCAGAGAAATGCTTCCAGTCCCCCTCCAGGCTTTACTGGCAGTGGATTTTCTGCCAGCTTTGGTGCTGTTCAACTTCCAGGAGGATTTGCAGAATCGGTTTTACTGGGTTTCCATGTCTTTTCCAAAAAAGCTGTGGCCTGGTTTGCTGGAGCAACATGTGCTGGTTCCCATCAGAAGGAAATATTTCCCATCAGGAGGAAACATTTCCCCTCAGGTTTAGCAAATGCTTGGCCAGAGGGCTGTGGATGGGCCATGGGAGCACTTTCAGCACCTAACTGGGATTTGCAGGGGTCCCTCCCTGGGACCAGCAGCCTCAAGGAGGGTTGTCCTGTGTCAATAAAACAAAACACACCTGCCCAGCTCCAGCTCGTCCAGCCATAAGGATCTCAGGCTCCAGGGATTTCCTTGGACCTTTTCTTGGAGTCTCAGGTACCGAGCCTGGTTTGTGGGCAGGCCAGGACCCCTCTCACCCAGCCTGCAGTTGCCCTCCCTCCCCTGCCTGGATCCATGATATTCCAATTCCTTCCCCTTCATGGCTCAGCTCCCCTTTGTGGGATGCCAGGGAGGTGTGTTTGGTTGTTTCTCTCTCGGAGCAGAGGGAGAGGCCTCTCCCCTCCAGCTGAAGGCAGAGACACCACCATGCCCAAAGAGCAAGAAATTAAAGCAGAAGAGCTCAAGGCAACACACCAAGTGAACCCGGTGGTGGTGCCACGTTGATGGTTGGGCTGGGTGATCTTAGAGGTCTTTTCCCACCTTAATAATTCTATAGTTGTAAAGCAAAAAGGCTCTTTTGCACTGGGGTCAGATCAGGGGGGAAAGCCACAGTCAGTCAGGTAATCTAAAGGACATTTTGAGTCCTGGAGCTTCTCCACCTCCGTGAGATGTTGCTGCTTTGGTCAAGACCCTCTTACTTATGTGCCCTGCCGCTGCTGAGATGATCAGCTCAGTCTGGGGTCTCCACCAAGGAATTGCTGCTCATTTCCCCTCTGCACTGGGAAACTCAGAGCAACGTGTGGAGCAGCACGAAGCACATCTGTGCGAGCTGGTTCTGGGCTTTGGGACTCCCATCAGTAAAGCATTATAGAGAAGGCAAAACAGTGCAGGAGTGGCATGTTAGAAAGAGTCTTTTATCAGCCTCAAACCCAGCATTGATAGTGCCATCGTCTGGCTTCTGGAAGGCTGGGCACAGCTTGGGTTCAGTTTGTGTTGGCCACGTCACCCAACGGCTCAGAAAACCAAACCCACTTCCCGTCTACAACTCGGCCCTGACCTGGCTGGAAACCTCACAATAAATCTATACATTTTATCACATTTCAGGGGGGGGTTTTGGAGCCAGGATTTCTTGGGAAACTATTCTGAGCCCTGGAGAGAAAATGCTGCACGGAGTAGAAGGATGGACTGGTTTGCTCAGGGAATGTCAGGTCCAGGTCAAGAAAGCTCCTGGTGGACATTGAGACAAAGCCCAGCTCTGCAAGGGATGTGCTGAAAGTACTTTAATTCTCTGCTATCACAGTCCATTAAACCAGGAGGCTTTGGCAATGATTTATCCTGCTGCAGGGACTAAATAGCCAAGAGCTTTATTAATGGGAATTTAATGAGAGGTAGATTTTGATCCATTTAAAAAGATGGAGAAGGACTTTTAACACGATTTAGTTGGATCACACTAAAGAAACTCTTCTGATTTAGAAACCAAATGAGCTGGGTCTGAAGATATTTTGGGCAGACATAGTTAATGGGGTCAGTGCTGGCCAGTGGAAGGAGACTGGTTATCATACACCAGCTCAGCACCTCCAAAGGAATCCTTAGGGCAGGACTGTGCTTTCCAAAACCTCTCCTACCAGGAGGAGAAGTTGCACCCAGGTATCCCATCCCGTGGCCTTCTCCAGCCCTGGCTCTGGGAACTGGAACTCAGATGGGCAGGAGGCTGGTGAGAAATGAGGAGCAGCTTCAGCATCCAGCCTGGTCTTCAGCACTATGACCAAGAGGGCTTGTCTGGAAGGTTCTGGAGCCTCTTGATTGTTCAGGGTTCAGAGATAATGTTTTATGTCTCCAATAAAACAAGAGAGTGGGCTGGACCTTGAGGCTCTTCACACGCTCCTCAAGGTTTGCTGCTTGGACTTTGGGTTGGTCTCTTGCTCTTTGGTCCCAGCTGAACAATTGCCATGTTTAGGATCAGAGGAATTATTTCCTGCTTGGAGAATTTGAGTGGTTTGGACTTTTGTGAGTGACTGAAGGATGTTTAGAAGCACTGGAGCCATTAAGGTGTTAGTGTGGTGCACCCTTGCAGACTTCAGGGCTGGTTTTGAGCGTCCTGGTTCCCAAAACAAGGGAGATGAACCACAGAGAAAGGGAATCAGCCTCTTTTTCTAGCAATGAGAAAACCAGCTCAAAGGTGTACCAGCAACATCATTATCTCTACCCCCATATGCATAAATACACATGCAGTGAGAAGAGCACGGGGCAGCAGCACATTTCTTATTCATTCTTTGCAAATAATCCATTAAAACTTGTTGTTCTGTTTTGTTTCAGAGCAGCACAAAGACCTCAGGCTGTGATCCAAGCTGTGGATGATGCTGGAATAGTCATTACCGAGCAAACTACACCTACATGCTGAGTTGTTTAATAAAAAAAGCAGGTAAAAATCCAGGGAGATGAGCAGATCCCAAATTCCAGGTACCTCTTCTGTGCCATCAGCACTGGCACCTGCAGAGCCTGCTCAGTGCAGAGTCACTTGTGAACGTGCCACTGATCTTTATCACTGTGACAACGTAGAACAGGAAGAACCAAGCAGATTTTTAGATAAAATTGCCAGGCTGGCTGTTAGAAATACCAGCTTTTCATTTGCAGGCAGCACACAGATGTGATAACATCACAGCAAGGGCAAAACACCGGGTTTACTGATCATTTCTTTCAGAAAGCAAAACTATTCCTTCCTTGCAAGATACTCCAGACTGCAAGGACACTGTCACTCAGAAATCAGACAGCAAAGAGGTGAAGCCATTAACATTTTTTTTTAATTGAAACTCATCTTTCAAGTCACACTAAAAGCCAAACAAACCCAAGCAACCACTCAGGTATAAAATGGCAGAGCAATCCTGTGACCATCCCAGCCTGCTGGATGTTCTGGAGCTCACAGGATCAATCATCAGCAGAAGCAGACAGGGTGAGGGCTGGGGCATAATTCATGGGAGATCTTCGTCCTCTTGCTGGTCCTTTTGCCACAGGGGCTGGCTGGCAAAGCTTCAGGGCTGGGCTGTGGCAGGGAAAACATTCTGCCCCCCTTCCCACTTCCCTAAATGTCTCAGCTGCTGAATTAAAGGGGAGACAGATGAGAAACAGCATCTTGCTGGCACAAAGCAGGGCTGGGAGGGATTGAGGCCAGTGCCTGCACGTCACATCAGCCACACAGGGTTGGGCATCTCTGCAGGGTTAGTGAAATGAGCAGAGCAGGGTGGGACAAGGTCCCAGCAGTTCCACATCGCTCTGGGATCACGCAGTGGGTGGGGCTGGAGCAATGGAACTGCTACAGAGCGAGGACTGACTATCTGACAGGAGGGGGAAGAGGCACCAACAGCTGCACAGATGTTGTTCTCCCCCTTAGACTGTCACATAGGGCGGGGGGGACTCCTTGGATGGCAATTCCAGCGCTTCCTCATAGGATGGCAGCACAGCCTGAAAGAGAAGACCAGCAGTTATGCCCTGGGGTTCCAGTGGGTTTGCTCTTGGCTGTGTTTCTCCACAGAGTTCAAAGCAGGGGGAAAGAGCCATGTGGGCTGTAGGACAGAAGATGAGCAGCAGCTCTTTGGAACTCCTTTGCTGCCAGTCCCACCTCCTGAAGAAACCAATGGACCAAGGCCCTCTAATGTGCAGAGCATCTTCCTCGTTGCCTGAGCAAAGCAGCTGAGCTCAGGTCCCTGCAGAGGCACAGGCTGCTGGCAAGGCCAAGTTTCAACAAGGAAAAACCCTACATTTATCATTCCATGTCCTTCCTCTTTGCTTCTGATCCATCTTTATGGTATCTACAGTGCTGAAGGGCTTGGAGAACTCAGAGAAGTTCACACGTGCCAGTGGGCACGGCCCCAAGGCTGCCAGAGCTCCAGCAGGGTTTGGATGCTCCTCTGGGGCACAGGGTGGGATTGTTGGGGTGTCTGTGCAGGGCTGGATGGTCTTTGGAGGTCCCTTCCAGCCCAGCATATCCTGGGATTCTGTGACCTGAGGGTTAGGTTGGATCTCGGGGAAAGGCTCTTCCCCCAGAGGGTGGTGGGCACTGCCCAGGCTCCCCAGGGCAGTGGGCATGGCCCCAAGGCTGCCAGAGCTCTAGGGGGGTTTGGATGATGCTCTGAGGGACAGGGGGGATTATTGGGGTGTCTGTGCAGGGTCAGGGATTGGGCTGGATGGTCCTTGAGGGTCCCTTCCAGTTCATCATATTCTGGGATTCTGTGACTTCAGGGCCAGGTTGGATCTCAGGGAAAGGCTCTTCTTCCCCCAGAGGGTGGTGGGCACTGCCCAGGCTCCCCAGGGCAGTGGGCACGGCCCCAAGGCTGCCAGAGCTCCAGGAGGGTTTGGATGCTCCTCTGGGGCACAGGGGGTGACTCTTGGGGCTGGGGCTGTGCAGGGCTGAGGGGTGGGCTGGGTGATGCTTNTTGGGGCTGGGGCTGTGCAGGGCTGAGGGTTGGGCTGGATGGTCCTTGGGGGTCCCTTCCAGCTCAGGATGTTCTCTAATTCAATAACTTTGCCCTGTGGCCGGTGGTGCTGTCGGGGAGATCCTCCCTAATGTGGGGAGGGCCGTTGGAATTCATCATTTCTGAGGCTGTGAAGGTGAAGGGCAACGCACCAAATCAGCCACTGACACACTGAAAGGTGGATACAAACCTGATTTTCAGCAGGAGTGGCACAGAAACCAAAGCTCCACTGAAACTAAACCCCCAGCTCTGGCTCTGAGACTCCAAGTGACATATTCCCATTTATCTGCCGTGCCTGAAGCCTGAGGTGCAACTGCCACGGACTTGGAAAGGTTTTATATAAAAATAAGCTTAAAGGACCACAATATCATTGGAAACTGATTATTAGGACCTGCTACTGCACATTTGAAGGGTTGAACTCTCTCCCAGAGCACCAAAGGAGCAGAAGGAAGGGTCACTTTGTGTCTTACCAGCCTAAAACCTGCCCTTTCATGGTGTAAATCTGAGGTAGTTTTACTCACCTTTTCAACTGCCTGTGGGTCGACTTTCCCCTCCTCTCTCTTGCTGGCTTTAATATACTTAAAGCATCTCAGGACACATTTGAACATATAGGCCTGGAAAAAGAAAAAAGTGGGAAGGTGATAACTCCATTTATCCTGACCAGCACAGAGGGCTGGGATTAGAACTAGGAATGCCATTAAACATAAAGCACCTGAAATATAATATTTCAATCATATTAAATATGCTTGAAGCACATTCAATATCATGTTTAAAACACTTTCAATATCATATTTAAAACACTTTCAACGTCATATTTCAAGCACATTCAATATCACATTTAGAACACTTTCTATATCATGTTTAAAGCACATTCAACATCATGTTTAAAGCACATTCAATATAATGTTTAAATCACATTCAATATGTTTAAAACACACTCAACATCATGTTTAAAACCCATTCAATATCATGCTTAAAACACATCCAATATCATATTTAAAGCACATTCAACATCATGTTTAAAGCACATTCAATATCATGTTTAAATCCCATTCAATATGTTTAAAGCACATTCACTACCATGTTTAAAGCCCATTCAATATCATGTTTAAAATACATTCAATATAATGTTTAAAGCCCCTTCAATATGTTTAAAACACATTCAGTATCATGTTTAGAACACATTCAATATCATGTTTAAAGCACATTCAGTATCATGTTCAAATCCCATTCAATATGTTTAAAACACATTCAATAGCACATTTAGAACACATTCAATATCATGTTTGTGACCTCTGAGAGTGCAATATCATCAGGTAGGAAAGGAAAACACCTTTTAATGTTATTTTTCGGAGCAGGCTACAAAGCCTGGGTGGCTCAGCAAAGCCCCTCAGGCACAACACCCACCCCCCAAGGGATCCAAAGCTCTGTGGCCAACAAGGACTGACCAAAAAAGTCGGTTTATTCAACAAAATCCTGTCCCTGCAACAGTTACACTTTCCTGATGGGACCTCTTTGCAGCTCCCCTGGGTTGGAAGGTGCAACAAATAGAGCTTTTCTGGGGCAAAATGGCTCGATTGATGGGTTGTGGCACAGGAAAATAAGCAAGGGCTGTGTAACATACCGTGCTAAATAAATATTTTCCCTGCTGTGTGCAGCAAGGAGCAGTCGTGTGCCTCTTGTTTTCATTGGCCTGAGGCTCTGCTTTGGAAAGGGTTGGTATTTGCAAAGCAACATAAGGAGTTGTATGTCCCAAAAACCAGCTTAGGATTTCCTAGGACAATGGGGACTGTTGGGCTTGACACAAAGCCAAGACAAAGCACGAGGAGGAGGAATGAAGTACCCGAGGCCAAGGAATCCACCTCGCAGAGTTCCAGGGGGGAGGAGACAAATCCAGCCTGGGGGCACCTTTAGGGAATGCTGCAAAACCCTCCAAAAGCCTCTTCCTACAGAGAGCAAAGACACTGAAGGCATCACACAAACTGTGAAACCTCCCCTGACCCACGGAATATACACCAATACATTAAAATAAAATCATCCAACAAAACTCTCTGTTCTTTGGGTTTGGTTCTGGAAGAGCTTTTTTCAGTGCCAGGCAATGAATTCAGTGTCACTGAATGACACGCAGGTTGGAGCAGGGACATCAGTGCAGTTTGGGATCATCCCAAATCACTCCTGAGGGACTGTGGGACACCCTTCTCCACATGGAATTGAGGAGGGAAAACTTCTCTGGCAGCTGCTGACACAGCAGATGGATGGAAATCATGTCCTGGTGGAGCTTCTGGTCAAGAAGGAGCTACTTCTGTCCAAGCCTGTTTTCATTTCCCATCAGGAATGTTTTATTCCCCTTAATTCCTGCATTATCATGGTTGTGGTGGTGCAGAGGGATGATTTGATGATGCTGAAGTGAAATAAAGATCTCTTGAACAAATATCCCATCCCTGGGAGTGTCCAAAGCCAGGTTGGAGTAAGCTGGGCTGGTGGAAGGTGTCCCTGCCCATGGCAAGGAGATGAGCTTTAGGTCCCTTCCCACCCAAACTATTCCATGGTTCTAGGATTACACAAATCAGCAAGGCATTTTGCCCTGATGGTGCCATGGGAGCATCACCCTACACTCTCTCTACCCTTGGAACACTTTGCAGCTCCAAGGAACTCAGACTTGGCCAACTGATCCTACAGGGATCTCTGCAGGTGACCCCACAACCAACTGAGAAGCTGCATGGAGAGACTTCCACTCTCATGGCACAGGGTGGTGCTCCATGGGGGAAGGAGGGAGAGGAGCAGCAGCACCTCCCGAGTGCTGCCAGAGAAATCCTTCGTGCCCACAGAGCGAGGAAAGCCTTGCAGGCCTTGGCAGAGCTCGCTGGGGCAGGTGGCCCATCTCTCCTCCATCTGACAGACCCCTTTTTTGGCTGAGTTCTGCTCTGCTGAGGGATGCAGAGGATTTTTTTGGGGGGCCAATAACTGCAAGCTGGCAGCAAAGAGCACCACACACAGCACCACGCCAGGGGGAGGGCAATAAAGGCTTGGCATGGCTCATTAACCAAGCCCATTATGCAAAAATAGCCTGGCCCAGTCCAAGATTATTTAGAGCCCACCTTGGTGTGGGCAGTCAGTGAACTGAAAGCAAATGGCCTATTCAGGTCTGAAATACTTCATGCTGTTGCCACATTTGTGGTCAGATCTTTATCACTTGGAAGGAACCCTTGTGAAAATGGTTTTGCCGCACGTGGAAAAGGGGAGGGATTGTCTCTGAGTTTAAAGGATGAGGCTCCTAATGGCTTCTCTGGGGGAGTTCAGTAGACCAGGAATACTTGGACCTGTCCCCTGGATTTTTAATGATCCTCCCCCATCCAAACTCCAGCACAAGGAGCCAGTGCAAGTTAAGCAGCTTTGTGCCCAACCCTGTGGAAAATTCAAACCAGGTTAGTGAGATTGTTGCTACAGCTCCCCCTGCCAGCTGGGCTGCAGGAAAAGCTCCACTTCCATCCCACTTTCCCTGCAGATATTCCAAGAGACGCCAAAGCCAAGTCTGCAGTGCAACCACACAAGACAAGACACTCCACTCTGCCTTATCTGCCCACCTGGAAAAGCCAGACTATAAAATGCTCCCCAAATAACCAGCAGCATTTTCCCCTGTGACAGAATCTGCCCAAGTACCTGGAAAGAGCTGGTTTTCTTAGGTCTGAGAAACCCCTCAGTGAGAAACGCGTTCTCTGATCCACTGAAGCAAGAAGAGTAAAAACCCCCTCAGAGTGGAGTCTGCAGGATTCCTGGGTTTAATTACCTTTCAGGGGGGCAGTGCAGAACTCTGCCTACACCAGACTGGAGGCAGAGACTCACCCAAGTGCAAGATCCAACCTGCTGCTTGATAATCTGATTTATTTAGTCCCACAACAGCAGAATGCTTTGCTATATCTGTTTTCAACCACCTTGTCCTTCTAGAGGCGAATGGGCAGAAAGAGCATTTGGATATAAGAGAGATTTTACTTTATAATTCCCATCTGCAGAAGCAAAAAGGCAGTGAGTTGGGTTTTAGACTGAGGTGCAGCTCCTGCTGTGCCCAAGGGGAGACCACCAAGGCTTTCCAATGCCCTGGCAGATTTGGGAGAGCAGCAATCCCACATTTTCCTATCCCCCAGGGAAAGGAGCTTCATTTCAGCCCCACCACGCCCTGCAGCCTTTTACCTTCAGGAAGAGGACGGCCACAAAGGCAATGGTGAAGGTGATCATCACTTTGGCATATTCCTCTCTTGGCAGCTTCTCCAGGACTGGCAAAAATCCCTGTGGAAAGAGGGAGAAGGTCTGAGTCACAAACACTTGTCCCCTCTAGCAGGGCCACCCACAGTGATGGTGCTCAAGGTTCCTCAGAAAGGGGGGACACTTTCCTTCCCCCCCTCAGACAGACCATAAGGATATTATTTCCCTCCTCCTGTTCACATTCCCTTGGCAAAGGCTGCCAGCAGGTGATTTAAATGAGAATTAAAGCATAACTGTTTAATAAAGATGAAAAGGTGATGCATTTCCAACGTGTGCAGGCAGGTCTGTCCAAATCACTTTGCCCTGCAATTTGCACCCATAAGATTCTTTACAGGGAAAACAAGGTGTGCTTTTAAGTAACATGGGAATAAACAGGCTGTCAGTCAAGAACCCCACGTTGGGGAGAACAGATGGAAAACCCTCCTTCTGGGGTGAAACAGAGCAGTTTTGGGTGTTCTGGGGAGATCAGAGACAGCTGACTCTGTTTTAGCAGCCACTGAAGGAGCTGAGAGTGTGAAAAATCAAGAGCTTGCTCGTGACCTACCCCGTTGTCTGCAGGTTTGAGGCTGAGGTAGGTGGGCACCTCCATGTAGGAGCTGCAGAGGGTCAGGATGCTCAGGCAGAAGTCCAGAAGCTGCAGGGCCAGGAGAGGGATCTTGGAGTGTCCCTGCTGCAAGGGGGGGACAGGAATTCCGTTGTGGGTTCGAGATTGTGGCGCTTCTGGAGGTTTCTTCACATTTCACACGCTTCGCTCACACCGAGTCTAAGCTAGAAAATTCACTTTTTCTGGCCAAAAATGGTCAGCAAACCATCTTGTTGGGCTGATTTCTACAAGCTCCACTGAAGAGGCCTCTGGCTGGAGCAGCGAGATTCCAGTTTTTCCAGCAGACCCTTCCCAGAACCACCTTTCCCAAAGCCACGAGACAGTAAATACAACCAGCAGGAAGATTGTCCCAGTTGTCTCTAATTTTCCTTCCTCCAGCCCCCCCAGGATTGCACCCTGTCTCCAGCCAGTACAAAAACTCCCTCAACCATTGGACTTGATGCTCTCCAAGGTCTTTCCCAAGCCAAATGATTGTATGAAGAGGTGTGGCCCAAGCCAATAGTATTTGATTCCATACATTGTGCACCCCAGAAAGCAGAGGAGGAGTGGCTGTTACCCAATTACCCACCGGGTGGCTCAGGGAGGACACAGAAATGATCACTGGGACCTGGATGTAGGAGCTGAACATGGTCAGGAGGCTGAGGAGGAAGTCAATGATTTGCAGAGCCAGGAAGGGGATCAGGAGACGTTCCCTCTTCTGAGAAACAAAAACAATGCCAGTTATTCCTATTCCAATTGGGAGAATGAGCCCAACTCTCAATACCTGACAGGGCAGCCCAGAAGGTACTCCAAGGCATTCCCAGGAATAAATAATTGCCTGGAATTTTGGCATCTGAACCACTGTGGTTGTTCACAGACAATGAGAGGAATCAACACGGAATTTTTTCAGCCCCTCGGGAAATGTCGGTGAGTTTTCACCCTGTGACATCAGCACTTGGTGCCATCAGAGCTGTCCTTTCACTGTCCCCAGGGTTTAACACTCCAAAGGGATAACTGTGCTGCTTGGAGAGCACTTAAACTCGGCACTAATCCCAAATTCCTTGCCTTTCCACACCCAGGCATTGTCATTTCTCCTCCTGGAATGGGAAAGGAGTTCTCAGTGCAAGAGGGGAGTCCTTACAGCTCCTCTCCAGGACGTGCCTTGCAAAAAGAGCAAGGAAACGAGGCAATAAAACGACATTTTGGAATCATAACATTTCCATTACTTATCACACATTAAAAATAAAAGGTGGCCTTGCTGAAAATGCTGCCCGGATTTGGTAAATCTGGCAGTTTGCAGCCTCGAAGAGGAGCCCTGAGACTGCAAAGAGCCTCCCACTCGCCGTGCCACAGCCCAGACATTGATCTGCTCCTCTGCTCGCATTTCAGGGAGTGTTTTCCAGCCCCCTCCTCCAAACCTCCCACCTGGGAGAGGCCCGAGCCAGCAGCTAAATGTCACTCAGGGAGATGGTACCTTCAGCACACCCAGGAGGAGGTTGAAGCTGATGACAAACAACATGATGATCAGCAGGAAACTGGTGACAACATCGGCTAAAAGGAGGAAAAAGTAGGAAAAAGAATTGCCACGTTACCCAAAGTCTGACAAACCGATTCAATCTCAGCTCTAAGGAAGAGATCAAGTGTGACAGCCTGGCATGTGGGGGGGATGGATGGCATGCAGCTGGAATTAACCCTCTTTTCCTTTTTTTTAACTCATTTTTTCACCTGTCTTTGAAGTTTCTGTCTCTTTAGCCACCAGGGCATGCAGGCTCTGAGCTCAGGCAGAGCCAAGGACTGAAACTTTAAATATCTCAGGCTACAATATTAAGGTAAAATGAAAGAAAAAAAAGCAGAGTGTTTTTTAGTTAATGAGTCACAGTTGGAAAAACTTTGTGACTCAAAGACAGATAAAGTAACAGTGAAAGCTGGGGAAGGATCTTCAAGATCACAAGCACAGAAGAGGCACAAATTTCAACCACCCACCACCAGGTGCCCAGGGAATGGCTGGGGCTGTGCCAGGGCAGGCTCAGGGGGCATCTCAGGGAAAGGCTCTTCTTTCCCCAGAGGGTGGTGGGCACTGCCCAGGCTCCCCAGGGCAGTGGGCACGGCCCCGAGGCTGCCAGAGCTCCAGGAGGCTTTGGATGCTCCTCTGGGGCACAGGGGGTGACTCTTGGGGCTGGGGCTGTGCAGGGCTGAGGGTTGGGCTGGATGGTCCTTGGGGGTCCCTTCCAGCTCAGCATATCCTGGCATTCTGGGATTCTTGGCACTGGGAAGAGGCCCAGCTGGCAGTGAGGGCAGGTGGCACCAGCAGCAACACCCCTCACATCCTCCCTCTGGTGACAGGAGCTCCATTCCATGTAAAACTGATACAAAAGCCATTTGAAATACCCTTGTTCCTCAAGAATTAACAACACACTCGGGTCTCCTCTAGAAAGGAGATTTGTTGGTGGGGAATCCTCTGCTCAGGGAGCTCTCCCAGCATTCCAGCCCAATCCAAAGGCACCACTGCTGCTCTCCCATCATTCCAGCCCAATCCAAAGGCACCACTGCAGCTCTCCCAGCATTCCAGCCCAATCCAAAGGCACCACTGCTGCTCTCCCAGCATTCCAACCCAATCCAAAGGCACCCCTGCTGCTCTCCCTCTAACAGGGGGTTCTCCCCCTGCTCAGGGGGCTCGCCCAGATTTCCAGCTCCCCAGGGAAGAGCCGGAGCTCGAAGGCAGAGCACAAACCCAGCAGGAGGGGAGTAGAGCCAAGGCTGTGATTTGGTGCACAAAGAGCAGAGATCAACTCGAGGAGAGTGTAAACCCCAAACAAAACCGAGTTTAACATAAAGCCAGACTGCTTTTGTAGGAAGAGCCTAAAGGAGCCAGGCCCAGTCCCACCTGGAGCTGTTTTCCCTGGTTTTCCTCCCCAAACCAGCACCCAGGGGTTTGCCCCAGGGAGGAATTATCTCTTTAGCACGTGGTTTCCTTGGATCCTGTGTTGTTCTGCCTCTCTCTCTCCAGGCTCTCATGCTCCAGCTCTCTCCACAGGCTCGTTAATTAATTGGGCAACTGGCCACTGCTTCTGGGGGCTAATTGCTGGCTGAGTTTTCCAAGCAGAACCCTGATCAAAAAACCCGAAATAAAACAACAAAGAAACAAAAACCCCACAACTCTACAGGCACAGAGGGGTGGAAAGAAAAGGAAAACCAAGGGAAAACAACTTTGCAAGGGCTGTTTGCTGCCTGTCATCGTTCCTGCTGGCAGGAATGCTCCAGGGATGGGATGGGATGGGGTGGGGTGGGATGGAATGGGATGGGA
>VXBX01004879.1:28372-42913 GCA_013400415.1 Scytalopus superciliaris | reverse complement strand
CTTTCTAAAATTCACTTTCAAACAAGTGAAAACATCATTAACCAAACATGTGGTCTTTTGTGGGGCAGATAATTGTCCTTTCAGATGGTAACAGGGAGGAAGTACAACAAGGTATGGCTTTTTTCTCTTCAGAGCAGAAACAGTAATTCCCTAAGTACAACTTGGGATGGTTTCCAAAGGGTTGGGAAGTGACAGCAATAAAACTAGACAGGTAATTTTGAGAGCAGGAATGGAATGCAATGGCCACAAGCCCACATGGACCTGGCCATGCACCCAAATCCTGCCTCATGAGGGACAGGGTCCAGGGTGGGAACTGGTAATGGGAAAGGGGATGGGGTCTGATGGGATAGGGTGGGATAGAATGGGGCAGGATGGAATGAGATGGGATGGGATGGGATGGGATGGGATGGGATGGGATGGGATGGGATGGGATGGATGGGATGGATGGGATGGAATGGGATGGGATGGAACCATGACTTGGATCTCAGTAATCCTTCCTGCTGGCAGATCTATCTGCTCCAGGATTGGGATGGGACCATGGCTTGGACCTCATTAATCAAAGATTTGACTTAAACAAAATGATTTCTATTAATTAATGAAAAATAAAAGTGATTAACACTCAGGCTCTACATTGAAGACATCCCAAAGACCTGAGCTGTGGGAAGCAGAGGACTGGGATCTTTCCAAGGTGGAAAACCATTCGTTTTATCATCTTAGAGCTGGGAAGGAGGTTTTAATTGCAATGCTTTGGGCGGGATTGCTTTGGGGGTTATTTTTCTATCAGGAAAAGCTGCTCTGCCAAAGCTCATTTGCTTTCAGGAGTGAAGCACTGCCAAGAAGATTTTTGATAGGAAGGTTTTCCAGCTCCAGGCTGGGATTCCTAACGGAGAGAGGAATGCACAGCCCAATTCCTGCTGCAGGTGAGCACAGAGATGGGAACCTGAGCCTTCCAAAGTGCAGCCAAATGCCCCAAATCCCCCCCCCCCCCTCCCCCAGCAAAGGTTTCCTCCTGTTCCCTCTGCCTGACCTAATTAATCTAAAGTTATTTCTTAAATATTACTTAGATCTACTTTAGATTGACCATGAGGGTGAGGAATTCAACTTCCACGTTCACAAAGGCAAAGAAGAGCTCGGGTATTTTTCCAATTTAGTCCAATATTTTCAGCAGGTTTTATTTGCCTCATTTCATGGTCATGTTCCATTGAAAAACACATTCCAGAGGAGGGATTTCTGTCCTGTGGCAGCTTCTAAAATCAGACAGAGCATCTCTCTCCTAAATGCACCTGATCCAGTCACCCTTCCCGTTATCCTGGAGATCACCAAACCTTCAGCAATCCCAGTTCTCCTTCCCCCTCCCACTGGGAGCCCAAACTCATCCCATTCCCTCTTTTTCAGGCAGCAAAACTTCCTGCTGAGAAGCCCTGAGGGAGTTTTGATTCCTTACAAAGAATTCCTGGCTGTATTTTTTTTTTTTTCCCCTGCTGCCCGATGTGAGGAGGAAAACCTTCCCTTGTTTTCTATTCCTGGGCCGAAGCTGCAGCTTTGGAATGATAAATTCGAGAGGAGTTTTAATCTGGCAGGATCTCCAAAGAGAGCAGCAGATGCTGAGGGCAACCACAGAACCTCTTTCCAAATTGTTCTCCAGCTCTTCCAGCTGGGGTGTGGAGTGGAATTGGACTTTTTGTGCTGTTTTGTTTCCCTGCTCCTTTCTGGAAATGGAAGGGCAGTGCTGTGTTTATTTCAGATATAATCAGAAAGCCCAACCTCCCCAGCAGAGCCCTTTGAAATGCTCGGGAAGAGAAGCCAAGTGGAAGTGCTGGGGAATTCATTAGAAAATAGTCCTTGTTTCTAGTGGGGGAGGGGAAAACTCGTCATTTTGATGGTGTTGGAAGGGGGGGGGGGGAGGTTAAAAATGGGGCCAATTTCACTCAAATCAGTTCTGTTCTTAAAGAAGCCCCCCCAGGTTTGCAGAAATACACATCTGGCTTAGAAAGCACAACATATTCTGGCAATCAGCTGAAAAATCTGTCTCAGTGATTTGTTTCTTTTCCTTTCAAGGCTTTTTACTCAAATCCTTGAGAAAAGGGACAAATCACCAGCCCTGCTCGATCTTTTTTTGGCCAAAAAAAAAACCCAATGAAAAATCATTGCGATTTTTACAAAGCTGGGCCTATGGGCAAACATTCTGATCTCATGTTCTGTGTCAGTCAGGATTCAGGTGTGTGCTCCCCCACCAGGACAAACTCTTCGTGCCAGGTCCCTCAAAACCAACCAAAAACAAAACCCAACCCCACCACCAAACCCACAGAGCAGCCTGAAAAAGGAAGGAAGACTGTAAGGTCCTTCTTGCATCCCGTGCTTCAATTCTCATCTGAAAACCCCTAAAATTAGAAACACACAGTAGAGAAATGGAAAACTGGCTTCTCCTCTGGTGAAGATCCCTGGAAAACAGCCAGGCTTGGAGCCTCTTCGCTGTGTTGCCACCATGAGAAGGTTCTGCAAAGGGTTTTCCACCCTTCTCTGGGGGTTGGGTTGAGCCAGAGGTGCTGAGGCACCTCTTGGATTGCCAGGGAGGCTCCAAGAGTGGAGGGGGTGAGCCCTGAGAGCAGCCCCTCGAGCAGGATCCACCCAAATTCCCATTCCCTGCTCTCTCTTGATGCCTTTCCTCTTGGAACTGGCTGGTCTTTAAGGTGCTTCCCAAGCCAACCCGTCCCATTTGTGAAACAAACCCTGAGCAGTGATTAAAACAGCTCCTGGTGCCTCCTAAACCTCAGCTGGGGTTTAGGAAAACTGTGACTCAGTTCAGACTCTGATTATTCCTGGTTTGGTGCTTCCCACTCCAGGGATGAGTGGCATGTGCAGGAATCTGCTGTGCTTGGTTGCCTTTCCCTCCACTTCCAGGGAACTGTTTGCAGCCTGGGGAAGGACACACTGGAAAAGCAGGGAACAGGCAATTCCCTCATTCCAGGAGTCGTATTTTCCTCTGGAAAAACGTCCTGTTTTCCTCCAGAGGGAGAGACAACCCAGGGTGTGGCAGCCTGCCTTCCTCTTTTGCTTTTGTTATCTCAGGTTCTCTCAGCGGGTGGGTTTGTACTGAGAAGTGCCCAAGGGAAGGAAAAAAACACCCTCAACTTGTGGTTTCCAAAGAGCCTCGTGCAGAATAACCTGATTAAGCAATACTTGAGGGCTGGGGAGTTATTTCCTTTTTACCAGCACTGGGTCTCAGAGCCCAGTTGGAGGGAGGAGATCCTGCTGGTGATGGGCAGAGGAGGGATCCATGGAATGCTGGTGGCAGTGCCAAGCATTCCATGGGTAGGATTTAGGGTGGGATTGGGATCTCTCCCTGCTCCAGGACCCCGAGACAAGAGAAGGTGCTTTGAGGAGCTGCTCAGTGTTTTCCTGGAAATACCCAGTGGAATTGTGGGGCTAAACCGATCTGCTGCTGGAAAAGAGAAAGAGAAGGAGAAACCAGGATTGTGAGGGGAATGCCAAGTGTTTTCCAGGAGACATGGGGAGCCTGAAGGGGTGTGAGGGGTGCTGGAGAGTTTGGGCTGAGGGCTTGAAGTAAAGGCAACTTCTCTGGGCTCCACATTGGCCTCCAATGAGCCCAAACCCAAATCTTTAGAGCCCAAATTCCGTGTCTGAGCTTTTGGCCCATCTGCTCGGGATACCATTTCCAGTTTTCTTGGATGGAAAAGGAAGAGGGAGCAGTGCAGGACTTTGGGATCCCTCCAAACCCCACAGCTGCTTCCCAGGGACCTACCAATTCTGTAGGAATCCTTGGCCAGGTCTTTGCAGAAGCCCTTCCCGTTGGCCACTTCCAGGGAATACTCAATCAGCAGCAAAACACTCATGACCTGGGAGAACAAAAGCAAAAGACACAATTCAGTGGCCTCGGGGCAACTTCTTATCAGCAAATTTATTTCCAGGAGGCCTGAAATGGCCACAGCCCCAAACACAGGCCGAGAGTCCGAGGGTTTCAATTCCTCTGCAAGGGAATATTGAGGCAAAAGGCATCAGGTTATTAATGGTTTGGGTTTCACTGTATTTTCTCTGCCACCTGAAGGAGGATGGAGAAATGACAAACTTAATGAGTTTTGTTTCAATGGGTTTTTTTGTCCAGAAAGTCCTGCCTTTATGGTTGGAAATTGCCTTTTGCTTCAGAACGGAGCTAAATGTAATAACAGTATTTGAAAGTGCAAAAAGAAACACGAAAAGCCCAAAGATCTCTCTGTAACTGTGGCTGTGCCACTTCAGTGGCAAAAATGTCACTTTCATTCCTTTATTTATTTGAGGGCAGTCTTCAAATGTTCTTTTTTTCACATTGAACTGAAATGATTTTCTCCAAATGGAGCTATCAAAGCCCAGACTCCCGAGCTCTTTCCATTCTGAGTTCAGCAAGCTGACCTGGAGTGAGCTCTGGAGCTCTCAGTCCTCCTCCTGAACTTCCACATCCACTCAGGGATGATGTGGAGTGAAAAATCCGTGTCTGACCCCTGCAAAGGGAGAGTTCCTGTTGCAAAGACTCACAGAATCCCAAACTGGTTTGGATTGGGAGGGACCTCAAAGCCCATCCAGTGCCACCCCCTGCCATGGGCAGGGACACCTCCCACCAGCCCAGGGTCCTCCAACCTGGCCTTGGACACTCCCAGGGATGGGGCAGCCACAGCTTCTCTGCCCAACCTGTGCCAGGGCCTGCCCACCCTCCCAGGGAAAGATTCCATCCCAATATCCCATCTAGCCCTGCCCCCTGGCAGTGGGAAGCCATTCCCTGTGTCCTGGCACTCCAAGCCCTTGGAAATATTCCCTCTCCAACTTCTCTGTGGGGCACTGGGCACTCAGGGCTTGCAGAAGACCCTCCTAAGGCTGGAAACCTCACCAGGATCACCTCAAACAGCAGGTCCAGGCTATTTCCTTTTCAAGCAGAGCCAGGAAATGGGTACCCAGAGGGCCAAACTCCCCCCCCACCCCTCCTGGGGCCAATCCCCCCTGCCAGCCTGTCCCCTGCAGACAGCACATGCCAAGGGGCCACATGTGTGCATCTGGGAACAAGAAGTCCAAGGGCACAGTGGGCACAGCAAATTGGTGTGCCAGTTTGGGTGCCAGTTATTGCTCCTTCATCCCCTCACTGGGTGTCAGGACTGCCCAGAGAGGGCACCTTTCTGATGGCACCATCTGAGTGCTCATCCCTTTCTTCCTCCTTCTCCAGTCTCTTCTCCCCTCCCTCTCCTTGGCTTTCATTTCTTCTCCATTCTGAGGTGGGAGCAGATCCTGCAGCTCCAGCTGTGCTTTCCAAAAGCAGCTCCAGATGTGCTGGGCTGTTTCCAGGCACTGTGGGTGGCTGGGGAAGGAGCAGCTGCTGCATTCCCTGAGGATACAGGGTGTGGACAAACCCTCTGACCCCTGTGCTGCTGTGCAAAGAGCTGCCACTTCTTCTCTGCCTGTCCAGGGAGAGCTTTCACCACCCCAGCAGGGAGAGCAGAGCAGGGAAATGCCCCGGGCACTTTTAACTCCGTGGTGGGAGCTGAGTCTGCAGGGGAGGAAATCCTGAGATGGAAGAACCTGAGCCAACATCACTTTCCAGCTCCAGCCCAGCACCAGGTCTGGAGTTGGGAGCAGCCATTCCACGGAATAGCAGGGACAGGAGACACCAACAAAAGCACCAGCAACAAAAATGAGGTTGTTGTGATGACGTGAATGAGAGAAACCGTTTTAGCTGGACTGCTCAACCTCTGAGCTCCTCAGCACGGCAGGACACGGAGCTCCTGGAGCTGGGGAGATGGTGAAGGGCCTGGAGCATCTCTGGGAGCAGCAAAGGCTGAGGGAGCTGGGGCTGTTCAGAGCACACACTGAGAGGGCACCTCTCCATGCCCATCAGTGCCCACAGGGAGGGGGCAGAGCCCGGCCCAGGCTCTGCTCGGGGGGCACAGCCCTGGCACGAAAGGGATGGGCAGGAACTGATGCCCAGCAAGTCCCACCTGGATATGGGGAAGAACAACTTTGCTGTGCAGTGACTGAACAGGGTGTGGAGTCTCCTCCCTGGGGATATTCCAGACCCATCTGGACACAACCCTGTGCCAGGTGATCCCTGCTGGAGCAGGAGGTGGCACCTCTGTGGTCCTTCCAGCCTGAGCCATCCCGTGAATCCGAGTCCTGTGAGCCCCACGCTGGTGCAAGAAGAACGCGAGAGGAACACAAGGCTGGGAGGAGCTGAAACTCCTTTACCACCCGATCTGCAACAGCCTTTCACTTCAGCCACGGCTTCGGGAAGTGCTGCAGGGCAGGAGGAAGCAGAAGTGCTGCGGTCTCTGCTCGTGTGTGCAAAGTGCCCCAAGAGCAGCCCCCGTGGGGAGAACAAGGCAGGGGAGTTTGGTCACAGCAGTGCCTGGAGGAGGCTTCGGAGTCGGCTGTGCTGGGGCTGCCTCTGCGTGAAGAGCTGCCAGAGCTGCCACAGGAGGAAAACAAGCCGAGGAGGGGCGGAAAGGAAGGGTTTGCATCACCCCGAGAGGGGGCAGCGAGGCTGGGAGGGAGGGGTGGCACAGCCAGGGCTCATCACACTCTGTCTCTGCCTCAGCTGCAGACCCACAAACGCTTTTCAAACCCAAACCCACCGACTTGCTGAGCCACAAGATGCAAGTGCAGCTCCCACAACATCCCCCCAGAGCCCTTTGGTTGCAGAGTGAGCACCCACCGAGTCACACCCAGGCTGCAGAGGGGACAGGCACCCCTGGCATCTCACCCTCTGGCTGCAGAGTGAGCACCCACTGAGTCACACCGAGGCTGCAGAGAGGACAGGCACCCCTGGCATCCCACCCTCTGGTTGCAGATTGAACACCCACCAAGAGACACCCAGGCTGCAGAGGGGACAGGCACCCCTGGCATCCCACCATGAACCCTCTCTTTGAATTTAAACCCCTGTCTGGATTTTTCCTGTTTTCTCCTGGCCTGTCTGAGATCAGGCAGTTCAAAAGCTGCATGGCAGGGGGTTGGAATTAAATGATATTTAAGATCCCTTCCCACCCAAAGCATTCTGTGATTCTATGATGGCTTTTGGGGTTGGGGTTGGGTTTTTTTGGGTTTGTTACCCCTGCAGTAAATGAACTTTACAATTTGACATGAGGCTGACGGGGAAAGGAGGAAAAATCAGCTCTTATCACATGGGGCTACAAGAATCTAACATGAATTCAGTTTAATAAACCAGAATTTAAGCTCCCATGGCAGCACTGGATCTTGTAAAGGATGACACTGCATCTGAAGTGCCTCTCCCTGGCATGGGAAGGGTCTCTCAACTCCCTCCACGGGGAGCTCACCCCTGGCTGCAGCTGCCCCAGCTTGGCTGAGAGGTTTCATGTTCCCAAAGAGACTTGGCTTCCCTTCTTGCAGCTCTTGGTCACACCCTCAAATGTCAACATGGGAAACAGAGGGGAAATTGCTGTTTCAGCTTGCAGTGAAATGGAGCAAGAGCTGAGCCCTAAATATCCCCTTCATTCCTGAAAGACAGTGAGGGAAAGCAGGACATCAAATCCCAAATGTTCCCATCCCAAATGGATTTACGGCCAGGGCAGATCCAGAGCCTAAATTTCAATATGAAGAACCATCTCTAAGGTCTATCAAAGAGGGAAGAGCAAAGCCTGAGAGTCTCTGGTTTCCTTGTTGGTGTTGAAACGAGCCACACAACCAGTCACAAAAGATAAGCACATGGCAGGAAACCCAAACCTAAGCTGAGAGATTAAGGAGAAAGCTTTCAAAACAAATGTGGGTTCAAAGTTTCCATTTACAAGGGCTTTTGCACCCAAAGAACGAGCCACTGAACTCCAAGGAGACAACGACCTGCAGGCCTTTCCCTTGGCTCTCCATCACAAGGGCCATGAGAGGACCAGGACATGTCTCCACCACCTGAGCTTGGCAGGTGCTGCCTGGCATGTGGTGATGGAACCTCCTCAAAGGGCTGCTCACCCTGCTTTGAGAAGGCAGAGGAAGATTGATGTGCTGTCTGCCCTCACTCCTTGCCCTGCAGGGCTCTGTATGTTCTCACTCAAGGTTCTTCCTTCAGCTCCAGAAGAAACCAAGAAGTTTTCGTTTCAGCCTGACAGGGCTGCTGAGACAAGCACCCAGTTCCCTTTCCCATGGCAGGACAGGAGGAAGGGAGGTTTCAAACAGGATATTTCACGTCCCAGCACTCAATTCACAGCTCCCTTGGGGTGCTGGGACTCCCAGTCCCCCCACCAGCCCTTCCTCTTTTATCTCCTGCAGCTGAAAGCTTTGGAGGACACCTCTCCTCTTGTTGCTGCCTCTCTTTAACAGGTGTCACGTTTCTTGGTGAAGGGAATTTGGATCAGCAGGACATGAATGGCACAGAGGGTGAGAATCATGGAATATCCTGAGTTGGGAAAGACCCCCAAGGATCACCCAGCCCAACCCTCAGCCCTGCACAGCCCCAGCCCCAAGAGTCACCCCCTGTGCCCCAGAGGAGCATCCAAACCCTCCTGGAGCTCTGGCAGCCTTGGGGCCGTGCCCACTGCCCTGGGGAGCCTGGGCAGTGCCCACCACCCTCTGGGGAAAGAGCCTTTCCCTGAGATGCCCCCTGAGCCTGCCCTGGCACAGCCCCAGCCATTCCCTGGGACCCTCTGGGGGAAGAGCCTTTCCCTGATATTTGGGCACCTCTCAGAGGTCATGGGGTGCCTTTTTGACTCAAAATATGTTCAGCTTGACTGATCTCCAAATGATTTCTCTTCATTCACATGACCCTCATGTGGTGGCTTTTCCTTCTTTTATTTTCACAACAAGGGTTTGTGGAAAGAGAGCTGGAGTCTCTGGGGGCAGTGCCAGTGCCCTGGCAGTGCCCTGGGGTGGTTCTGGCAGGGGCAAGTGACACCCAAACTCTGAATGCAGATGACACCACACGTAAATGCTGCCCTTTCAGAGCTTCACTCTCCTTCCTTTACCTTAAAAGAGGTTGTTGTGGCAGGGGAGGATGAAGGGAGGGATGTTTTTTAGTTCCCACTTGGTTTCCTTTCAAAACATTTTGTCTTTTCCTTCCTGCTGCCTCCCTCTCTCCGTGTTTGTGCAGCAGAGATGCTCCAGGAGGAGGAGGAGGAGGAGGAGGAAGAGGAGGAGGAGGAGGAGGGAGCAGCCCAGGGGCTGCAGAGCACCTCGGGTGAGCCCCAGCCTGCTGAGAGCTCAGTGAATCCCAGCTCTGCATGGCCATGGATCATGTCCCCAGGCGAGGGTCAGACCTGGGAAGGTCCCAGGATGAGTTTCTGCTGCCAAAAAGAAAACCTTGTCTAAACTGAGACCAGCCAAGCTGCTTCCCAAGGCCTCCTCTGGCTCTAATCAAGCACCAGGGGGAAGGAATTGCAGCGTTTCTGCCCGTGCTGCTGCACAGGAGCAAACTTCCAGCCCTGTTCTTGAAGCTCTCTGTCAAATTCCTTGAGGTCTCTTCATGCCTGGGAGGAGATGATGAGCAGGACAAATCCCTCTGTGAAAGTCACCTGCAAGTCACCTCCCAAGACTCAGTGAGGCTTTGTTGATCACACACCTCTGTCTTCCTCCTTCTCCTTCCCTGTTTGGTTCAGAAAGCTCAGGATTTATTTCATCTGTCTCTGAAGAGATCAGCAGTGAGGCAAATCTAATTTATATGGGGACGAGCCACGGCCACAAAGGCCCAGGGCTGGTGTTTGATGGCCCTGCTCTCACCCAGCATGGCTGTGATTCATCCCTGGGACCCACAGCAAGAATTTACACTGCTACAAACCAGCTGCATCCATGCAGCAAATCATCCAAGTCACTGCCAGCTTATAAATCCCCTTTGCTGTTTCCCTCCCTTGCAGCTGCACCTTCAGAAAGGTAAAGCAGGGGGAGAAATGGTTGGATAGTTATCTCTGAAAGAAGACAAGCCCATCTTATCCAAAACTCACACTGTTTTCTGAGGGGGGCTGTGCAAAAGATGACACAGTAGGGACAGACAGGAGGATTTGGGGGGGTCACAGGTTCTGGTGTTGAGGTGATGGTCACTCTGGGGGGGGGAACAGCAGCTTGAAGAGCTGAGGCTTCAGCTGCCCCTGCCCTTTCTCCATATCCTTTTCTGGATCAATCTTGGCCCTTCAGAGCATGTCTGGCTCCTGGGTGTAAAGCCAAGGGGGGTGCGAGTGGCCCCTGGGGCTGCAAAGCCCTTTGGGGTGAAGATGCTGAGGAGATGCTGTGGGTGAGGGGCCCAGAGCCACATCCACACCCCTGTCCCACACAGGGGCACTGGGGGGCTCCACAACTTGGTTGCCCACCTTGACATGCTTCATTTGCTCCCTCCAACCCCTTTTTTTTCCAGGTCAAGGCTGACCCCCAAGCCAGGCAGCTTCTCTTGGCTTCCTCTTGAGGAGAATTGGAGTGTTTTGGGACAGACACCCACCCTTTTCTTTATACTGGATCGAGTTTACCTCTCCTCATTCCTGGTACGGACCACGAGTTCCCTGTGAGGAGAGGGAGAACATCCACAGCACTAAAGGAGGCTGGGTATGAACCAGGGAGAGTTACACATGGAAAGGAAATGATTGAAGGGGAAATGTGAGCAGAGCAGAGCTGGGGATTATTAAATACAACAGGTAGCAAACATTTAACCTCAAGCTCGAGAAATCTGTGATGTTCTGAGTGCACAGGACGAACAGGGATCACTTGGTACCTGTCCTGCTTCCAACACCTTCTTCTCTAGACCTGCTGAGAGGCTGCCAACCTTCAGGACAGATTTTTTTATGACTTTTACTTTCCCACTTTGCAAAGAAAATCACCTTTCCCTGCCCACCCTGCGTGACCCTTTGACCCTCTGCTGCGAACTCCGAGCGCTGTGAAGGTTCACTCCGAGTCTTCCTGTCTGTTGCTGTTCTAAACTCCACTGGTGTCTCCACCAACCCACTAAGCTATTTTTATACCGTGTTATTTGTTTCAAACAGCACATTTTTCACATGATGGCCCTGGTAATTAAGTTTTGCCTCTTAGTCAGCAGCGCTGAGAGGTGGTGGCTCCTTCTCCTCCATCTCCCACCGGTGCAAGTCAGGAATCTCTGCTGGTTTCAGTGACATCGTGGTGAAACAAGAGACAAATCTGCCTCAGTTCAAAGCATTTGCTGACTTCTGGGAAAGACAAAGGAGGGGTTTTTCATGATTCACCCTCCCAGTTAGGAAAAAATAATTCATTTTCTGTACTTCTGTTTCGCCACTGACAACAGAGAGCTCAGATCTCACGGTGAGCTCTCCTTGCAGCACAGAATAGGTTGTAATTCCCTCGTCTTGTGTTTCCCACTTTTGCAAACACCTCTAATTTTGCCAGTTTCCCTTCAGCTCTTGGCTGTGCTTCCTGCAGGCTCCCATTCCCCCAGAATTCCTGGCCAATCCATCGGGGATGGTTGGATGTTTAATGGGCTGGCAGGAATTGCTTGTGCCCCTCTGCAAACCCTCAGCTTTCCTGGGCTTTCAGGTTTGTGTCTTGGGCTCCCCAGAAACACCCCAGAAATGCAGCCATTTCTTTTGCTTGAAAGCAGCCAGATTAGAAGCCTTGAGTTTGTGGCAAAAGAGGATTAAACTGCCCAGGGTGTGATGGAGATGCTCAAAAAAGCAGAAGGCAAAAAAGGTGATGGAATTGCACAATCCTTTTAACCAATGTCATGAGGTTTTCGAGACCCCCAAGTGATTAAAATGGAAATGCCAGTGCAAGCACTGGATATCACATAATGCCAAGGTGTTGGCAGTGGCATGAAGGTGTGGTGTAGACCCAGGTTTCTCTGCCCTCCTGCTCTGGGCTGGCACAGCGTCATGTCCTGCCCCATCCCAGGGAGGTGCAGAGATGTTGTGCCCCAGCACAGCCACCCTGGCACTCGCTGCCTCCAGCCACTCCAGGTGTATTTATAAATTCCCATCATTCACTGAACACTTTCCTTTTATCCTCCTACCCTAAAAAGCAACTTGACTGATTTCCAGGTTCATTTGCCTTTCATTTCATGAGTTGAATCCTCCACCAAAGTGTGCAGGGATGGCAATGTGGGGGCCCAGCCATGAAATCAGCCCACTGGCTCTGTGTGAGTGAGGAGGGGGCTCTGGGGCAGGGAGGATTTGCTCNAGCTCTGGCAGCCTTGGGGCCGTGCCCACTGCCCTGGGGAGCCTGGGCAGTGCCCACCACCCTCTGGGGAAAGAAGAGCCTTTCCCTGAGATGCCCCCTGAGCCTGCCCTGGCACAGCCCCAGCCATTCCCTGGGGGCTGTCCCTGGGCCCCCCAGAGCAGAGATCAGTGCCTGCCCCTCCTCTGCCCCTGCCCAGGAAGCTGCAACTGCAATGGGGTCTCCCCTCAGTCTCCTCTTGTCCAGCTGAACCCCCCAAGTGCCCTCAGTGCCCTCACACACTTCCCCTCTCCTGCTGCTCCAGGAAAGGCCACCAGTGCTGCAGGGAGTCCCTGGCACACCCATGCCATGCCCAGCCCACCCCTGCAGGCTGCAGGTGCCCCCTCAGTGCAGCTCTGCCGTGCAGGGGGCAGGGCAGTGCCCCGTGAGCTCCTCTCAGGCTCCCTGACCGTGCACGCCCAGAGGGATCATTTTGGGGCTCCTGCCGTGCGAGAAACCACATCCTGAGCATGACTTAGAGCCACCTCAGTGCAGCCAGGCAGCGTGGGAGAAAGGTGGCTGCAGGCTCTGCTGCCCCTGCTCAGCATCACAGAATCAACGAGCTCGGAATAGACCTCTGAGGTCATCGAGTCCAACCTTTGATCACCTCGTCCACCAGACCGTGGCACTGAGTGACACATCCAGTCTCTTCTTAAACACCTCCAGGGGTGGTGAATCCACCCCCTCCCTGGGCAGCCCGTTCTAAAGTCTGATCACTCTCTCTGAAGAATTTCTTCCTGATGTCCAACCTAAACCTCCCCTGGTGCAGTTTAAGGCTGTGCCCTCTTGTCCTATTGCTGGCTGGAGAAGAGCCCGACCCTCCCTGGCTCCCCCTTTCTGTCAGAGTTGTGCAGAGTGAGAAGGTCCCCCTTGAGCCTCCTCCTCTCCAGGCTCTCCCTCAGCTCTCCCTCACAGGATTTGTCCTCCAGACCCTTCCCCAGGCTTGTTGCCCTCCTTTGCCCGATGCCATCTGTGCCCTGAGCAGCTTCACCAGCTGCCTGTGGGCTGAGCAAGGTCACAGATCCCAAAGGCAACAAACCCACCACATGCAACATTGCCCAACAGGCCACGGAGAGAGAGGTGAGGCAGCTCTGCCCATCACTCTTTGCTCACCCAGACTCCAAATCCCTCCTCCTCGTTGCAGCATTCCCACATTCCCATTGGCATTCCCAGTGCCAACGTGGTGCCCACTTCTCCCCAGCCCCGCTGAGCCCTGGCCAAGCCCCACACCCCGCTCAGCTCAAAACTCCTGCCGTGAGAGCAAGGGAAAAAACAGAAAGCACTTCCCATGAGCTCTAATTGGCAGAGCCAGGAAAAAAAGACTTAAAAACCCCTCCCAGTCCAGGAAATCTCTTCCACTCCTCCCCTTTCCCCCCTCCACCTTCTCTCCTTTTGTCCATCCCTCTTAAATGGTTGAGTTTTTCTCTTTTGGGAACAGAGAAAATCGAAATGTCAGGAAACCTTGTGATCTGCAACTGCACCTTGGGGAGAGATTGCACCTCCCTGTGCCCCCCTTGTGGTCCCCCAACTCACCATGTGGAAGATCCCCAGGGCCACTGTCGCTGTCTTGATGCTGAAGAAGCAGCATTTGGGGGGCTCAGGGGGGGTTTGGGTGCTCATTTTGGGGTCCCCCTGCTCAGCTGGGTGTTAATGAGGTCGAATTCGCAGCCGCCCCACCGGAGAGCGAAACGAGCAGTGCAGCCCAACTTCCTTCCTGCTCTATAAATGTGTTAAGTCATCTACAGAGTCACATGAGGCCTTTTGATTTCTCAACGAGAAAGAAAGCAAAGTTGTGTTGCTTTTTGAGCAGACCTTTCAGTGCTTGCACGTCCCACGGGGGGAATGGGAGGACAAACACTGCTGGGGCAAGGTGGTGTCCAGCAAGGGAGAGGAGGATGTGAAGCAGAGTGAGGCTTTGTGCTACAAAAGTCATCAGAAACAAAAGCAGGGGGCCAAGAATTTCCCCTTCAGCCTGACCTGCTGTTTTTGCAATAAAACATCCCAGCTCCTCACTCTGAGGCATCTCGGCCCTTGCCAGCAGAGTCACCATTCCTTGGAAGTGCTCCTGGGAGCTGCTTCTGGAGCAGCCCTGGGTCTGGGAGCACAGGGATGCTGCAAGGTTCTTGGCTGCAGGTTTTGCTCCCAGTTCCTGAGGTGATTTATGTCTGTCAGAGCCTGGAAAAAGCAACAACAGCGAGACCTGAGCCTGGTGATGTCACTGTGCAGGACCTCAGGGTGTCTCCCCTGCCTGAGCTCACCAAAACATGCTCTTCACTATAGATTTATTACCATTCCCATAAAAAAACCTTTTCCTTTCCTTTCCTTTCCTTTCCTTTCCTTTCCTTTCCTTTCCTTTCCTTTCCTTTCCTTTCCTTTCCTTTCCTTTCCTTTCCTTTCCTT
>VXBX01004879.1:14040-28305 GCA_013400415.1 Scytalopus superciliaris | reverse complement strand
CCCTTTCCCTTTCCCTTTCCCTTTCCCTTTCCTTCCCAAACCTTCCCAAACCTTCCCAAACCTTCCCCAAACCTTCCCATCAGATTGTCCTGGGTTTTTGGCTTCCTGGGAAAGGTTTGATGTCCCAGCAGAGGGAAAAAGCTGCTCTGCATCCTCTGAACTGGCCTGAGCGAGACACATCCAGCTGTGCCCTGACAGATGTGCTGGGAAGCTCCAGCCTGGCTGAGGGGACGTTCCCAAAGGCCACTGAAGTTCCACACTGATGTGTTTTTAAACAAAGTCAGGATGATACGCAATAAAAATAGTTGGATCCCCTTGGAGGCACCGAATTTGAGACAGAGTCAACTTCCAGCTGAAATCAGATGGTCCATCAAAGCCTTTGTATCCCAAATCCTTCCCCAGCCAGGGATTTCTGCAACACAGACACTCCAGGGCAGGGCAGGCAGGTCCTCTTGCATTTCCCCTGGTTTTCTTTGGAATCTCCCCAAATCTCACAGTTTATTACTGAAGTCCCAGATTTTAAAGTCATGTGTTTCTTCCTTTCCATGTGGGTTTTTTTTTCCCCTCCGTTAAAGATGTCTCTGTGATTTTCAGCCTCGCCTTTTGTGGGGAACTGTTTGCCAACAAGGCCTAAAAGAAGCTGAGCAGAAAAATAAAAGGATCCTCTTTTTTTTTTTTTTTTAATTTTTTTTGCATTGTTTGGTGATTTTGCTGCATTTGAGCCAATCTCAGAACCAGCTGGGGAAGAAGGTGGGAAAAAGGTGCTACAATTCCAGCCCTGGGGTTGGCAGGAGGCTGAAAGCAACTTTGGGGTCCACTGGGGGTGGTTCCTGCTCTCTGGGTACAGAGAAATGCCCAAATGAAGACAAAAAAGGCTGAGAATCCTCAGGAAGTTGACTCAGTTTTAAGTTACCTCTGGATTATTCCAAGTCAAGGCTTTTTGCTCAGTTTGATGTGTTTTATTTTGGTCCGAGCCCACGGTTTCAGCTCCAAATCTCCCTGCAAACCCAGCTGAGCCCACACTGGCACCAAAACCAGGGAGATCTGTTTTCCTCTGCACTGTTTTCCATCCAGGAGCCTCAGAAGGCTCTGCAGGGATCTCCATCCCTCTTTTACAGGTGGAAAATTGAGCCATGAGTGCAGAAATGCCCCAGTTTGTGCCCCAAGAGAGCTGGGAAAGGATCTGGTGCCTGTCGGATTCACCAGCTCACTTTGAGAGGCTCCATTTAAAGGAATTCCTGCTCTCCTGGAAGTACCAAGGAGGAGAGAGAGGAAGGAATGGGAGATAAATGATAAAACAGTCCTATAAATTTTAATGGACATCAGATTAGGGTTGGCCTAAATCACAGAATCATGGAATGTTTAAGGCTGGGAAAGATCTCTGAGATCATCCAGCCATTGGATCCTGCAACTCTGGGGTGACTTTTGAACCAAATCAGGTCACTTTGGAACCAAATCAGGTCACTTTGGAACCAAAACACTTGAGACCAACAACTGGCAAAGTTCTGACGTCGCTGTGGTTTGTCACCGTTGTGGCACCTGCTTTTGGAGTTCAGAATGAGCAGTTTTGGCACATTTTTCAGCACACAACCACTATTGAGAAACACAGTCCAGCTGCAAAGATTCACTGGTGGATCCACAGTGTGACAAGGAACTGAAACCTCTCCCCAAGCAGGGAAAGCTGCACATGAGGGCTTGAGGGCACCTTAAAAGCCTCATCCTGGTCTCCATCAGCACCCCCAGGCCAGGAAAAATGCATCCAACAGCAACAATTCCTGCAGTATCTGTGGATAAATAGGCTGAAAAATAAGGTTTGGTTTGAAAAATTTCAGCATCTTTCACTTACAAACCTGTTGCAAATACGGGCTTTGCTTTCCCTTCTCCACATGAAAGGTGTTTTCCTTGGGGGCTGCCTCCCTTCCAAGCCCTGCTTTGGGCCCAGCCTAAAGAAGGTGTAGGAGGATCAAGCATTTCCTGCAAATATGAAAAGCTGGTTCATAATCTGAACCTGCCTTTGCATGGAAAGTGTACTTTGCTTTGCAGTGCCCCCTTGTCCTTTTAGAGGCACACAGAGCTGCTTTGTGTGTCTGAGCACACCAAACCCAAACTTAGCTCCCAAAGTGTAAAAACAAATACAAAGTGTGGCCCAGGCTGGGCTTTTGGCCTCAGGTGGTGCTGAATGGCACTGCAGAGCTGCCTGGCAGGGCAGCCTGAGTGGCCCCTTTCAGGGCTCTGCATTCCATCCTCCTCAGCCAGCCCGAGCTGGATTGGAATTGGAGGAAGTCATTCTGCTCAGAGGAACAAACCTTGGCTTTTTGGGGAGTTATGGACATGTATTTTATAGGCTTTGCAGCTCCTTGCCCTCAGCTCCTTCCTGGAAGCATCTCATTCCACCCCCTGCCCTGGGCAGGGACACCTCCCACCAGCCCAGGGGGCTCCAACCTGGCCTTGGGGCAGCCACAGCTTCTCTGCCCAACCTGTGCCAGGGCCTGCCCCCCCTCCCAGCCAGCAATTCCTTCCCAATATCCCATCTGTCCCTGCCCTCTGGCACTGGGAAGCCATTCCCTGTGTCCTGTCTCCCCACACCCTTGGAGATAGTCTCTCTCCCCATCTTTTCTGTAGCCCCTTCAAGGTCCTGAAAGGCCACAATGAGGTCACCCCAAAACTTCCCTTCTCCAGCTGAACAATCCCAGCTCTCCCAGCCTTTCCTCTGATCATCCTGGTGCCTCCTCTGGACTCTCCAGCAGCTCCACAGCCTTTGGCTGTTGTTCCCAGGGCTGGGGCAGCTCTGCAGGGGGGGCTCCCCTGAGGGGGCACAGGGGGCACAATCCCCCCCTCTGCCCTGCTGTGGGATCACAGGGGGTTTCTGGGCTGGGCCATGTCCAGCCTCACCCACCAACACCCCCAAGTCCTTCTTCCTTTCTCTCTCATCCGGATTGATCCCATGGGAAGCCCTTGGTTTTGTTACTCTCCTGAGTGCAGGTGATCCCCAGGGAGAGCTGGATGGGGAGGTTGGAAGGGCACAGCTGGATCTCCTCCCCCCAAATCCCTGCTCCTCCCCCAAGCCCTGGGGGCTGTGCTGCCCCCTCTTGCCCTGCATTTCCATCCCATCCTGCTTTGTACAAGCCCTCACCGAGCCCCCCACAAGGAAGGTTTCCAACCTGGCAGGATTTGGGACCTGATGACAACGGTCAGTGAAACATCTTTGTGTCAGACATTAGCACTTTCTGAGCAAGCAAAGTCCCCCCCACTCCCCACCCTGTGTAGCCAGAAGCTCTCGAAGGGCTCAGAAACCAAAATTAGCATTTTGCTTATTCAGAGTGACAAGAGCAATCTCTCCATTAATGTGACTTTGAGCCCTCAGTTCATTCTGCTTTATGTCTGTGCTGTGGTGTGTGTTGTGCCGTTTGCTGGGGGTTTATGCCCATTTTGTGACATGCTTTATTCATTGCATCATGATTTATATCTGCCCTCTTACCTGCTTTATTCTTTCATTATATTTTATATCAGCTTTGCTATGCTTGATGTCCGTCCAGCCTCCCTCCAGATACACCTTCCCATATTTCATCCATTACTTTGCCTGCCTTTTGTCTTGCTCAGACATAAAAAACAATAATCTTGAGTATATTTAAGTGCTCACAGAGGTAAAAAACTCCTGTTTTCATTCAGCTGGATGGAGGAAGATGCTGTGTTAGCTTTTACTCACATGGCTCTGCAAGAACAGGGCTGTCCTTTGGTTTTAAATAAGGCAGTTGTTTCATCTGAATATTCATCCACCAAGGATAAATCAATAAACCACTACTTCGGTTTAATTATTATTATTCCTATTAATGATTCATTGAGAGAGCCCTCCCATTTTGATAAAGCCTTATAAAATTAAATACTGGATTCAACTTCCTATTAGGAGACTTCATAGAATCATGGAAAGTGATGTTAAAGCTCATCCAGTGCCACCCCCTGCCATGGGCAGGGACACCTCCCACCACCCCAGGGGGCTCCAACCTGGCCTGGGACACTCCCAGGGCTGGGGCAGCCACAGCTTCTCTGCCCAACCTGTGCCAGGGCCTGCCCACCCTCCCAGGGGAGGATAATCCTGTGACCTGAATGTCCCCCCTTTCAGTGTGACCTTTTCACTGCCTGTCCTGTCCCTGCAGGTCCTGATGAACTTAAATCCAGGGGTCTGCTCGTGTTCCAGGTGTCTGAGTTGCCAACACACTCCATGAGGATCTGCCCCCCTGGTGGAAGTTGGGAGCTGTTTAGGTCACTGTGGAGCAGACACTGGTGAGGGAGCAGCATCATCACCTCGTGGTGCCACTTTTGCTTCTCCAACAGCTTCCACCACCAACACATGGAGATACCCCCTGCTCCTTGACCTGGAGCTGATTCCCAGCCTGGGTGTCCAACCTGAGGCACGTGGGATGATTCCCTCTCCCAGGAGGAACCTGGACTAGGACCTTGCACATAAATCCCTCCCCAACAGAGAGGGCTCCCCTTTGCCCTGACAGCTGGAGCTGCATCTCCATCACTGAGGGAACCATGACCAGGATCACCCTCACAATGGAAAGGATTTTGGGGTGCACAAGGTCCTACAACCCTGCTGAGCTGTGGGAGGTGGCCCAGCCTTGGGGGGCCCACCCATGGGTGTGCAGGCAGCAGCACCCACCACGCTGCTGGAGCTCCTGCAGCACCCACAGCTCTCCCTGAGTGTCCAAGGACTCAGGGCTGCTCCTCTCCCAGTGCAGAGACCAAGCCAGGAGCAGGTCAGGCCAGGAGACAAAGAGCAGTTCACATCCAGAGCCAAACCCACCTTCTCTGAGGGCAAAGCAGAGCTCAGACCTGGCCCTTGCCCATCACAAACCACAGGACATTTGCCCAATTAGTGGGTTCCTGCTTGGCACAAAAGGAAAACAGCATATTTCTGGAACTCAGTGACCATGTGAAAATCCGATCCCTCGTTGAGTCCTCCCTCCCCAGGTTTGTCCACAACCTGCCCTCGCTGCTCACTGGAAGCATCTGCAATTAATTACCTTTCATTAATGATACTTTGCCCTTGATTTGCTCAGGAAACAACAAACCAAGCAAACAATGGATTAATGAATTGAAAAAGGGGGAATTTGCAAAGCCCAACAGATTTCTTTCGGTGGAGACACCAAAAAAGGTGAGTGTTTCCTGCACAAAGCTTGGCAGAACACCCTGTGTGAGTAACAGGGTGACCTTTCCAATATTTACACATCCATGGAGACCGTGTGGAGGCTCCTGCTGCTCCTTCTCCCACTCCCAAACTTCCCACCCAAACTGCTTTGCAAGAAGACAGAGAAACACTGAATATGTTTTTATAACAAGCCAGTCGTGGCCAACAACAATAGCCACGAAATGGAGGCAAACAGGGACGGTTTGGAGAGCAGAGTGAAGGCTCTCCAAGGTCAGGAAGGCAAAGAGTT
The DNA here is from genome assembly GCA_013400415.1 of Scytalopus superciliaris. Lineage (NCBI taxonomy): Eukaryota > Metazoa > Chordata > Aves > Passeriformes > Rhinocryptidae > Scytalopus > Scytalopus superciliaris. The sequence goes on along the minus strand of VXBX01004879.1, from coordinate 22,864 downwards.
TCCAGGAGCAAGTCCTGCTGGTGGAGGAGTTGGAGGGAAAAGGGAAAACGGGTCTGGAGTGGAAAACAACATTTGCTGTGTTAAATATGAGTAAAATTCAACTGCTTGTGCTTCCAGCCTGAGGGAAAGTTGCCCATGGGAAAATATGCACCTTGGGAAGGGAAGGGNGGAAAGGGAAAGGGAAAGGGAAAGGGAAAGGGAAAGGGAGGAACTTGGGATTGCAAGTTGTTACTGTCCCTGTCATCACTGATCCTAAATTATTGCTGCAGTTTCTGTGTGTGGATCACACAAATATCCATCTTTTCTGCAGGAATGGGATCAATCCATGGTCTCCAGACATGCCCCCATAGAGACAGACCCTCCTGTGCAGGTTCTTCACCTGAAGCTTCACAGGACACGTCCCAAGTTGAAGTCTGAGCCAAAACATTTGAAGCCCAAAAAGTCAGATGAGATTCACACAAAGGCATTAAACTTTTGCAGAGTTAAGTTGTAGGTTTCTCTTTTAAATCCTCCACCCACCAATTATAATATAAGAGCGAGAACATTTTGCTTTGCCATTTTCCCAATGAAAAGTTTCACCTACTCGGGTTGAGAAAACATCTGACCTCGAAATATGTTACGGTAAAAAAAAAACCCCAACCCTGTAGCAATCAAATCAAATCAAATCAAATCAAATCAAGATGTTTCACTTGAGCACATTTTGACAATCTATTTTGTCGAGACACCACATTTTTGAAGACTTCCAAGTTGATTTTTCCTCGGGGTTTTTTTTTATTTCATTCTGAATTTCAGAAGTGCCTCAGGCCCCCCAAGTGGAGTTTCTCAGAGATGAGCTGTAATTAGCCAGAGCTTCTCTATATCTCTTAAGAAGCCAATCAATGATTACTCGAGTGAACCACAGAGGCCTTGCAGGAATTTAAGGAGGATCCAGTCCTTAAGCTGATTTTCTGCCCAGAGATTAATTTCATCTTGGCTAGAAACAAATGGAATGTATCCTGCTGGTTCTGTCCCCTTGTGACTGTCCTTATTAAGGGTCTAAACTCCAAATTCCCAATCAGACCAAACTCCCACTGAGTTAATGAGGGCTTGGAATGGGATTTTGCTTTGGGTTTGAATCGAGTGGCTGCACAAAGAGCCCTTTTAGAAGCCCCTCGCCTTGAATCCCAGCCCTGTGTCATCCTGGAGCTCTGACACCCATCCCACTGCCAAATCCTGCTTTTGGTGGCATGGCTGGAGGTGCCACCACCCCATGAGTGGTTCCACATCCTCAGGGAATCATGAAAAGCTTGGGAAGGACCTAAAAGCTCATCCCATCCCACCCTCTGCCCTCCACACCCACCTTGCTCAGAGCTCCAAGACCATCCTGGAACTCATTTCAGGAAGAAGATGCTTTTCTCTTTGCAAAACTGTTAATTTGGGGAAATTACCTGATCCAGGACTTGAGTAATTTTACTCCAGTTATTGGGTTTTTCAGCCCAATCAATAATTCTGGGGATTCCTTGAGCTTTCAGTCCCCCTGTGGTAGCTCGTGATGGTTTTGTGCCTAAATACATCCAAATTCCTAAACAGGGATGTGAATGTGGAAGAAAAGAGAATTTGGGGGTGAATTTTGGGACAGACCAAGCCCAGCTGGAGTCAGGCAAAGAGGCCATGTCAGCTTTGATACATATCTCAATTAAACATTATCAATACTTTATTAAAATGAACCCTGGCTTTAAAACCTCAACCCGACGATCACAGGGAATTTCATCCCCGTAATGTATAGAAAATTTGAAATTATGATCCAAATTTCCTCAGAGTGTGTGAGAGAAATTCCTGTGGGAGCTTCTCAGTGTGGTTGTTGGAGTGGAGAGTCCATTGGGTATTTTTTAGGACTTTGGAGAAGGAAAAGGAGAAAAATAGCTGGAAATATTCAGCCCTTATTCGCCCGTTCTTCCCAAGCTACACAGACCAGGACCAGCCACTTCCTCTCCTTTCTGCACTCCAAGAAAAATGCTCCGAGCAGGGAGGAGGAAAGAGCTGAGACTTCCCTGGAATGGTGACTTCATCTGTTTGCCATGGATACCCTTTGGATAGCTCTCAGTGGGAAGTTTCTCCCACAAACAAAGCCGTCCCTTCTTTCCATATTCATTGGCTGCTCCTGCAGATTTCCAAAGCCCCACGGGAGGTGCACACGTTGGAGAGGAGCTCCATCAGCTGGGAATTCCCCTGGATGCTGGAAGCTGGCCAAAATGTGACACTGATCTCCGGGTTTTTCCTTTCAGAGTTTGAAATTCAGCTCAGGAGCCTCGGAGGGATTTAATTCTGGCACTTTGTCGTCTTTCTGGTGCCTTTTGGACTCGAGGAGGGCTTTGGATTTAACCAATGCTTGGCATCACATTCCAGCCCTTCCAGCTGGTCCCTTCCCCTGCTGGATGCACTGAATGATGTGGAAGCAAAAGTTTGCTGAACTTCTTTTTTAAAATTCAGAATAAAATCACGATGGGGCAAAGTTGAGTTCCTCTAAAGCAGCTGTTTCATGTATAAAGGGGATTTTTGGGGCGTTTTTAATACCATGGTTGGGACTATTTGATTTTTAGAGCTGCCATCCATGTGTGTGACTGCCTTTATTTTGGGATTCCTTGGAATTCTGAGCCCAGCAGCCCATTTCTGTGGGAATGCAACACCCCTCAGGCCCCAGGAGCATCAAACCATCCTCACAGTGTGCCCCAATCCTGGATCAGGGAAGGGAACGGGCTCTGTGGTTGGGATCCCGGAGCCAAACCAGCTGCAAACCAACCAGGCAGGTGGAGCTCTCCCTGCAGGAAATCCTTCTTCCCACCCTTGTGAGTCCCAGGAACATCTGCTGGGGGAGCTCCACCTCTGCCAAGTGGGACATCCCTGTCCCAGCTGTGCCAGGGCCACCCAAGGAGAAGCTGCTCTCCAAAACCCCCAACCAGAGCACTCCTGGAAGCCCCGGTGACCTCTCAGAGGGAGGGTCACCAAACCACATCTCCTGCATCCAGGGTGGTGGTTTCCCACCATCCAAGAGCTCCAAGAAGGGAGGAACAACTTTCTTCGCCCTCCTCACTCACCTCGGGTGGACTTTGCTGTACAAAAAGCTCCAATTTTTTCAAAAGGTGCTTCCGAAGGGCCAAATTTTGCTTATTTTTTTTAATTAGTGCCCTGACAGACATTTATTTTTTGCATTCCGTGCCCACCAAGCCCAGGATTGTGAAACAAACCACCCTCACGTCAGTCAAGGGTGTAAATCCTCTGGAAAAAAAAAGTGGATTTACTCAAGTTTTAGGTCAGGATAACTGTGAGAATATGTATGGAAGCAAAAAAAAAAAAAAAAAAGGCATTTATATTCCTGCCTCAATTTTCATTCCCAGCTCCTGCCCAGAACAATTTCCTATCTCTGATGTTCTCTTGGAGCTGTGGGGGATGACAGAGAAAGCTGCTCCAAGGTAACGGTGATATTGGCTACACAATGTTAGATTTTCAAGTGAAGAAATTCGAGACTGGCACTCTTTTNTTTTTTTTTTTTTTTAGCCTAATCTAAAGAAACAACTTGAACTTCCTCCAAAAGCAAATTAGCCTGTTAAAAAGTTGGGAAATAAATATAACTCAATTGCCTGTGGAGAGGAAAATGAAGCAGGGTTGGTTTCCAGGCAGGTTTGCTGGCTGCAGGTAGAATTTTAAAAAGGAAATCCCAAAATGAAACTGTGAAGGATCATTTTACCCTCCCAAATCCTTGGGATTTTGCAGGATTGGGGTTGTTTCCCTTTCCTCGCTTAACAGGGAGTGAGGAAAAAGTGAAAGCACATTAAGATGACAGTGTAGAGGAGTTTTGTTGTTCTAAAAGATCAAACCCAGCTCCATTAGAGGGGGAATTAATTAACCCTGCAGAGAATGGGGCTCCCTGTCCTACGCAGCTCTTACAAAGATCCCGCAGTTAGTCCTGAGTTAGTCCCTAAGCTCGGCTTAAAGGCACAGAAATGATGGAGGTGTTTCCAGGAGGTCACTCCCAGAAGGACACACCTCCCAGCGGTGGGAAAAGGTTCAATTCTTATTAAACCCCCTCAGTTTTCTTTATTTCTTTAATCATTCATTTTCAACCTGATCTTTGCCTTTTTATTTACTGTGCTCGAAGTGCAATAAGAGCCAGGAGAGATCAAAGGCAACAGGAAAGGCTAAATAGGTCCCCTCCCCTGGGAATATTGGCTCAAGCTGCAGGTTTTTGGGATGCCTTTTCCACAATAAAACGCTGCTTTTCCTATTTTTCCCACCTTTCTCTGTCAGCACAGTCGGGAAGCCTTGGAAAGCTTTGGGTCTGAGAGCCCAGAAATGAGGTTTGTGCCTTGGGCTGGGGCAGAGCTGGAGATCCCATCCCTACAGGGAGGCAACTTGGGAAGTTTGGAGAGCTGGACAAAGGAGGTGCAACCAGCAGGAAAAAGGGGGGCATTTTGTGTTCTCTTTAAAGCATCTTTTTGACAGAAGAAAGGAGAGCTCAGTCGGTCAGAGCTGCTGGTGACGATGCCAGGATTGTGGGCCAGTCACTTCAGAGCTGGATTTGATAATCCTTGCGAGTCCCTTCCAGGCCAGAATATTCTGTGATTCTGCCACTGGAGTCATCCATTCGAATCTCTCCTGAGACTGTGGTTATTAAAGAAATGGCACTTGGTGAGAATCCCTAAATTTAAGCACGTGGTGTGGCTCTGGGTTGTAATAGACTCTGATGGTGTAGAAAACAAGGTTAAATAACCCCTTTTTCTCACCAGCCACAGGCAAATGATCCAATCTGTGCGAGAAAGGCAAAGAGGGAAGGGCAGTCCCTGCCGTACCCTGGAGCACAGAATTATTCCAACAGAGCCAAATCCTTGGGAACTCCTGGGGGGAGGCTGATTTGGCAGCGGGAGGAGCGTGATGGTTGTCAGTGCCCTTATCTCGCAGAGCACACCCCAAACATGCCCTTTTATCTCCTAAAGCTCCCCCAATTTGCATGCTAATTTATTACCTGTGCAGTCTGGTGTGATACACTCCGAGCCCTCATTCTCGTGCCTCACATCCCATCATATCACTCCGACCTTGGCAGGGGCATTAAGAGCAATTAATGCATCACTTGCAGAATGCACAAACACGGAATAAAGGGCTGGGTCCATCCCAGCCTCGCTTCACTGATGGCTCGTGAGGACACTCGATGCTCAAAGGGTGTTTTATCTCCTCTGCACACACTCTAAATTTTCTAGCTGGTATAATGCAAGATTAATTACTTCCATTACTCCACTATATTAATTTCCTTTTGTTCCAGCAAACATAATATACTTATTTTTATTCCAAATCTGCTAAAGAGTGTGGTGAGGCCAATTAAGTTTTTCCTGTGGTTAATGCCGATTGAGTTGTCACTTTTGTTTTAAAAAGCCTTAATCTGAATAAATACCTTTCTATGAACAACACCATCAATGCACGATCCACTCTGGGATTTAGGGAATTCTCTGGAGTGAGGCTGAGAGGTGGCAGCTGAAGGACAGGCTCAAGTCTGTGTTTTCCAGCAGAATCTTGGCAGCTTCCAAGGCTCTGGATCTTTGCTGGGAGGCACCAGAGAATGATTTAGTTCTCCAGCCGTGCCAGACTCTCTTCATTTCCCTGACCAGCCACCTCAGGGAAGTGTGGAAAGGCTGAATAAAGATTTCAGTTGTCTGAGATTGAGATTCTGGGATCAAACTGTGGCTGTGTTTGTGTTACAACCACTCAGACTCTGCCCAGCCTTACCCATGAGGTGGGTGCAACCTGCTGGTTTTGATGGACTTCCATCCCATTTACACCACTCCAAACTCCAGGATTTGCCCCCCAAATCCAGGAGATGAGCTCCAGCTCCAAGGTTGGGAAGGTAAGGAGTTAAGGCTCCTTCCTCACCTCCTGTTTTCAGCTCTCAGAGTCTGCCTCGATCTCTCCTGCTCCTTTACTCATTTCACATCTCCAACAAGAGAGGAGAGTCGTGTCATTCCTGAGCTCTGGTGCCAATTTCCAGCTCAGAACTTGGACCTGCAGCACAAGTGGCCAGGATGAATGTGCTGGGCAGGGTGAACCTGGCCCAGGAGCCAAAACAAACACAGCATTGTCCTGGTCTGGAAATAAGCCTGAGCTAATTGCACTGGCCTGAAACCACAGGGGGATTTAGGAATTAGGAGCTGCAGGAGGAAGAGGAATGGGATTTTCCCAGTGGTGCTCCCAGTCATGGAGCAGCACCATGAAAGGGTGAGTGATGATGCAAAGACACCCCCTGTGCCTGATCCAAACCATCCAGGAGAGGCTCCAGACTGGGGGTGTTTCTGATTTTGCACATTTCACAGAATCTCCTGAGCTGGGAGGGACCCCCAAGGACCACCCAGCCCAACCCTCAGCCCTGCACAGCCCCAGCCCCAAGAGTCACCCCCTGTGCCCCAGAGGAGCATCCAAACCCTCCTGGAGCTCTGGCAGCCTTGGGGCCGTGCCCACTGCCCTGGGGAGCCTGGGCAGTGCCCACCACCCTCTGGGGAAAGAAGAGCCTTTCCCTGAGATGCCCCCTGAGCCTGCCCTGGCACAGCCCCAGCCATTCCCTGGGGGCTGTCCCTGCTCTCAGGGATCAGAGAGCTCTGCCCTCAGCCTGCTCTGCCCCAGCTGGGCACACCAAGTGCCCTCAGCTGCTCCTCATGGCCCCTCCAGACCCTTCACTACCTTCCCACGGGGGGGTTTGAAGGGTGTCATGGACACATTTTGTGTGGCAGGTGAGAACCAGAGTGTCTGGGGGGGGCAGATTCCCATTAATTCCCAGCACACCCTGTGCCTGGAGCTGCTGGCAGTGCCACACGTGCCCCGGTGAGACCCCGCAGAGCAGACGGTGTGTGGGTGAACAACCTGCCAAGTGTGAGGGAGAACAGAGGCTTTTTTTCCCTTGGAGATCAAGGAAATCAAAGATTGAAGTGCAAAAATCAGCTTGTGGCGTTGCTTTCTCATTTTCCTTCCTTTTACCTCAAGCAATGCTCAAAAATGGGTTTTGTTTGGTGAGGATTCCACCCCTCCTGGTCACTCCCCATCCAGATGTGCAGAAATTCCCTCCTCCCCACCTTTGGAAAGGATGGGTGGGACCTCCAGAAGGGGCTGGGGAGGAAAGCAGAGAACAAGAGCCTGGAATCCGTGTGCTCCCAACAGGAGGGGCAGCTCTGATCTCTGATCCCTGTGAGCAGGGACAGTCCCCAGGGAATGGCTGGGGCTGTGCCAGGGCAGGCTCAGGGGGCATCTCAGGGAAAGGCTCTTCTTTCCCCAGAGGGTGGTGGGCACTGCCCAGGCTCCCCAGGGCAGTGGGCACGGCCCCAAGGCTGCCAGAGCTCCAGGAGGCTTTGGATGCTCCTCTGGGGCACAGGGGGTGACTCTTGGGGCTGGGGCTGTGCAGGGCTGAGGGTTGGGCTGGATGGGCCTTGGGGGTCCCTCCCAGCTCAGCATATCCTGGGATTCTGGGATATGGAGTTCCCAACAAAACCCACTCAGTGCTGAGGACACCCCGTGTTTAATCCCAAGCTGGGGGTGAGTGACACCTCTTGGCAACGCTCTGAGGGACAGGGTGGGATTGTTGGGGTGTCTGTGCAGGGCCAGGGGTTGGACTGGATGGTCCTTGGGGGTCCCTTCCAGCTCAGCATACCCTGGGATTCTGGGGAGTGCTCAGACCCCAGGCAGATGTGACACTTTGCACTGTGGTTTGGTGGGAATGCTGGGATTCAGGCGAATCTTGCTGATCTTGGAGGTCTCTTCCAACCTTAAGAATGCTCTGGTTCTATTCCCTGCCTCAGGAATGTGTGTCCCTCTCGGCCCCCAACCCTCTTTCACTACGACTGCACAACCCCAGCATCTGTTCCAGCCCAGGAATGCTGCAATGCCAGAAATCCCAGCGTGCACCGTTTTCAAACCAGCTTTATTTTCCCCCCTGTTGGGTTCACAGACCCCGGCGTTGTGCTGGGAACTGTCCTGGGACTCCAGGAATTCTTCCTGCTCCAAAACTCATCCAACTCCTGGGCTCCAACTCCTTAAAGACGCCCCTGTAAGGCCGGTTTGTGTCGTGGCTTTCAAGGCTGTTCATTCATTTATTTTCCCTGGTTTTTTTTTCACCTTCCCTGCTGGATCAAGAACTGGATCTTTCTCCTCGAGAAGGGGAAAGGGAGAGAAATTATTTGAGTGGGAACAGCTGCCAAAATCCCACTGGTTGTGGTGTTTTCTGGTCCCCAAGGCCACTGGGTCACCTCCAAACCCCCTTGACTTCTGAGCTCTCTGGGTGGGGTGAGGAGTGTTTGGCTCCCTCTAATCCTTTGCTTCCCAATTCCAGACTTTTTTGCCAGGCCTGAAAATTCCATATTATTATTATTATTTTTATTTCCACTCCAAATTTCTGGGCAAGGCCATCTCATTCTCCTCCTGGCAGTGCCTCTGAGGGGCAATGGGTGGGACTGGAGAGGTCAAACTGGTCTCTTTTCCAGACCAATTCCAGGGCTGAAGGAAATTCCAAAGGGAAATCCCAGTAAATCTGTTCCCATGACTTTGACGTCCATGTTTTGCTCCTGCTCCATTTCTGCTAAAGGAGAGGGAAAATCCACCCCTGGAGTTGGACAAGAATGATTTTTCCTTGTTTTTTGTGTTGAAAGATGTCAAGATATCGGAATAATTGCAATCCTGGAGCGGTGTGGGAATTAAAATATATCCAAGAAAACCTGTCTAAAATGTTGAATTTAAATTTTAAAACTAAATTTTAAAACTAAAATTTTGATAAATAAGTGAGCAGAGTCAGGCAAAGATTTATATATATATATATATA
>VXBX01004879.1:1689-13946 GCA_013400415.1 Scytalopus superciliaris | reverse complement strand
ATTTATATAAATATATTTATATTCCCACCACAGCAATTCCTCTAGTGGAGAAATGAATGGCCATGGACCATTTCCCAGATAACTGTGGTGAGAAGGAGGTTTGGTCCTCACTCCCATTTCCCCCCTCAGGGCCCACATTTCATTCCCTGCGGATGCTCCTGCTGGAAAAGGGTTTGGTGGCTCTGGAGGATCCCAGGGAGATGTTTGTGCATCGTTTGGGAAGGGGAGGGGGGGAGGAAAAGTGGGATAGGGGGCTGGGAGTGCAGGAAAATGGGATTTTGGTGCCACTTCCACCCCCAAACTGCTGCAAAATGGGGCTCTTTGCGAGAAATCATCTCCGGCACCATCAGGGAGGGAGCAAATCCCAAAGGAGATGGATCCGGAGTCTCATCTAGGAAATAATCAAAGCCCCTCGAGTCAGAGGGTGAGAGATTTTTAAAAATCATGAAATAAAGCAGTGAAGTGAAAGGTGGAAACATCTCCTGCCTTTTGGGTCGTGATCGCATCCAAACCGACTCATCTCCCTCCGCTTTTGTCAGGGTGAAGCATCATATTCATCTCCAAACAAAAGCGTTTCCACTGCACTCCAGCTATTTTATGTTTTCCTTTCCTCCGAAATGGGCACTGAATATTTTAAGGGACACAAACAGGTTTTCATTTTCAAACCTTGCCCAAGTCCCTCGTGCGACAGAGAGCTGTGTTTTTATCGGTACCGCTCAGCCGTTTTAACAATCTGGGTCTTAAATTTCAGGGCCTCCCTTCTTTATTTCACCAGACAAGCCTTTTATTCTCCCTCCTCCTTTCATGCGCTGCAGGTGAGTCACAACCCAAGGGGGTGAGTGGCATTTTTTGGGAATTAACTCTCCTGATTTGTGGCAGCAGAAGGGACGAGATTTTCCCCCTGAAAACTCCAGCGCTTTTTTTTCCTGTGTGAAACAAACCGAGAGGAACAGCAATAAAGGCGAGCGGTTTTAAAGGAGTCACTTCATATGTATTCATCCAATTTGCACTATGACGAGCTGCTGGGGCTGGATTTAACTTTCATGACTATTCAGGAGATTCTAATCAGTTCAACCCTCCCATCTCTCCGTGTGGAAACGTGTTTGTTTAAAGCAACCGGGGTTAAAAATACCCGAGGAAGTTCCACCTCTTCACCAACGGGGCACCAAAGGGCTTTTGTGTGCTTGGAAACCCAAATGGCAGCAGCTCCAGAAATAGCAGCTCCAGAAGGCTGGCTGTGTCCAGCCCCCCCAGGCTGCATTTGGTGCTCAAATGGATGATCAGAGAGGGAAGAAAAACTAATCCTAGAGTTCTTAATGCTGGAGAAAAACCTCTAAGATTGACCCCTGTGGTCACCACCGTGTCCTCCAACGCCATCCACGTGTCTTAAATCCCTCCAGGAGACCCAAGGATACATCCCTTTCTGGAATGCTGGTTATTAATTGAAGGAGAGATCATGAAATTGCTCTGATAACACCAGCACAGCTGCAGTGAAAGGTTCCTGTGCTGGGCTCTGCCCCCAAAGCCCCTTTGGCACCAGTTGTGTTAAAGGAGGAGGTTTCAGATCTGTGTCTCGAGGTCACCAAAGTTCTGACCCGGTAAGAAGAAGGTTCAGAGCAAGAAAACACCTCCCTCATCGTGTGTCCCACTTTTATACTCCCTAAACGCCTTTCTATGTGGGTCAATATTTATTCAGGGATGTTTTGCTGTGCTTGGGGAGGGGAGAAATGCATCGATGCCAACAACCAGAGTCTGAGCTCCCAGCTGTGTCATCCTTGGGATTCATCTGCACATCCCAATGTTTGGAATCTCAGCAGGCTGAGATGAGGACAAAGCCCACGTGTTTAATACAGCTCAGCTCTCTCCTCGAAGAAATCCACCCAGGATGGCTTTGACAAACATCTCACAGAAGGAAAACAAACTCAAAGCTCTACCTTTGTACCTTTAAATTGTCTTCTGCTGCTTAATTAGCAGAGCTATGACCTGCTGAGCTTCCCAAAGGTGGCTGCCCCAGCCCTGGAAGTGTCCAAGGTCAGGCTGGAGCAACCTGGGATAGTGAAAGGTGGAACGAGATGGGCTTTAAAATCACTTCCAACCCAAAGCATTCTATATTTCTGTGGTTCAATGTCTTCTGAGAGGCAAGAACAAACCCCCTGCAACACTCACAGGAGACACATTTAGGGATATAACAGCGCCCAAGCTGAGAATTCCCATGGGTTTTTAAGATCTAGGATGTTGGATAAAACCACCACAGTGATCCTGAGGAGGCTGGGAAATCCAAGGATAAGGAATGTAGGGAAGGAACGGGATATAGAGACAGGAGAAACGGGTATTTTGGGAGCTGCTTTCATTGCAAAGGGCCCAGAATGAAATGAATTTATTCAAACAAATTAAATGCAGTGAGAAGAGACAGAGCATGACATGGAATTTCAGATTCCCAGGCAAGTTTTTATGGAGCAATCAAGGGTTTCTCTAGAAAACCAAACCTGAGATGAGCCACTGGAACCATCTCTGAGCCTCGAGTAGATCTCTGATGGGATCTCAGATTCCTCTTACACACCTTTCCCCCTTTTCCCACTTATTTCTCCGGGAACAAAGTTGGTTTTAACAATTTTCCTGAGACAGAAGCAGGACCTGAAACTCCTGCCATGAGTTTGTAGGGAAAGGGTGGACAAGTGGAGAGAAGAGGAACCCATAGTTACCAAAACTGCATCAGCTGAACTTCCCTGCAGCCCCCAAAGTGTCCCACCACAGAAAGGACCATCCTGGGGGACTCACTGAGGGCATTTCAGCTTCTCCTTTGGTAGGAAAAGGGTTCCCACCCAAGACAGCTGGTCTTGCCCCTCACACCCCCAATGGATGAGCTCCAAAAGGGGCCAAACAGTTGTGGTGGAGCAGGAAGAGCCCTGAAGGTGCCAGCAGGACAGAACGAGCAGGAACTTCATTGCATGGCAGTATTCCCCAAGGGAATAGGCACTTCACTCTTCCTCATGTGGAGTCAGCCCTGGAGATTCCCATTTCCTTGGCCACATGAGGTCATTCCCCAGTTAAAATGTCCTTGGATATTCAAGGAATCATAATGATGAACCCCTGTAGAGCCCAGAGTGGATCTGAGGAGGGGCTTGAAATTCCCCCGAGGAACTGGTAACCACACACAAGAATCTACATGAAATTTGTCTCAATTACTGTGGGAATGTCAAGGCAGAGGTGAAGCCCTTCCCTCGAACCATCCTCACACAGAGCCTCTTTTTGCTGCTTTTCCCTTTCAGTCACTCCACTGGAAAGGAGGGACATCACACAGAGGTGTTTAAAGCCCTTGCTGTGTTTGAGCCCTGCCCTCAGAAATAACCCAGGGCACGAGCGGCTCCTTTTTCCAGGAAGGTTTTTCTTCTTCCAAGGATATTTTGGGATGTGTTTTGATCTGTTTCAGCTCAGCCTTACAGACCAAGCTTTCCTTCACCTCGAGAAGAGCAAGCTTGGAAGGTCAAATGTGGGGGAAAAGCTTCCTGAAGATCCATTTAGAAGATGAGAACCTGGATTTGAAGCGGTGTGGGGTTTTCGGTCGGGTTTTTTTCCCCTCCTCCTTTTTTCAAAGCTCCAGATTTGTGTCACCACCACATCAAATTCACTCAAAATCCCTGGATTTTAGCGTTTGTGGGTTTCAAACTGCCTCTCCTTGTCTGGGCAACGCTCTCAGCAGTGATTAAATTCAGGTGATGACACCGAATATTTGCAACAAAGCTCAGGTTTGGAAACCTCAAGCCTTTCACTTGCAGTTCCAGACCTGAGGAAGTCTAAACCCTTCCTAATTAGCCCTGACAGCAGCAAGGACTCCACAGGCCTCAGAGTCATTATGAAATTAGCAGGGTGCCTGATTGGGCTTTGGAGTCGGTGAAGCAAATCTGATGTGAAGGTTGAGAGGCCACACACTCTTAAGAGGAAGAGTTTCATGAGCACAAAATGTTGGCAGAAGTCAAAGCTCCTGAAACGATCCTGGGAAGGGACGAACAGCCTGAATGAGCTCGGAAAGACTCACATCAAGAAATCTCCCCTTGTTTAACCCACAAGTGGGATGTTTGTCCCAGGGTGGGTGTCACATCCCGGCCATGCAAAATTCCAAAGGTTCCTTGAAAAGATTTTGGCCTGACTCCCTAAAAATTCCTGGGTTTGGGAACATCATAGCTACAAACACAGTGATCCCAGACTTCCACACCAACAGCATCAAGGAGAACACTCCTTGGGGCAGAAAAAAATACCATTATCAAGCATCCTGGGCTGCAGGTTCCACCTCACACACCACAGCACAAGGACAACACCCGTTCCCAGCGGGTGACAACTCCTGGCTCCTCTCCCAGCTCTTTTTACTTCCCACTGCTGGATTGAGTCTTGTTTCTTTGGGTCAGCTCGAGGATTCCTCACCTCAGCTCACCCTGGGTTTGGCAACCTGGAGTGGAGGAGTCAGAACTTCTCCTGCAGCACCGAGCTGAAGTCAAATTTTGGAGGAGTTGTGAGCAAGTTGTTCAGCAGAGAAAGTTGCCCCCTCGTTTGCAGAAATGACTCTCTGGTGACCACGTGGCTTTCTGGTCTTCTCTCTGTGGGAAAGGTCTTGGTAGGGATGGATCAACACATCAAGAGATCTCACTTTGGCTAATTCCTGCAAGTTTTTGAGGTAAAATCTCAACAACTTGGGTCCAACCCCACCTCTGAGCTGGGTGGCCTCCCAGAAAGCAGGAACAAGGATGAAGGAAAAGAGGAAGATGGAAAATCCACGTCCTGGAGATGTTTGGAATCAAAGTCAGTGCCAGCCCACGGTTGTGCAACATCCCAAAGGACAGATGGATGTCACATCATCCTCTTGCACGGGATGGAGTGGGTGGGATTTGTCCCCATTAAAGGTCAACATCTGTGCATATCCAGAGGTGTTTGGGGAATTTCAGGTGCTCAGGTGTCTGCACAGGGATGGAGAAGGTGACAGAGAGGACAGAATGGTCCTCAGATGGGATCTAGGCTCTCCTGGGTGAGCATATCCATCAGGAAGAGACCATTGATCTCCCATCCAAGGTGTTTCTTATCACCTTAAAGGTTCTCCAAAATCCTGGTTTATTCCGGGCTGATCATTTCAGTGTGTCTCCCACCACCTTCCAACATGCAGGGAATGGCTTTGGGGTGGTTTCTCTTCTCTGCCAAGCCAGAGAAATTCACTGCCATCAAGATTTCCTGGGGAGAGGAAATCTGAAGGAATTCTAAGAGGGTCTCATTTATCATCTAAAGACAAGGCCAAGCACCAAATTGTCCTGATTTAAATGAGGAGGAAGGTCATGTCCCTATCCCAGGGCAGATCCAACAGGGATTGTGGCCACACCAAAAGGTTTATTTCTTGTCTACCAACTAAATTACCTCGCCTTTTGAATTGATGATCTTTAATGACTTGTTTAAAGGCACTGAGGGAACCTGCTCTGGGTTTGCCAACCCCTTCCACAGAAACCTGATTTTTAAGGATAACCCTTCACTCCCAGGACTCCTTTGGCCTCTGGGTATTAACAGTGAGGGTTGTCTGCTGAGGGACTCTCTAAGGAGAGAAATCATGAAATCCCTGGCAGGATTCCTGTTTTCCTTTGCCTTCCCCAACCCTGATCCAAGAAAAATTAAAGGCTTTGGTTTCACCTTGAGCTGTGGTGACATTAAAAACCTGAAAACTGAGTCAGGGCACATTCGTGTGGCTGCTCTTGACCATCAGGGCAGAAGCAACAGGCAAGCCAAACAAACTTGGAAATTAGCTCATGGGATTAATTGATTTGCCAATTAAAATGACCAACAGTTGACAGAAGAACATTTGCCAGCTTGACTTGTATTCATCAAATAATTTGGTACAGCAAAGCAAAGGGGAGAAGAATTCAAATGTGATGAAACATCTTTTCCTGCACTCCCCTAAGCGAAATAAGCAGCTTCTCATTTTCAAATTCTTCAAGATAACGAACCATTTTGTGCAAGAGGAAAAGTGAAGAAGCACAAAGTTGTGTGGGACAACCCAAAAAAAACTCAGGTGAGCGAAGGCTGGGGGAGAACGTGGAAATAAATTCATTTTTAACACACAGAAAGGACTCCTGGATTGGCATTTGCTGAGCAGCAGCTTGAACAGCCCCGCCCTGGCCATCCCATGGAAATAGTTGGAGCAGCAAACTTGGAGAAGTAAAAGCCTGGACCTTTTGAGGGTGGGTGTGCCCTGAGGTGTCCCAGGGAGGGCCAAGCAGAGCCCTCACACACATTCCCCCACTCCAACATCCCAGTGTTTTCCCACTGCAACTCAACCCCAAAATTCCTCATCTCCCTTGGACCCTTTTTAGGGGCTTTTTTGTACCTCTTGGCTTGGTTTGAGACACCACCAAACCCACGGGCCGGGGTGTGGGTGCATCTCCTTCCTCGTGCTGGTTGTCACTCATCCCATCCCACCCTGACTCCTGCAGGACACCCTTCCATGCCCAAGGATTCCCAGGATTTCACCCTTCCTGTGAGCCCAAGGTTGTGTTTTGAGCAAAGACCCATCACAGGCACCCAAAGGAGCACGAGGAGCTCCAACCCAGGTGGGCCAACCGGGAGCAACCCCCAGTTGGGCTGATCAAACCTAAGCTCTGTTGCCACCATCCCAAGCCTGTTGGCTCCTGATTTGCAGCCCTAAGGAATTCCAGGAGCCAAACCCTTCCCCCTGTGCCACATTTCCCTGTCACAGCAAGGCAGGGCATGTTTGTGTCTCTTCCAAAGGAATTCCCAAGCACAAGGAATTTTCCGTGCCCCGAAGGTGCCCAAAGCAGGCAGATATTCCTGGGAATGAAGCACTTCCACCAAGGGACAAGGGGATTTGTTTCCTTGCCAGGTTTTCCAGGTGTCCAAAGGCATCTGCTCAGCAAAGCACATCCAGGCAGGACAACCTGCTGCTCTCCTGGGATGTTTGGGGGGGATGGAGGGAAAAATGATCCCTCTCCCAGGAGGCAGAGGGTGGGAGAACCACCAGCGATGCTTCCCAAGAGCCAGGAGCAGGTCATGTCCCTTTCCTCGGGCTCAGATCCTGAAAAATGGGATTTCCTTCCATGATTTCCTTCCCAAAGCTCTGCTGACTATACAGATTATATGTATATTTCCTTTCCAAGCTGCTCCTGAGTATTTATACATCACAAATCAAAGGGAAACACATTCCTGTTGTTCCTGCAGGAATCCCAGGTGAGCTCCAGTGGGAAGATCCAAATGCATATGACTGATGGTTTCCTCCCCAAAGTTCTGCTGAATATGTAGATATATATATATATGTATATATATTAAATATACATTTCCTTTAAGCTGCTCCTGAGTATTTATACATCACAAATGAAAGGGAAACACACATTCCTGATGTTCCCATTCCTGTTGTTCCTGCAGGAATTCCAGGTGAGCTCCAGTGGGATCCAAATGCATACAACTGATGGAAAATATATATATATATATATATATATTTCCTTTCCAAGCTACTGCTGAGTGTTTATACACCACATCCAAATGAAAGGGAAACACACATTCCTGTTGTTCCCATTCCTGTTGTTCCTGCAGGAATCCCAGGTGAGCTCCAGAGGGAAGATCCAAGTGCACCCAACTGGTGCAGGGTTTAGAAAAAGCAGAAAAAAAATCAGATTCTGCCCAATTTTTGGCCTGATTTGCAAACACTCTGCTGATCTTTGATTCCTCCCGTCTTAAGTCTATTTTTTTATGAGGATTTAGCCAGGAAAAATCAATATGAGGGCAAACACCAGCTTTTCATAACAGAATCAGTGGCTTTGGTCAATGTCAGGGTTTAATATTTATTAAAGATGAGGAGAAATAATATTTCCATGTCTTGCCAACCTGTGATTTTAATGCTTTTGATGGTTTACAAACAGCTGCTCTCTAACACAACCATTACTCCATTAATAATATATATATATATATATATTTATCTCCTTTCCTCAATGATCCAGAGTTATTTCTTTCCTGGCCATTTGCATTTGAAAGATGTGACTGAATTAATTCCAGACAAAATGTAAATACAGCCCCTGGATCCTGCTCAGGAGAACAAACTGTGCCTGGTGTGAGTTTTCCAGGAGAGAAGTGAAACCTCCGGGAGGACGAGCCCTGGTGACCCCCCAACCCCTTCCCATTCCAGCCCTTCCAGGCTCAATCCCCTCATTTTCCTGGAAAAAGGTCCAATTCTCTTTCATTTTCCTGGAAAAAGGTCCAATCCTCTCATTTTCCTGGAAAAAGGTCCAATTCTCTCTCATTTTCCTGGAAAAAGGTCCAGTTCTCTCTCATTTTCCTGGAAAAAGGTCCAGTTCTCTCTCATTTTCCTGGGGAAAGGTCAAATCTCCACATTTTTATGGAGAAAAGGTCCAATCTCCCCATTTTTATGGGGAAAAGTTCCAATCCTCTCATTTTTATGGGGAAAAGGTCCAATCCCCCCATTTTTATGGGGAAAGGGTCAATCCCTAAACTTTTCTGGAAAAGGTCCAATTCCCCCATTTTTATGGAAAAAGGTCCAATCTCCCCATTTTTATGGAAGAAGGATCAATCCCTTAATTTTTCTCGGAAAAGGGTCCAATCCCCTCATTTTTATGGAGAAAGGTCCAATCCCCTCATTTTCCTGGGAAAGGGTCCCATCCCTTAATTTTTCTCAGGAAAGGTTCAATCCCCCCATTTTTATGGGGAAAGGGTCAAATCCCCTCATTTTTATGGAGAAAAGGTCGAATCCCCCCATTTTTATGGGGAAAGGGTCAATCCTTTAATTTTTCTGAGGAAAGGTTCAATATCCACATTTTCCTGGGAAAGGGTCAATCCCTTCATTTTTATGGAGAAAGGTCCAATCCCCACATTTTCCTGGGAAAATGCTCAGTCCTCTCATTTTTCTGGGGAAAGGTCAAATCCCCACATTTTTATGGAGAAAAGGTCCAATCCCCTCATTTTTATGGAGAAAGAGTCAATCCCCTCATTTTCCTGGGAAAATGTTCAATCCCTTCATTTTTATGGAAAAAGGTCCAATCTCCCCATTTTTATGGAAGAAGGATCAATCCCTTAATTTTTCTCGGAAAAGGGTCCAATCCCCTCATTTTTATGGAGAAAGGTCCAATCCCCTCATTTTCCTGGGAAAGGGTCCCATCCCTTAATTTTTCTCAGGAAAGGTTCAATCCCCCCATTTTTATGGAGAAAAGGTCAAATCCCCCCATTTTTATGGGGAAAGGGTCAATCCCTTAATTTTTCTGAGGAAAGGTTCAATATCCACATTTTCCTGGGAAAGGGTCAATCCCTTCATTTTTATGGAGAAAGGTCCAATCCCCTCATTTTCCTGGGAAAGGGTCCCATCCCTTAATTTTTCTCAGGAAAGGTTCAATCCCCCCATTTTTATGGGGAAAGGGTCAATCCCTAAATTTTTCTGGAAAAGGTTCAATTCCCCCATTTTTATGGAGAAAAGTCCAATCTCCCCATTTTTATGGAAGAAGGATCAATCCCTTAATTTTTCTCGGAAAAGGGTCAAATCCCCCCATTTTTATGGGGAAAGGGTCAATCCCTTAATTTTTCTGAGGAAAGGTTCAATATCCACATTTTCCTGGGAAAGGGTCAATCCCTTCATTTTTATGGAGAAAGGTCCAATCCCCACATTTTCCTGGGAAAATGCTCAGTCCTCTCATTTTTCTGGGGAAATTCTCAGGAAAGGTTCAATCCCCCCATTTAGGTCCAATCCCCTCATTTTTATGGAGAAAGAGTCAATCCCCTCATTTTCCTGGGAAAATGTTCAATCCCTTCATTTTTATGGAAAAAGGTCCAATCTCCCCATTTTTATGGAAGAAGGATCAATCCCTTAATTTTTCTGGGAAAAGGGTCCAATCCCCTCATTTTTATGGAGAAAGGTCCAATCCCTTCATTTTCCTAGGAAAATGTTCAATCTCCTCAACTTAAGGAGAAAGGTCCAATCCCTTAATTTTTATGGGGAAACGGTCAATCCCTTAGTTTTTCTGGAAAAAGGTCCAATCCCTTAATTTTTCTGGAAAAAGGTCCAATTTCCTCATTTTCCTTCCCTCCAGGGAAATGATTCCCTCTTTGGATCTCTTTGGTGCTTTTGCCCTGAGAGCTCCAAACCTTTCCAAAGCCCCAGCAGTGCCCTGACCCCCCAGGCTGATGCACATTCATTTTTCCCATGGATTCAGGATTTAGGATCCCACACAGAGATCCTCAGGTGGGGGGTGAATGATAAGAAATTACAAAAATTGATTTAAAATCTCTTCCCTTCGGCACCACCAAGTGCAGAGACTTCCTGGGAATGCTCAAAGGGTGTTTTCTGTGCTGCTTCAAATCAGGATTGCTTTAAGGCAGCTGCATCCTCATTTTGTTATCCACAGTGTCCAAACTCCAGCTTTTTACACTTTATTCACCAGGAATACCCATTTTAATCCCGTTATTATTGAGTTATTGAGCAGGGGCTGGCCGTGGGGACAAGGTCAGAGCAGGCAGGGAGCACATCGTGTTGCTGTTGGAGATGTGGCATCAAGGAAAGCAGCTCATCCCAGTGGGAATAATTCCAGAGGTGGGCTGGATCCCTGGGAATTGCTGGGGGCTCTGGAATGGAGCTCTGCGTGGTGAGAAGGAGGAGAGAGGCAAGGAGAGGAAGAATTCCAACAGGGAGGTGGCAGAGAGGGAGAGACGCTCCTAATTATCCTCAGGAGCTGTGCCATGACCGCTTTGTAGGGAATGTGGGAGAGGGAAAATGACCCCCAAGAAGTGAAATTATAAACCACATAGGCACGTTCTGTCTTTTCTCCTAGTGGAGGAAATGCTGATTTTTGTTGCATAATCCCTTTTGGGCTCCGTAAAAAACCATCTCAAGCCTCCCACAGATGGTTCCAGGGCTTGGAATTTTGCTGTCACACTTTCAATGTGAAGCCAAACAGGTCAAAATGTTCATCCGATGATGAGCAATTAAATAAGTTTATCAAAACTCTTGGTGTGTTTTCCTTTGTTGACAAAAACAGGAACACTCCTTAAAACCAATTGGAACCAAAGTTTCAATATCCCCGTTTTCAGCAGGATAAGTGCATCCAGTATTGCCTTTTATTCCAGGTTGTTTTGTCCCCCTGCACAGATTCCTGTTGGAAAGACCCCCTTCAACTGGTGCAAAACCCTCGGAGTCAGCCAATTCCTTCCCTTCCCTTGCCTTGGGAGTTGCATCCCATAAAAGTGGTGCTTATAAAAATGGCACTGCCTTTGGAAAAACCAAGAGAAATAGATCTTTTAAAAAAAAAAAAAATAAATTAAATAAACCCCTCCAAATCTTGGAGTCTGATCCTATAAAAACAGCCACGGCGGGGGGGGTGTGGGGGGTGTGAGCTCCTTCCCTGCTATTCCAGAGGGAGGAGGAATCTCCAAGGAGAAGATTCCCAGAGCTGTGCCCTTTCTCCTGCAGGACCTCCAGGCCGAGGGGAAAGCCCCAAGAATTCCAAGAGTGGAGATGACTTTCCATGAGAATCCCCCCCCTCCCCTTCCTGCTGCCTTGGCTGAGGGAAGGATTCCCTCTGCTGACTGGACCCAGCAACTCCTGACTTTGGGGATTAAATGAGTAAATCTGCACTCAAATCCTCAGTATCTTTAGGGATGGATCAGCTAAATCAAGTTTTTGGGGGGAGTTTTCCTCCACAGTGGAGTTTGTTGGGAAAGATCTTCCTGCAGGCTCTTGGATGGGGGCAGAAATGTTCATTTTTAGGCTGATAAAGCAGCACTTCTCTGGCTCTGGAGCTCTGTCAGTGCTCAGAAGAATTCCAGTTAAGCAAGGAATTTTCCTCATTAAATTTATGCTTTAGAAGGAATTGTTCATTCCACAGTTCTATCTACATATTTATACTATAGATGTCCTATGTATTTAAATACACATAAATAATATATACATATATCTCTATATAAACTGTACATATATGTGTAATATAAATATCTATATATTTATTTGGACCAAATACTGACCTTACAAACCAGCTGCATTCTGGCCTGAGGCACTACTGCAAATTCACTTGGGATTCTGGAATTCTTCAGTGCTGGTTTTAGGGAGATTTACAAGGTTTGTTCCTCCACCACCCCAAGGATAAGGACAAAATACCGTCCCTGTGTAGCACTCACTGGGAATGCAACTGGGAATGGGACTGGGATTGTGACTGGGAATGTGACTGGGATTTGACTGGGAATGTGACTGGGAATGTAACCGGGGTTGGGACTGGGGT
>VXBX01004878.1:137730-161523 GCA_013400415.1 Scytalopus superciliaris | reverse complement strand
GGAAGGTGAGGATGTGGGTTTGGCTGGTCAGGGAGAGGGACGGGAATGTAGGGGACAGGGCAGAGGGTTTGGGTGCCTGGAGGGGAAGTGGCGCTCTGGGAGCTGCACATGTGGAGTTGCAGAATGGTTTGGGTTGGGAGGGACCTCAAAGCCCATCCAGTGCCACCCCCTGCCACGGACAGGGGCACCTTCCACTGTCCCAGGGTGCTCCAGCCTGGCCTTGGACACTCCCAGGGATGGGGCAGCCACAGCTTCTCCGGGCAACCTGTGCCAGGGCCTGCCCACCCTCACAGCCCAGAATTCCCTCCTAATGTCTAATATCCAATTCCATCCCAAAACCTATCCCATGTATACATGTGCACAGGTGTACATGCACACCAGTGCCTGCACACACCTGCACATACATGTGCACACACACATGCACACACAGACCCTCCCAGAGCTGCACTCCAGGGGCTGGGGTGCAGGTGCCCATGATCTCTGTGCCCTGCAGATCACGGAGCTCTCCAAGGAGGTCTTCAGGCTAAAGGAAGCCCTGAATGCCCTCCCCGAGTCAGGGGGGCCACCACAGTCCCCCCCTGACACCACAGCGCTCCAGGCCAGGATCCGTGCGCTGGAGGAGAAGCTGCAGGTGGGCACTGGGGGGGTTGGTGGCCATGCCCGGGGGGGTTCAGGGTTCCTACAACCCCCCAGCCCCACGGCCAAACCCACTCCCTGTCCCGCAGGAGACAGAGGTGCGGCACAGCAAGGTGGTGACGCTGTACCGGAGCCACCTGCTCTACGCAGTGCAGGTGAGGAGGGGCAGGGTGGGGGCAAGCAAGGGGCTGGCATGGAGCTTGGGGGGACCGGGGGACAGAGGTATGGGGGGCTGCGGGGCTGGTGCCAGCCCAGGGGCTCCCTGATGTCCCCCTCCAGTGTCCCCATCAATGTCCCCTCCACCCCAGGGCCACATGGATGAGGACGTGCAGAGGCTCCTGTCCCAGATCCTGAGGATGCAGCGGCTGCAGGAGCAGAGCAGATGAGCTCCTGCCAGCACAGCAATGCCATGGGGCTTGGTGGCACTGCCAGTGACACGGTGTGAAGACAGGTCTGTCACAGCACCCTCTGTGCCCCTTTGCTTGTCCAGACAGTGCCCTGTCACTGGCACCCACCCCCACACTGCCCCCACCCCAGCACAGCAGCAATAAAGTATTTATAGTCACACCAACAGGATGGCTCCTGTCTGGGGGCACCAGGGTGGGCACGGGGGGCTCTGGGGGGCCAGGGGGACAGCAGGGCAGAGGGGCCACCATGGCCAGCCCTGCTGTCCCCAGAGGGTGAGATGGCGGTGTGGGAAGGTGGGAACCCTCTTGGCCAGAGCTGAGATCCCTTTCCCACGAGGCCGGGGATCCCAGAGGAACAACACTGGGAAGCGGGTTGGTCCCCACGGCGCTTCCTGCCCGAGGAAGTGGGATGAGGCCGAAGGGGGCCGTGGCTTCCCGCTCCGCTGGGGACACTCCGGTAGGGACACTCCGCTGGGGACACTCCGGTCCCATGGGCCTGGCCCTGCTGCGGTGAGAGTTTGGGGGGCCAGGGGGCAGAGGGGGCGTTGGGGGTCTGGGGTGACCCCACAGCACCTGCTGTGGAGCATGCAGGGAGCCCCAGATCCAGGGAAAGTGAGGCACATCCCTCTCCGGGCTGAGCCAGCCCATGGGAGGTGACAAGGGCAGGATCTGTCCCCATGGGGCTGGGCTTGGGGACACCAAGGGGCTCAGCTGGGCTTTGGGGGCCTCTGTGAGGGACAATCCTGCCCTGGATGCCCATGGAGGTGGGGGGGCCATGAGGGTGCAGGGCCAGGCCTGGAGGGATCCCAAACCCCAGTTCCAGACACAGGACTGCAGGGGTCCTGTGGCTGTGATGTCCCTGCTGTCCCCTGCCCTGGGGTGTGACTGGATGTCCTGCCTGTCCCCACAGTTCACTGGGCAGCTCCTCTGAGTCACCTGCCATGAAGTGGCTTTGGGTGGTGGCTTTTGTGGCACCTGCCTGCACTGCCCCCTATAATGGCACGGTGGGAAGCACTGGGGACAACGGGGACAATGGGGACAACGGGGACAGAGGTATGGGGGACTGGGATGGAGGTATTGGGGGATGTGGGGAGGTTGGATGCAACAGCACTGGGCAGACTGGGAGCACTGGGGATGGAGGTACAGGGGCACTAAGGGGATTTGGGACACTGAGGGCACCAAGGGCAGAGTTACAGGGCATGTAAGGGTACAGGTGTAGGGACACTGGGGGGACTGGGGACATGGGGGGACCGAGGGCAGAGGTGGGGGGGCTGCAGGCACTGGGGTGCTGGGAATGGCACTGGGGAGCCCAGGGAGGCACAAACCCTTCCTGACCCAGCGTTGCCCCCACCATGGCACGTGCCCTGACGCCTCTCTGGGCCCCCTGCCGTGCCCCCCAGCCCGCTGTGCCCCCCAGCATGGCCTCCTGGGCACTGAGGTGCTGCTGCTGTGCCCGGGGGATCTGGCTGAGTGGCGCTGGGGGGGCACCGTGCTGGGCAAGTCCCCTGCCCCGGGGCTGGCCCTACACAATGCCAGCCTGGCCCACGAGGGCCACTACAGCTGCCACCACCCCGGCACCGGCGAGACCTGGGCCAGCATCTGCCTGCGGCTGGGCTGTGAGTGACCCCCCCCAGCCCCATGATGGCCCCGGCCCTGCTGGGGGTCCCCTGGGGACAGTGACATTGGGTGACCCCCGTCCCCTGCCCCAGACCCACCCCCTGCACCTGCCATCGAGTGCTGGGCCATCAGTTACCCGCAGGCTGTGAACTGCTCCTGGGCTCTGAGCCCCGACCCGCTGCTGGACACCGACTTTGTGGCCACCTACAGGTCAGTGGGGGTCCCCAAAGCCCGGCTGAGCCACCCCCGTGTCTGTGCCACCCCCCGGCCCAGCTGCCCCTGTGCCACCCAGGCATGGCACGGAGACGGGCGAGTGTGAGCGCACAGGGCCACGGAGCTGCTCCTTCGGGGACCTGCGGGTGTTCTCCCTCACCCCCTACGTGGTGAATGTGACTGCTATGAACCCCCTGGGAGCTGCCTCCGGGGCCCTGCCCTTCCTCCTGGAGAACATCAGTGAGTGCAGCTGCCATGGGGCACACCGGGGTGCCCCCCACACCCGTCACACCCACCTGGGTCTGATCCAGCCCTGGGGTGTCCTCTGGGGCTTTGCCCTCTGGTTTCTCCTCTCCTCGGGATGTGGAATCATCAGGGCAGTGATCTGGGGTCTCTGCAGCCTGTCCGGCTCAGCTCAGCCCAGGGGCCTTCCCCGGGCACCAGCTCTCCCCCTTCATTTAAAAAAGGAGGAAAGTGATATTTTACACAGTGCTAGGACATGGGAAATGGGTTTAACCTAACCAAGCAGAGGTTTAGGTGGGGTATTGGGAAGAAATTCCTCCCTGTGAGGGTGGGGAGGCCCAGAGAAGCTGTGGATGCCTCATCCCTGGGAGTGCCCAAGGCCAGGTTGGAGCAACCTGGGAGAGTGGAAGGTCTCCTTGAGGGGTGGAATGAGATGAACTGTAATTTCCCTCCCAACCCTTCTGGGATTCTCTGACTCCCCATCTCCTCAGTAAAGCCAGACCCCCCTGAGGACCTGCAGGTCTCTCCCATCCCGGGGGAGCCCCAGAAGCTGCTGGTGCAGTGGAGCCCTCCGGCATCCTGGCCCTTCCCGGAGTATTTCCCCCTGCAGTACCAGCTCCGCTACGCCCGGGACAAGGACCCTGAGCCCACCACGGTACTGCCCCCTGCCCGGGGTACCCCAGGCACCACAGCCAGCGGTGTGCCCGGCTGCCCCCAACCCTGCCGCCCCGCAGGTCGGGCCCTTGGAGGTGACATCCCACATCCTGGCCGATGTGGAGCCGGGGACGCTCCACCACGTCCGTGTGGCCGCCAAGGACGCGGCGGATTCCGGGGAGCCGAGCGCCTGGAGCCTGCCGGCCTCGGGGATGGCCTGGCGGGGGCCGTGAGGGGCAGGGGAGGGCCATGGCCCCCCACCCGGCCCCCTGGGGCACCCGCAGCTGCCACCATGGGCAATAAACCCGCTGCAGGTTTATTTTCCCTGTTCTGACTGTGGGGTGTTTGTCACGGCCGAGCTGCCCCTGGGGATGGGCCCTCTGATGGTCCTGGGGGGGCTGGGCCCTTCCTCACCCCCTGGAATGGTCCCTTCACTGCCACTGGGGATGGTCCTTTCCTCACCCCTTGGAATGGTCCCTTCACTGCCACTGGGGATGGTCCTTTCCTCACCCCTTGGAATGGTCCCTTCACTGCCACTGGGGATGGTCCTTTCCTCACCCCTTGGAATNCTTTTCCGCCCCAGGCCGGTCCCTTCGCTATTCCCCTATTCTGCCCGCAGGGACTGTCCCTTCACTCCCCCTGCAGGGTCCCTTTGCCGCCTCAGGGCGCTCCCTCCGGTGCCCTTTCCCGCTCCCTCGGCCGCCCCTCAGGCCCACCATGCCCGGCCCAGCTGCGGGCACAGCGCCCCCCGGGGGTGGNGAACCCGCGGCCCCCGTGAGGGGAGGGGGGGCGGCCATGAGGGGCCGTGAGGGGAGGGCGGGACGCGGAGCGGGCGGAGGGGCCCGGAGGCACCGGCTGGGCAGAGAAGCTGTGGCTGCCCCTTCTGGAAGTGTCCCAGGTCAGGTTGGAGCACCCTGGGACAGTGGGAGTTGTCCCTGCCCATGGCAGAGAGTGGCGCTGGATGGGCCTTAAGGTCCCTTCCAACCCAACGCATTCTGGGATTCTCTTCAGTCTCTTACCCTGTGGTGACATCTCGAGAGGCCCTGGTGCCATCTAGGATAGCCCTGCTTCCCTCGGGAGAGCCCCAGTGCCTTTGCCGGCCTTTCCTGGGGCTTGCAGAGGGCTCCGCTTCCCTTCGGAATTTCTTGGGTCCTCTTCCATGTTTAGCCAAAGGTGGGGCAGGACTCTCCCACCCTCCAGAAAACTTACATTTTGGGGACCCAGGCAGGGACCTGCCGCCCTCCAAAGAGCACCAAGGCCTTTCCCAGCTTTTGCTGCCCTTCACATTTCCTTGGCACCGTGGCCAGCCTTTGGAGGGACCTGGCAGTGTCCCTGTGCCCTTCGGAGAGCCCCGGGCCCTTCCCCAGGCTGGAAGGGCATTTTTTTGGGGAAAGGGCCCTCCCGTGAAGTTCCACCTCGCTCCAGCGGGTGGCACAATTGGGAGCGTGTGGGAGGCAGGGATTTTTCCCAGGGAGGCAGACGGAGTGTTGGAAAAGGTCCCAGTTCTCCCGCTGGAGTATCCGAGATTGAGCGGCGCAGTCTCAGCCCTCGCACCACGCCAGCGTTCCCGCCAGGAATGAGCGCAGGAACGAGCCTGGTTCTTATAAAATGAGAAAACAAATACGAGTCAGTAGGTCAGGGATGAGACCGGAGTTATCTGCGGGACAAGTGACCGGCGCTTGGAGGCTGTAAAGGAATTCCAGCCCTTGGAAGGGGCTCCCACCAGCAGGAGTTAATGGGATGTCAGTCCACGGGAGAGCTTCCTTCCACAGGACATGTGTGCCCGGGGCAATGATCCCTCCAGGCTTCCAGCTCCTTCTGAGCCCGCCTGACAGCTGTGTAACCTTCCAAACACACAGCAAAGGGAAAATCCCTGGGAAAGTGGGGGCTCCCTTCGGCCTCACGCACAGCGGGCCCTTGTGTGTCCATTTGTGGCTCCAGCGTGATTCCACACTGGCTGATCCAACACCTGGGCTGTCCCGGGGTGATCCTGTAACCCAGAGAGCCTCTGGGTTAATCCTGGGGAGCCTGGGCAGTTTGGAGCAGCCAGTGCCTCGGGAATGCAGGTCTTGCCATGGCAAAAATTCCCCCTCCTGATTTCCTTTGCGTTTTGTGGATTTTGCTGTGTGAGCAAGAAAAAGCAATGAATTATACTCCTTACTTCAGGAAGGCAGTTTAATACCTAAAGCCAGGACCCATTATTTTTATTCCTGCCTCTCTTTTTGGGGAAAGGGCATGACCTTGGGAGGGACATCAGCCCTCCTGAAGAATTCCCACATTTTTTAGATGACAATAACGACTAAAACCTCCCAGGGTGCTGGGGTGGGAGTAGTTAATATTCAAAAAGGTCCTTCAGCTTTTTGTTGGTTCAGATCTTACTAAAGCTGCTGCTGCAAGACTAGCTTTGCATTGTAAAATCAGTTCAAACCAGCAGAAATTCCACGTTCTTTCTAAAACGTGATGGCAGATTCAGGAGGGCTTTTACAGGATGGTTCCTGAGGGCTGAGCATCATGTGCAGTTTGTGTTTGTTTCCTTTTCTTAATCCAAACTCTTTGATTTTGGGTTCTGATTAAGAGATATCTTTGGCAGGGCAGGTTTTCTGGGTCCCTGGTAGCTCTCAGATGTCATGGGTGTTTCTCCATCATTTCTGTTCAGATTCTGTGTCTCAGTTTTCTTTGCAACCAAAAGACACCAGGTTTGATTAATTTCTTTCTTTATTAATTCCTTCTTGTTCTTTGTATCCCCCTTGCAGGAAGGGGAGCTCTCTGTGAACATGGGAACGCTCACAACTGCACCACAGACCCCTCAGTCAATGAAACCATGGACCAGAGTCTCATGAGACCCTTTTCCAGCAGGGATCGATGATCTCCGAGCAAGCTGTGGAAGGGCATCACTGGAACAGCAGGTTTTTAGTTCCTAAGACATGATTTCCCTGGGTTTTCTGTGCTAGCAACACACGGGTGTGTAACTAAAGCCATGATTTGGGAGGAAAGGAGCTGCATACCCTGACTTTCCTGGGTGGAGGAGGCAGTCCTGGATAGATCCTGCTGGATCTTGGCAATCCTCACTGACATCCTTTCCAGCTTGGGCTTTTTGCCTCGGGATAAGGGGCTCTCTGGGGAGCTGCCCCTTATAAGCCTTGTCTCAATCTTCTTACACCTTCTCAAGGCTCCTGTTTAGTCTGGGGCTCGTTCTCCCTTGACATGAAGTACCTTAACAATTCCAGAGCCCAGCCAGACCTCCTGAGTGACCCCCACTCTGTGCCAGGCCAAGGGGCTCTGCTGGGGCAGGGAGGGGGCTCCTGGTGCCGTCCCCTCCCTCCTTTCCTTTTACAGCACCTCCAAGTGCAATAAAAGCTGCTGATTCCCATTTCATGGATAATGTTGGTCACTAACAAGCTCACCCCCCTCCTAAAACCCAACCCTGGTCTCTGGAGATCTAATTTAGGAAGCACGTGGCAGGCAGGGGTGTCCTCGAGGTGCAGCCTCCGTGCAGCGCTCCAGGCTGGGCAGCTGCCAGAGCCTGGAATATTTTTATCCCCAGCCAAGCTGCCAGAGGCTCCCGGCACCACCTGAGCGTGGCAGAGGGCAGGCTCACCTCTATGACAGGAGTCTGTGTGAATTCCCATGGGGCTGAGCCACCACCTGCTGCCTCAGAGGTTTTGCAGGAGGATGGCAGAGTTCTCCAGAGCTCATGCCTCGGTGTTAAACTGTTCCAGCAGAAACAAGGATGAATTCATTGGAGCAAAGCGAAAAGACGCAGTGAAAATACAGAGGGGAAAGGCCTTGTTGGGAAGGTGTGACAGGGACGTGGAAAGGTCTGATACAGAGATATAAGTGTTGGAAGATGGTCTTCTCACAAGGCATGGAGTGACAGGACACAGGGAATGGCTTCCCACTGCCAGAGAGCACGCTTAGATGGGATATTGGGAAGCAGTTGTTGCACAGGTTGCCCAGAGGAACCATCCAAGGCCTGTGGTTTGTGTGAGCCACGACTGTGTGTCAGAACCCCCCAAAATCCCAACAGCCACCCCCACAAATACCCCTGTGATGTGAGTGACACGAAGCCAGTGAGGATCTTGGGTGTCCAGAGACAACCAGGAGACATGAAAGCAGACAGCTTCACCCTGGTCAATATGGTCTTCTTTAAACTATGTTTTTACTTCAGATTTGGACTGCCAATAACTCATTCAAACAATGATCTAATGCCTGTGTGAATGTTTGTAAAACCTCACTGCTCTGGCAGGTTGAGTGCTTGCCAAAAAGCAATCACATGTAATTAGGGAGAAGGAATTTGAATATCCTGGCCTTGCAGTGCAGCATATTTTCCAGTTGTGTTTGTACCTTGAACTATCTCGGTAACTGGGGTTGTGCTCCAGGTTTGTGGGACACGCTCCTGTCTTCGAATGGCTCTTCTCTGTAGGCAGCACTGCCAAAAACCTGCCTGGAAATGGGCTGGGATCAGATACCTGGGCTGGGCTGTCCCTGCAATTGTGTCTGGCTTGGCTTTGGAGGGAATTAAGGATGTAAGGAATTCCGTATGTGCTCCCCTGGGGCTGCCACAGTTCTCGGAGGGAATAGTCCCACACCAGACTGTGATCAATTAATGGCTCTGTCCTTTCTGGGAAGAACTTTGCTCATGCCTGAAGGCAGGATGGAGGAAACACTTTTCAGGATAATCAGCATCACACCCATGTGGCAGCTGGAAATGGCCCTGCTGGTTTCCCTCACATCACCTGCTTATCCCTCATTTTCCTTGGACAAAGACACAGTGACAAGGACAGAAACTGGCACAGGCAGAGCCCCAAATGGGCTTTCAGGTTCTTGACTGTCTCCACCTTCCAGTGTTTCCCACTGTGCAGAAAGTTCCCGAGGAGGCTTTTTAGTCATGTTGACCCCTGAATGAGCAGTGGGAGCATCTAAAAAGCTCAGACCTTTTGAGGGAGCACCTGGAAAAACCCTTTCCCTGGAGGACATTTCCAAGTTAGATGAGAAAACTACCCTTGAAATTCCTCCAGGATCCTGGGAATTCCCTTCACTCCCTTGTCTAGTTCTGGAGAACCAGATCTGTTCTGCAGCTCCTGGAGTGTTGTCCTGAAACAACAGGAGGTAACGAACATGCACAGGTCAAGTGGTGTGGGACCCGGAGCTGTTATTTATGGGAGGAATTCTTTCCTGAATGTGAGAGAGGAGAGGTGGATTCTGCTCTCCAGTGGGGTTTGAAATCCTAAATTCCAGCCCACAGTCATCACATGAACTTGTGCTGAAGAACCTGACCTAGTTTGAATAATTGGAGGTAATTGTCAGCTCTTTCCAAATGACAAAACCCTTAATCACCAGCAGATGCTCAGCCAACCTCACAAAATAAGGCTGGAAACCCATGATGGAATGGGGAGTATTGTTATCCCAGAGGCACCAAGTTTCAGGAATGGGCAGGAATCTTCCTTAGGCGTTTTTCCAGTACGTGGTCAGATGCTCAGACTGGGGCAATGGTTTGAGCTCATGGCCTGGGCATCTCTCCAGAAAATCTGTAATTGTGCCATGAGCACATGGATGAGTGACACTGAAATATCCGGGAACAATTTGGGATGGAGCAACATTGAAATGAGGAGCTCAAAGTTTGGGTTGCTCCATGGGTTGCTGTCCCAGATCCCCAGGTCCTGCTGATGGCATGGCCAAATCCTGCTCTGTCCCACAGGGTCATGGAATCAGAGAACCCCAGAATGGTTTGGATTAGAAGGACCTTAAAGCTCATCCAGTTCCAGTCCCACCCCTGCCATGGGCCCAGGGGAGATGGGAATGGAGCTGGTGGCCCAGGGGAGGTGGGAATGGAGCTGGTGGCCCAGGGGAGGCTGGAATGGAGCTGGTGGCCCAGGGGAGGCTGGAATGGAGCTTGTGGCCCAGGCTGGAATGGAGCTTGTGGCCCAGGGGAGGCTGGAATGGAGCTGGTGGCCCAGGGGAGGCTGGAATGGAGCTGGTGGCCCAGGGGAGGTGGGAATGGAGCTGGTGGCCCAGGGGAGGCTGGAATGGAGCTGGTGGCCCAGGGGAGGCTGCTGAGGGCCACGAACTCCTGTCGGTGCACTCCAGACCCCGACAGAAACACATCAGCCGCATGAACTGGTGGTGGCCCCAAGCAAAGGCCACTTCTCCTGCCAGACCGTCCCAGCCCAAACTGAGGGCCTCAGAGCCCCTTTCAGATGTGCTTTTGATGTGTCTCCCTCCAAAGAAGGGCTGGGACTCCGCCAGCCTTCAGCAACCCCTTCTGACCAGTCACCCAGCACTGGCAGGTCACTGGGGCTGGAACAAACTCCTCTACAGCACTCCAGCCCAGACATCCTCCTCGGCATTCCCTGCCAGCACCGTAATGAAAAATGGCTCTTCTACTCTGTCTGCTTCCATTTGAATCCCTCTAGGAAAGATCTCGTGTGCTCCAGCTCTTTGCTGCTGAAATTAGCGCTGGCATCCTGCAGGATTCCAGGGCCTGACTCGCGCGTTCGGCAGCGGGAACAGTGGGGTTGGAGAGCCAAGTGGCCAGAAAGAAAATGCTTAAGAATAACACAGTGAGCAGGAGGAGCTCCAGCAAGGCAGCAAAATCATCCTGCTGGGGAGAAAACCCCCCAAAATTGGTGCTCCTGGAAGGGCTGGAGCCAGGAAGGGTTAAACCGTGGCACGGCGCTCGGGACAGCTGCAGGATGCTGGAGTGGGCACTGGGATTGGAACAGGATGACAGTTTTGGGTCACTCACAAAGCTTTCTAATTACGCTTTTTTGGGGGGGAAAAAAATGGTATGTTTTATTCTGTAAGTGCTGAACATTCCACAATTGCTGTGTTTAATAAATACAGCGGGGGCTCCTAGGAGACTGAATGGGGCTGAATGAATGAAGTATGTGAGACATCTGAAACCTATTAGTTGGAGCAAACTGTTGGAGAGGCAGGAATTCTTCTCTTTTTAAAAATATTTATACATTTTACTTTCATGTCAAGCCAACATCTTATTTGGGGTTATGTTCCAGTGGAAGGAAAGGTGTGTCGGGGGGAAATGCAGGGGGAGGGGAGCTGCGTTTTTGGTTCTGTCCCAAAAGGAGCAGAAGGGCTCTGGGGCTTTGGGGGTGTATTTGCCTTTCAGAATCGAGCCCAGCACTTTGAAACATAAGGTGACATTGCCCCAGCCTCGGTGGGGATCAGTGTCCTGGGGCTTGGCTGCTCTTGTTGTGTTTTGGGGAGTACACTGGGCTCGCCCAGCCTTGGGAGAACTGCACAGCCCTCACCAGATGAGGGTTATGGATGCCCTGAGACTTGATTGGTCTGGTTTTGATATTTGGAGAGGAATTAGAGTGCACAGCCAGCATCTTCACCACATGGACAGCTCCATGAGGTCACAGGGTGTCCAGCACCAGCAGCAGTGACATCACATCCCTGCTCAGTGCTCTCTGCAGGAAGGTTTCCACCTAGGCTTCTCTTTTTTAGTGCAGAATTAGCTCATTGACTTAGTCAAAGGCAGAAAAACAGGGAGGATGGATGGGAAGGACACAGAATATTCCACCAGAGACTAAGCAGAGCTAACACCTCTTTAGGAGCCACTTCACCTGCAGTGAAGCCTCTGGAAAAGGGTTCAGGAGAGAAATCATTGACAACACCCAACTTCAGGCTGGGCAGAACATCTCAAACTGAGGCTGAATGTTTCCTGCTGCAAGTTGTGTTTAGGGGCTGATGCCTTGCACAAATCTGGGGCAAATCTCCAACCTCTGGCGCTTCACTTTGTGTCTCAGGAGCTGTTAGGATTTCCAAGACGTGGAGGGACATTTGAACTCACCTCTCCTTGTGCAGAAACTCTGGATCAGAGCTAATGGTGGTGGTCAGAAAGGTCTGGATTTTGCAGCATTTCCCAACTGATAAGAGATACGTAAATTATTCCTGCTTTTCCGTGATCTCTATTCAGCCCAATTTTATTGCACCCAGCACACCCTCAACCCTTTCCTTCCAGGCTTCCTGAAAGGAAAACCAGGAGTTTGAGGACACTCACAATTTGCAAATGTCTTCCATTATCTTTCCAATCCTCCCAAACCGATTAGACTGGAGGATCTGTCGCCCTTCCCAGGAAACAGATGTTCTCCTTGCAGCAGGGACAGGCAGGAGGCATCCTTGGGGTTGTTCAGTTTAGAGTCTCCTGGAGATGGGGTTGTTCTTTGTGGTGGTTCTTGTTTTTTAAGGGAGTGGTGTAACCCACAGATTCCAAGGGATTTTGTGATTCTGAGTGTTAGTGCTATCCCCAAATATCCTATTGCCCCCCAGGTGGGATGCTCACAGTGTGTGTCCATCTGGGTGCACGTGTGTGGGTGGTGGTTTCATGTCAGAATTTCCAGGACTGTTACAGCCTTTACTTTTTCTTCCAAAGAAGTTACTCAGATATGAGTTGTCCCTCCTGAGATCTCTGGGCTCCACTGGAACAATCTCCATATGTAAGAGGAGCTGAACAAAACCTTGCCTCGCTGGAGGAGGTTGTTTAAGGGTTACACCAGAGCTCTGGAACAACAATGCAGCGTTGTTTGATGCACTGGACACATTTTCCACCCTGTCTTGATGGGAGCACCGGCACAAACGCTTTGGAAAAAGCTCCTCAATTGTGAGCCAAGAATTTCCTTCCTCAGCCTTTCGCTAAAGGTGCACAATTTATCCCGAGGCAGATTCCTGAAGGCGTGTCTCCTCCGAGCCTCTTGGGAGCACCATTTCCACGTCTTTTTGGACCGGTTGGACACCTCCCCCTTTTGAGAGGGACGGGTGTTGTCCAGCCACAAACAGGTCGTGGAGGGGTGAAGTGACCCATGTGACATGATGAAGATGAGCTGCAGCTCAGGCAGGGGGTGGAGCAGCCCTGTCAGGTGCTGAGCAGCCGCTGAGTTAAACACCACTCTCGTTAATTGGAAGCAACTCCGAGCAGTGCTCTGGGTCAGGAGAGGCAATGGGAGCATCACCAGAACCACGTTTGGAGGCTCTGAAGGACCAGGAATTTCAGTGATGGCTTGAGCCTTAAACTCAGTGACTCCTGGTGAAAAACTGCTGCTCATCCTCCACACCACCAGCAACTTCAGGCTCCCTGGATGCTGAGTTTTGCTGGAGCACAGAGGCTGAATACCACGAGAGGAGTTTGTTTTATTTCCAGCTTGCCGGAAACCAGAGATTCCTGGGAGATTTCCAAGCCACTCACTAAACCCAACTGGATTTTGATTGCTCTGTCACATGTGAACTTGAGATCCTGGAGATGCTCTGGTCCCCCCAGCAGCGAGGCTGTCCCAGCTCCCTCTCCAGGCATCACACAGACCCTTTCCCAGTCTCTGTGTCAGGCTGTGGTTTATATTTGTCATATTTCTCACATTCCCGATATGAAGTCATGGTATGGTTTGGGTTATGATTTAGGTTTGAAGCATCTTAAGGATCATCCATTCCCACCCTCTGCCATGGGCAGGGACACCTCCCACTATCCCAGGGTGCTCCAACCTGGCCTTGGACACTCCCAGGGATGGGGCAGCCACAGCTTCTCTGGGCACCCTGTGCCAGGGCCTGCCCACCCTCCCGGGGAGGAATTCCTTCCCAATATCCCACCTAACCCTGCCCTTGTCCAGAGTCCCTCTGGCATGACTGTCCCCCATTGGATAAACCAGCAGGATCCCGGTGTTCTCTCCCGAGCTCTGAGGGCACAGAGCTCTTCCTGAGTCCAGCAGATCCAAAGGAGCAGCGTGGGGAGGCAGCCAAGGGCTTGGAATGCGTGCTGGGCTGGGAGCGGAGCACAGCCCTGAGCTCAGCGCCGGGGCAGCTCTCCACATGGAACGTGACGGCTCCAGAGAGCTGCACCTCTGCACTCCTCAGTTCCAGGAATGTTCTAGGAAGTGGGCAGGATCCTCCTGGTTTTGGTGAAGGCTGGAGTAGCCCAGTTTCCCGTCAGGATGCCGGTGTGGCACAGCAGCCTGTGGAGTCCGGGTGGTGCCGAGGGCTTGGAGATGCTCTGCCCCTCATGCTTTCCTCCCTTTACCCCCTTCCCGCTCATCCCAGCAGAGCCTTTTCCCTGCAGCCAGCAGAAAATGGGATTTTCTAGTTAATACTAAAATAAACATCATAATGTCCAGCACAGGAGGGGAGAGGGAAGGGGGAGAGCGAGGGCTCTGGTGTCCGAGGAGTGAAGGGTTGTACATCAGAGAGATGCAGGACTGTAAAATACTGAAGGGATCAGCAGAGCTGGGATGGGATCTCAGTCCTTTCCCAGCCCCAGCAGCCTTTGGAGTGTTCCTTGAGGGATTTCTCTCCCTCTTCCCAGGCAGACACACTATCAGTATTTGGGGTTTGTTCCAGGGCGCTTTTTCAGTGATGGGGAAAACATAAGCAGGGAGAGCAGATTCATTTCCCGCCTCCCCAAGAAAGTGCAAGAGGAATAAAACAGGAAGAGAACAAGGGGCTGGTGGGGGTGAAAGGTCTTGCAGAAGACGCTTGCAATGGAATGGCAGTGAGGAGAAATCCCCAAGGGTATTCCAGGCGTGTGAATATTCTCTCTGTGTTAGTGCAGGTTTTCTCCTCCCACTGGGAAAGATTAGAATTGTGTGGTTTTATTTCCTTTTTGTCTAATTTGATTCCTTTCCCCGAGCAATCCATACATAAATAAATGGTCTGAAAAGTGGATCCAGCCTTTGCTGAGAAGGAGGGACCCTTGATCCCCTCCAAAGCCCCGGCAGGGCAGATCCAGGCGGTCCCAGAGCAGTGGGATTAGATTTAGGTTGGCTTTTCCTCCTTCCTTCCTGCCCAACGCCCATGTTCATTCACTTCACCAGGCAGCTGGAATCCCGGCACGCGGCGGGAGCCTGGCTGCTGAGCAGGGAATGGCAGGAAGGGATGCTCAGGAATCTCTAATCAGGCACATGGGAGGCTCTTTGCACCCTGCACATGCCCCTTTCTGCTGTGCTGGCCACGGCTGGTGGCCTTTTTACCTTTGCAAGGCTGCTGTCCCTCCATCCCATCATCTTCCTCCAGAGAGCTGAACCACTTTGGATGTAGAGCCAAGAATTCCTCCCTGTGAGGGTGGGCAGGCCCTGGCACAGGGTGCCCAGAGAAGCTGTGGCTGCCCCATCCCTGGGAGTGTCCAAGGCCAGGCTGGAGCACCCTGGGCCAGTGGGAGGTGTCCCTGCCCATGGCAGGGGGTGGAATAAGATGGCTTTAGGGTCTTTCCAACCCAAACCATTCCATGATTCCATGATATATGAGCTAAATTTGCCTTTATGTTACACATCCCTTTTCTGTCCCAGCTGGGCAGACAAACCTTGTCCCCACACCCAAAACTCCTCAGGAAACTCTCGTGAGCACAGAAAAAAAGCACAGAGGACTTTGAAGAATCCAACTGAGGGGCTGACACTGTTTAAGAAGGAAGATTAGATAAAATATTTCAGAGCACATGGGGCTTCTTGACCACCCCATCCCCGGCTGTCAGACCCTGAGCAATCCCAGAAGGAGTGAAGGGAGACCTGGGCAGGAGCCAAGGGAAGTTTTATCTTCCCAACCAAAATATGTGATGTCTGTGGCTTTGGCCAAGGCATTGTCCTCATAAAACACAACAACAACAACACAACAAGCCCCGCTATTCACAGCTCAGTAACAAGCCATAAAAAAGGGGAAGGGGGGAAAAAAAAAGCCCTGGAAATGTAAGAGTTTTTGTTAAAATGGAACCATGTGTTTCCCATAGTCCTGTCTCCATAAGCTTGTGCACATCACATGGATGTTTATGTTCTCCTCTGGTGTGTGAGGGGGTTTTTTCCATGTCTGTTAGTGATTAGACGGAGGGAGCCTGGATGAACTCATGTCTCCTGCAGCAGGACCAGGAAACCTGCACACACGGGCTGATAGGAAGGGCAGGACAGGCACCAACGTCCCCGTGTCCCTGCAGGGATGGCCACGGGAACACACGAGGCTGGAAGGAAACACTGGAAGAGAAAATTCCACAGTGGAAAAAAGAGGGGAAAACGGTGCTGTGGCTCATGGCAGAAAGGGAGAATTGAAGTGCTGGATTGAGGATATTCCCAGGAGTTGTCTCCTCATGGAAGGGGCTCCCCAGGGAGGCTCAGAGAGGCCCTGGGCCACTGGCCATGTGTGTTCATGGCTCAAACACATCCCTGTCTCCTCCTATGGGGCCCACCCAGCAGGTGTCAGGCACCTCCAGCACCCACCAGGTGCTCCTTCAATGAAAAGCCACTGGAGCTCACTGGAGACTCTTCAGCAGCCCAGGCAAAGAACAGTCAGTTCTGGTCTTTACCAGGCTTTAGACACACCAGCAGCTTTGGTGAGTCTGGACATAGGCTTGGCTTAAAACTCCAGAGGGAGTTTGGAGCACAGGTTTGGACAGGGGTGCCCATGGAAACGGGGAATCCCAGGGGAAATGGGCAGTGAGATGTTTTTGGCTGAAATCATCAGTGCCACAGTTGCCATTTTGATGTGGGTGAACAGCCCAGGGCAGGGCTGGGAATGATCCCACACACAGTGAGCAGGTGTGGTGACATTTACGTGGTGACAGAGTGTCCCAGAGCCCAGGAGGGACGTGAGATCATTGACAGTGACTTCATAGGCATGAGGGATTACCCAGTTTCACCCATTTCTCCTGTGCTGAGCTGTGTATTTCCTCCTCTAAGTCATCCAGACTTGCTCAGGGCACCAAAGACTGGGGAATCCATGACTTTCTTGGAATCTTGTTGCAATGGCAAATCCCAGAATAGTTTGTGTTGGAAATGACCTTAAAGCCCCTCTCTTTCCTTGGGCAGGGCCACCTTCCACTTGTTGCTGTTAAACCTCCTTTCCTTATTTCCCATTTCTAATCACCTGGATTTGCCATCTGGCTCATGAGGGTTTTTTCCAGTGGTGAAGAGTTGTTTTCTATCCCACATTCCCTTATCCCCCAGTGATATCCATGCCTGGCAATCAAGTTATCCTTCAGACTTCCTTTTGTTTTGATAAAGTGAGTCCCTCAGCCTTGCCAGGGACTTTCTTGAGGCCTTTGATCAGTTGTAGCTGTGTTACAGCCTCTGTCCCTCAGCTCCCTCCCTTTGATGGCCCTCTCCTTATTCCTATGGAAAACTTGTCTGGTCTGGGGTCTGTCAACGTTCCCAGCAGTGCTTTTCTTTTTTTCCCTGTGCTTCTGATGGAAGATGAAAGGTCACACATCCATAAATCACGGAATCATGGAATGGTTTGGGTTAGGAAGGAGCTTGAAGATTATCCAGTGCCACCCCCTGCCATGGGCAGGGACACCTCCCACTGGCCCAGGGTGCTCCTGCCTGGCCTTGGACACTCCCAGGGATGGAGCAGCCACAGCTTCTCTGCCAGGGCCTGCCCACCTTCCCAGCCAGGAATTCCTTCCCAATATCCCCCCTAACCCTGCCCTCTGTCCGTGGGACGCCATTCCCTGTGTCCTGGCACTCCATGCCCCTGTCAAAGGACAGCACAGGAGCAACACAGGCCGTAGAGCTCGACCTTGTCCTTCTGTTCCTTCAGCCTTTTCATTCCTTGTCTTGGAGAAGGTCTCGGACATGCCCCGGGAGTGAGGGCTCCAGGGAGCGGTGTCGGCCCACAGCGGCACCTCTCCTGGCACGGCTCCTGCTCCCCCAGCAGCTGCACCAGCCCTCTGGGGCCCTTGTCCACCGCCTGCAGCGTGTCAGACGCCAGCCAGGAATGGCCTTTTTCCAGGGAATAACTCATGGAGGTGTTGGCACTGAGGAAAATTCGCTTCTGCTGTTACTTCACAGCTGGCACCGGGCAGAGCGAGCCGAGAAGAAAGAGGGTGTTTTGCACCTCCCAGGGAAGGCAGAGAAGTAAGAGCTGAGCTATTTGCTCAAATCTGTAGTTATTAAAAGGAAACAGATTTTCTGCTGGCTCTTGCTTTATTCTCTCATTACACTGAGGTGGGAAGGAGACCCTGCAGGCCACAGGCTGGAGACACCAAGGCTGCTGTGGCCAAAGGGTGACATCAGCTGACAGAGCAGCTCCTGAACGAGGGTGACATGATCCCAACAAGCAGAGCTCCTCCATGAGCCAAAGGATTTAAAAGGAAAATCTCTTTCCCCAGACCTTGAATTATTAATAATATTTGCAAGACGACAGAATAATGATGCAACTCCCAAGGGATGCAGAAAGATCTCCCACACAGCTCAAGACACAAAGACGTCTGCTGAGTGTTTCCTGTGAGGATGCCCTGATAAAATGGAATGGGACCTTAAAGATCATCCAGTTCCAGTGCCACCCCCTGCCATGGGCAGGGACACCTTCCACTGGCCCAGGTTGCTCCGACCTGCCCTTGGACACTCCCAGGGATGGGGCAGCCACAGCTTCTCTGGGCACCCTGTGCCCGGGCCTGCCCACCCTCACAGACAGGAATCCCTTCCCAGTATCCCACCTAACCCACCCCTCTGTCCATGGGAAGCCATTCCCTGCTGGCAACCAGGTTTGGAGCAAAAGTCTCCAGTCCACTGTGTCCAGCTCAGGGGAGAGGAGAAACTGTGGTCCAGGTTACATGTCCTGGGGCAGGAGGAGCTTAAGGATGTGGGATACAATCCATGATGTGATGTTTTCAGAGCAGGAGAACATCCCTTGTCACCCTAACTTTGGATGGAGCTTGTCCTCCTTTTCTTTGGGTGTAACAGGCTTTGGGGGCGGCTCTGCTGGGCTCTGCTCAGGGGTTTGAGTGTCAGGGGAAGAGGGGCTGGCCCTGCCAGGGGGCTGTTTGTGGGGCTGCAGGGAGGGAGGGAGAGGGGAACCTGCTCCAGCACACTCTGTGCCGTCCCAGCGCCAGCATTGCCTGGGTGGTCTGGCAGGGCTCGTGTTCCAGACGCCGCTTCCAGCACCTTCCGAGGAGGCAGATCCTGGGACAAGAGGGGAAGGAGCAGGAAACTTGAGAGAATTGGCATTCACCAACTGGTTCTGCACGGCAGGTAAACCAAAACCTCTGGATCTCAGCAAACCAACAGTGTCAGGTGCTTGGAGAAGAATTAGAGAGGGTCCATCCTCCCTGTCAGCTGTCTCTGGTGCTGGTGTATTGTGGAATCACAGCCTGCTTTGGGTTGGAGAGGGCCTTAAAGCCCATCCAGAGCAACCCCCTGCCATGGAGAGGGCCGTCTTTGTTTATGTGTGACCATGGAGATGATGAGAAGGATGGGCCACCTCTGCTGTGAGGAGAGCTGAGAGCTGGGCTGGTGCAGACCCAGCAGCCCTGACAGGACACAGAGCTGGGTCAGGGCTGTTCACCCACTCCTTCCCCAAGCCCTCCAGGAGCTCTTTGGTCATCAGTTGATCTCCAACCCTGCTTAAAACCCAGCAGCTTTTCCACGTGGAGGGCCCAGAGTGTTTGTCTTTCTGTGTTCTACACTCCCCTTCCTGCTGAATTAATGAGATAGCAACCCAGCCCACCTGCTTTGGAAATCAAGGACTCCTGCACGCGGGAAATGAGGTTTGCTCCCACATTTTGGTTTGCTTCTCTCATTTTTCCTCCATCACTGAGCCTTCCAAGGTCACTGAGGCCAAGCCTTCCCCCAGCACTGCCAGGGCCACCACAACCCCTTTCCCCAAGTGCCACATCCACATGCCAAGTCCTCACTTTCCAACAAATCTCTGTCCTTCTCTGACTGAAAGAATTCCCTGATGATCCCAGAACTTCAAACAGTAATCCTGCTTTCCACAGGACAATCCTCACTGCTTCTGAGTGGTTTGTAAACTCCATGAAGTTTTGCTTGTTGTAGTTTTAACCCATGTTGGAAAAACACCAGGAGCCACCTCAAAATGCTCTCTGCTCCCCTCCCGAGCCTCTCCAGCCCCTATGGCTTCACCCCTTTTCTCCCTCCTTGTGCCAACTACTGCCCTGGGCTTGGATTGGGCACAACATTCGTGAGCATGGACATGTTTTTTACTCCTTTATTGGCACTGGAAGGCAACAGAAGGATGTTTTCTCCCATAAGGGATGACTCCAACCTGTGACTTGCCCATGGCTGGGCTCAGGAGTGCCTGGATGTGCTTGAGATGCAGGTGCAGAGCTCTGTCCCACCTTCACCTGCAGGAGAATCCAGTTGTGGGTCCACCACAGGTGAGTGGTAGGAAGGGATGTTACAGCTTTCCCTAAAACAATCCTCTTGTTTCCACTTGAAATCAGCTCCCATGGAATTTGCAGACTCTGGACCTTCCACGGGGAAAGGAGGCTCATGTGGGCACTTGTGCATTGCTCTTGTCCTACAGAAAATTCCAGCCCCTCTATCTGAAAGCTGGCTTTTTAGGCTCTGCCTTGGCAGTGCGAGCAATAAGTGGCTGGAAATCCTGCACACGGCATGGAGCAGGAGTTCCTGGGATCTGGGGAGCTGGGCCAGTGCTCTCCATCTGTTCCAGCACCACTGCCAAGTTAAACTTGTGTGCTGCAGATTTCACAGAGGGGAGAAAAGAGCCACAAATGAAAGAAAAAAGGGTTGAAAATGGGGATCTTTGAATTCAGCCTGGGGAAAAGAGGTGAACGTGGGGCTCTGTGGGGCTGGAGCAGAGGGATGTGGTGGGAGATTCCCATTCCCACGGCAGGGAGACTCCCTAACCCCAGGAGCAAGGGCTGGATGTGACTCCAGCCCACCTGAGGGCAACAAGAAAGGTGTTTGTATCCCTGATTTGAATGTCACAGGAAATGGAGGGATCACCTTTCTCCTGGCAGGAGAAAGGGGCGCTTTTCCCTGTGAACTCGCAGCTCCCGTGCCTGCAGTGCCCCAGTGAAATCCCACGGCACTCCCTGCACGGCTTTTTATGAATCAGATCTTAATAAATGTCCAGCGCTGGATTTTTCACAGCACACTCGCCTGCCTTTGATCTGCCCTTGCCTGGGCTCAGCCTGCCCTGCCTGCCAAGCTAAGGAGGGGGGAAAAAAAGTTCCTTTTTCCTTAGTTTGAAATAAAAGTGTGTTTTTTTAAGCCTCGTGGCTGCTGGGCTGTGTGTTACACGGCACAGCTCGGCCCCAGCCCTTCTCCCCCAATCCAGAGCACACTGAAACAATTTCCCTGTGGTTTCCCTCCTTGGTGGAGTCGAATTCCTAGAAAACAAAAGGAATGTTGCAACTGTGGTCACAAGCTGGAGGGCTGGAAATCTCACCCACAGACGGAGCCTTGGCGTGGGCAGGACACTGAGAGTGGCCTCAGTGGGTGCCTTGGTCCAATCCTGCCTCTCAGTCCCAATTCCACATCCCAGCTCCCCCCTGGACGTAATTCCTCGCATGGCTGTGTAAAATTAGGGAGTGTTTCTCCAGAGGGCAGTGAGGATTTAGCCAGGTCTGTTGGCCCCTTCCTCAGCCCTGAGGTCACTCAGAGCCTCCTGTCACTTCCACATCTGGATCAGACCTGCTCCTGCCTAAGCACCCCTGACTGGAACCCAAAGGCCTGGGATGGGCACAGACCTCATCCAAGTGAATCCACGTTGGATGTAGAGCCAAGAATTCTTCCCTGGGAGGGTGGGCAGGCCCTGGCACAGGTTGGGCAGAGAAGATGTGGCTGCCCCATCCCTGGAAGTGTCCAAGGCCAGGTTGGAGCACCCTGGGCCAGTGAAAGGTGTCCCTGTCCATGGCAGGGGGTGGCACTGGATGGGCTTTGAGGTCCTTCCAACCCAAACCACTCTGTGATTGTGTCTTAGATCTCAGCCATGGGGTGATCCCTGGGGATGGTTTTGGTTTTGGGTTTTTGTTGGGCTTTTTTGTTGGTGAATTTGAAGGGCACCTGGACACTGTGCAGGAGTGGGAATGTGCAGTACTCCAGGAGGGGAAAGCCACTGCTATTCCCTGTTGTCAGGAGATGGGATAATTTCCATCCTTTTCTGGGGCTGGCTCTGCCCTCCTCTTTGTGCTGCTCCCCTTCAGTGCCCACAGGTCAGAGGGTGATTAACGAGGGAGATCATTTCTGGGGCTGTAGCAGATTCTCTGTGGAGATCAGTCACATTTTCATGACAAAGCCAAGGTACTGGACAATCACTTAACTCTTCCCCTCACAGGCTCCCTGTGGGCAGCAGTGCAGGGCACACCTGAGCCAGCTTTTCCAAACCTTAGGAGTCACCTATTCCCTGGCTCATCCATTCACTTCCCTGGCTTCACGTTTAGGAAGTTCTCGACATGAATCCTCATGTCTTGTATCCACAAAGGACTTGTTTTGGTGCATGTTTTAGGCAAACAAGTGTTCCTGGACTCAGCAGAATGGGCTGGGCTGCATGATTTGGGATATCAGAGGATAAACCAGCCTGTTCAAGCACAAGCTGGGCTGAATGTGAAAGTCCAGCAAGTGAAAGAGTTAAGGTTGTAGAACAATTTCCCCGAGGAAACCTTTGTCTGAGTTTGTTCCTGACTGTCTTTAAACGCCTCATGTGGTGCTGATCGAGCCCACTTTTGATCTCAAGTGCGTTATGAAATTTGATGAGAAGTTTCTGGAAATTCCCTGCATCTGTTTCTGACTCCAGTGCAGAGGCACCTTCCGAGGGAAGATGGCATCATGCCCCAGTGTGGGGGCACGGGGCTGAGGAATCAGGGAATCATGGAATTGTTTCGGTTGGGAAAGCCCTCCCAGACCTTGGAGTCCAACCATTCCCCCAGCACTGCCGAGGCCACCACTAACCATGGGAGCTTTGGGGGTCTTTTAGAAGATTTGGTGGTCAAAAGGCACAGAGACATCTCTGGGGGCTCCTGCAAACACAGCAAAGGCCTCGGTGTGTTTCCAGGTGTCAGGAGACCTTAACTCCTCCATGAGCAGTGGGATGATCCCAGTGCAGGAGTGAGGGATCAATGGGATGATCCCAGTGCAGGAGTGAGGAATGTTTAAACCAGGCGGGGCTGCAGAGTTGATCTTTCCCTCCACAGCTGTGCCCTTGAGGGTGGAAAAATGTAGGTTTTTGGCCTTTCATGGCTATTTCTTTCCATATGATGGCCCAGTTCTGACATTCCCAACCAGATAAAGCCCATGTTTAGCTAAACTGAAACAGGTGCAGGATCAGGCCCAGGAATGGGGTTTGTTTCTCCCTGGGCAGAGCCACATTCCTTACAAGGCTCTGTTGCTGGGAAAACCAGCTCTGCCTTTTCCCTGTCAGTGCCCACAAGTTAATTAGGCCGAGCATCATCGCCCTGACTTCTCTAAAGCTGGCGGGGGGTTGATTGGGACGAGCCAAAAGAACAAAGGAGGCAGCAGGACGTTTCAAAGAGAGGCAGGAGAAGGGATGAGGGTCTCCCTGGGAGCCCTGGAATTCCTGCCCCTCTGGGAATTGAGCCCCTTGCTGAGGAGTGGAGGGTTTGAA
Source organism: Scytalopus superciliaris (assembly GCA_013400415.1). Taxonomy (NCBI): domain Eukaryota; kingdom Metazoa; phylum Chordata; class Aves; order Passeriformes; family Rhinocryptidae; genus Scytalopus; species Scytalopus superciliaris. Next base: position 138,442 of record VXBX01004878.1, on the reverse strand, counting down.
CCCTCCTGAGATGGGTGTAAAGAGGGAAGTGAACCCCAGGCAGATGGAGATCCGAGGGCACCTCCTCCTCACCCACCATTTGGGGCCCGTTTGGTGCAGGAGCTGCCCTGGACCTCTTTGACCTCAGAAGCAGCTGGATTTGGGCTTTCCAGGGAATTCTGGCACGCTGGGGGCTCCCAGCTCTGGGAAAAGCTGGGGGTGTGCAGTGGCACAGAGCAGAGGGAGGAGGGCCCTGTGCATTTTTTTAGATATTATTTAAAGAAAAGCCATCACTCACCATTCCCAAAGCAAGAGGAAAGTATTTTTGGTCGGGTATTTTTTGTTTTAGGGTTTTGGTTTTTTTTCTGGAGGAAAAGAGTGGATTTAAACTCACAACTGACAAAGTCCTTCCCTAGAAGAAAGGCTTAATATCACCAGTATGCTTTTATTTTTTTCAAATGTATTTATTTTGTGACAATGCTTTTTAACTTCTGAGATTTTTCTCCTCTGCAGCCAAGGGAACTTTTGAGCAGGAAAGTCCTGGGCTGGGTCAGCTCTTCAAGGATCCATCTTGCCTTAATTTCACGTGAGTTCCACTAAATCCAGGCAAATGAACAGCAAGAAAAGCACTTTTTACCTGACTTTTAAAAAAAATTTTTAACTGTGACACCCCCTCATTTTTCAGCCCCCCGAAATTAGGAATAAACCCCAAATTAAACCCGAACCATCCCCC
>VXBX01004878.1:110487-130255 GCA_013400415.1 Scytalopus superciliaris | reverse complement strand
GTGGGATCAGCCCCTGGAGCCGGGTGGGATCAGCCCCTGGAGCCGGGTGGGATCAGTCTCTGCTCCCAGGGAACAAGCAACAGCAGCAGAGGAAACGCCCTCAGGTTGTGCCAGGGGAGGTTTGTGTTGGACATCAGGGATTTTCTGTTGCCAATCCTGGAAAGCTGCCCAGGGCAGTGCCCACCCCTGGAAGTGCCCAAAACCGTGTGGATGTGGCACTGGGGGGTGGTTTAGTGGGGAGGGGAATGGTGGTGGGGTCATGGTGGGATCAGTGACCCCAGAGGTCTCTTCCAGCCTCAGTGATCTGTGATTCTGTGCACTGAGGTGCTTCCAAGAGGCAACAGGAGCTGGAATGTCCCAGTTTTTCACTTGGTTTAGGCAGCTAGAGCCCCTTGTACTGATGGGGAGGGTTGGTGGGGGAAAAGACCCTTAACCACAGTGACTTAAATACTTCTCAAAAGAGCAAATTAGCAAAAAACCACAAAATGTACTTCACTAAAGGTGCAACTGGAGTTTCTGCCCTGGGATCCAGCCATGCCTTGAGCACATTCCAGCTGCCTCCAGCTCCACGTACTCCACACACACAGACCTCAGGTTGGTCCCCAAAGCCAGAGAGGAAACAAGAGAAACAGCACAAGGAACCTGCTGGAAACTTCTGCCTTGAGACTTTTCCTCCCAAACTTTCCTCCTGTGTTGATTTATATTGTGGAATGGTTGATTTTGGACTTGTGGCCCAGGCTGGTTTTGTTCTTGGCAGGGAACATGAAGGAGAGTATTGGCATGGCAAGGGATTATCTGGCAGAGGAGGGCTGGTCTGGAAGTTTTAAGGACTGTATTTGAAGTTTTGATTGATTTCAGAATGCAAGGGGGGAAAAAAGCTATGCAGGAGTTGGTAATGCTGCTTTCCAAATGGAAGTGTTAAGCAGTTCCTGGAAATCAGTTGGATTTTAAGTCTTTTTCAAAGGAAAGTCTTCTCTGTTGCTGATCTATGGGGTGTGAATTTAAATGTGCACAAATCAGGGAGGACTTTCCCAACCATCACTCACATAAAGATGTGTGAAGTTCTGGATAAAGGGGAAAAATTACTATTACTGATAAAGAAAAGGTGTATGACAGGATTTTATAGACCCCCTTGCTAAAAAAACATAACACAGAAAACTGTAAGGATTATTGGGCTTGAACTTGGCATTGAGCAAAGCAGCTGGAGGCCAAACCCTCCAGAGTCTTTGGAAGACTATTTTGCTTCATTCTGTTTATGAAACCGAATAATAATCATTAAAACAATTAATTCCAGCTCTCAGTGGGCAGGCCCTGGCACAGGGTGCCCAGAGAGGCTGTGGCTGCCCCATCCCTGGGAGTGCCCACGGCCAGGTTGGAGCACCCTGGGCCAGTGGGAGGTGGGTGGGATGGGCTGAGCTTTGAGGTCCTTTCCAACCCAAACTCCTCTGGAATTCCCTGTTCCTCCGTGCTGAGTTCTGAGCACTTTTGTCCTTGCACTATGGCCCTGTAAAATGTTGGAAGCTTTCAGGGCTGTGGGTTTTATTCATGGCACAGACAGCCAGCACCTTCCAAACCCAGGAATGACTGAAATCAGTGGGATTGGCACCCATTCCTGACAGGTGTCAGGGGCTTTGGGGAACAGCAGGATGGTGTTCCAGGGGGAGGGATGAAGAGCCCTCCCTGCAGCTCCATTGAACAGGGGCTGCCTGGGTTGGAACAGCCGAGTTTTCCAGTGTTTTTCTCCAGTTTCTCCTTGGCAAAGGGCTGCTGGAGCTGCTCAGGCACTGCCCACCCAGACAGCAGGCCATGCAGGTGCCCCAGCCCTGCCCTCAGCTCGTAACCCCTGGAATAAAACTGGCAGCCTTTATTTGTGGGCTCTGCTGGGTCAGGACCGAGGAGGACACACAAACATTCCAAGGAGCCAAGAGCCAGCATTGTTTCAGCTCTGTTCTCACGCCAGGACACAACCCCAAACCCCTCAGGGTGGGGAGAGGAATTACCAAAAGCCACCCTCACATTTGGCACCAATCACTGTCCCCCTGGGGATCCCCACCGAGGCCAGGGGGCACTCCGTGCCTGCCCAGTCCCCACTTATTGTGAGAGATGATCCCTGGGGTGCAGCAAAATCTCAGCCCAAGAGCAAAACCAAAGAGAGTCTTGAATTGTAAGAACAATTTCCAGCTTGGATGGAGAGGTGGGATCATTGTCCTTGGAAAAAACACACGGTGAAGTCATCCAGAGAGAGAATGGATGAAAAATTGGTATTGGGAAAGCTTAGTGGATCCCAAAATCAGGAGGCTGTGCTTAAGCAGAAGAAGGAGAAAGTGGCCACATTCCCAATCCAGCCCAGGGTCTGCCCCATCCCTGGGAGTGTCCCAGGCCAGGCTGGAGCACCCTGGGACAGTGGGAGGTGTCCCTGCCCATGGCAGGGGGTGGAACTGGATGGGCTTTGAGGTCCCTCCTGACCCAAACCAGTCTGTGATTCCATAATTCCATGGCATTCCTTTTATCCCCACCTTTTTGCTGATGGGATTCCAGCTTGTATTTCCCAGCATCGGGGTAACTGTTAATTTTAAAAAGCAATTTTGCCACAAATCTGCTGAAGATGTTATTCTTTTCTTGCAAAACACCATTCTCCTTCTGGAGTTACTGCTTTGGAATCCAATTTCACCCTCCCTGCAGGTCATTCCAGTGACACCATCAATCTCAGCCCCTTCTAAATGGATTCTGCCCGTGGTTTGTTTTGAAACTCTGCTAATTTTTAGCATATGCTTATAAAGGGCCAGTTTGGGAGGAACAATTGGGATCTTGGAGTTTCACCCTCTCTAAGAGGGTGCCCAGGACTTCTCCCAGGATCCCTGCATGGAGCCTGATGGAATCCTGGGTTTAGAAGGAGGTGGGATTTGCCACCAGAGTAAAAATACTCCACTTTGTTATTGATTTCATTCAACTTTCTTCTGCCTTCCCTGATTTTGGCCAACCCCCCCCAACATAACAGAGACAGCAGGATTGGAGGAAGGAGGAGCCAGAGAAACTCTGCAGTAAGAACTTTTGCCATGAGAGGGAATTAGAAATGCCCAGGGATCAGCACAGGCAGTGCTGGGGAGGCTGTTTGGAGGGCAGGGTGACAGAATAACAGGGGAAAAAGGAGACTGATCCCTGAAAATGAAATTGGTTTGGTGATCTCAAAGATCAGGGATGAATCAGAATAAAACCAACCCCAAACAGATCAGCCAACACTTTTGGAGTCGTTGACCCTGAGTTTTTCACTCAAATATTTTGCACACGAGGGCAGAAGTTGGTTATTAAAATTTGGTGGCTCCTTCTGGTGGGAATTATTCTGTTTAATTGGGACTGGAGTTTGCCAGGGAAATGTCCCACGAGGAGCCAGTCCCTGCTGTCCTGCAGCCAGGATACACACTGGATTTACCCACTGGCACTGCACAGAAACCCAGGCAAAGCTCTGTCTTTGATTTGCAGGCCCAATGTCTGTGGCTCGAGGTTCCATTCCTACTGCTGTCCCGGCTGGAAAACGCTGCCCGGAGGGAACCAGTGCATTGTCCGTGAGTATCCATCCCCTGGGGGCTCTGGGAAGGAAGGCACAGCCCCCACCTCAGCTGGCAGGACCCGTGGCAGGGGGTGCCACTGGATGGGCTCTAAGGTCCCTTGCAACCCAAACCACTGTGTGATCACACAGGTCACGTTGCAGGTCTGGATCGGAAGGGTGGCACTGGGCTTGGTGACACCAGGGCTGGGGGCTGCCTGTTCCCAGCTCTGCAAAGCCCCATCTGGGTGGAACTGTGTCTCTGCAACACCCAGAGAGGAGCTGCTTTCCTGGGGCTCTGAAAAAGTCTGTGCTGACAGGTGGGACAACACTGCCAGCTCCACTCGCTGCTCCCGTGGCACGGGAAGGGGGAATAGCACAGGCCAGCAAGGACTGGGGCTGTGAGGAAAGCATCCTGCTGATGCCTCTCTGGCTCACTCAGCCCCTCATTCCTCTCAGGAGCAGCCACTTCCCTTAATGCCAGAGCCTGGGCTTTGCAAGGGAAATAAATGTGTGACATGCCTTGTCTCTGCTGAGAAATGGTTTTAGCAGGGAAAAGTAATAAAATAAGGCTGAGAAAGCCCTGTGGTGGCAGGACCAAGCTCTGCCCAGGAAGGTGCCCCAGCCCCTCCCCCAGTTATTATTCTTCCCAGACACGAATTCCCATCCTTTTGGCAGCCAAACCCACATGTGGGAGTGAGTTCCCAGACAAGCACATGGTGCTAATCGCTGTGTCCTTCTCTTCCTCCAGCAATTTGTAGGAATTCTTGTGGGGATGGGTTTTGTTCACGGCCAAACATGTGTACGTGCTCCAATGGACAACTTTCTCCCAACTGTGGCTCAGCTGGAGGTAAGAGAACACTCTGGTGCCCCTCCTCCCTCCCAGGAGATTTGTGTTCCCTGCAAAAAGGAAGGAAATTCTCTGTGCACCTCAAACATTCGGTGTTTTGGCTGCCACGTTCCAAGTCAGAGGTCACAAAATAAGGCATTTTTGGTGGTGTCTTCCCTAAAGATCCTTGTTTTCCCCCAATACCTGGAGGGAATTGTCACCTGCTCGTGAATTCTGCTACTCTGGGATGAAAAATCCTACAGGGTGGAGCTCAGAAACCACATCCCAGGGCAGCAAACAGTGACTGCCAGAGGGTCCATCCAGCCCTGGCTGCTCTTTGAAGTGGAATCAAAGCAGTCTCTGCTTTTGTTAATCCAATAAATATCTTGGGCTTTTTTTTCCCAATGGAAAAATTAGGAAGTTTTTCTAAGGCTGTGGTTTGGATGTCAGGGATTGCCTGGGGGTTTTAGTAAACTGCAGGGACACGATGGAGTTGCTGGTGGAGCTGGGAATGCAGCAGTCCCACTTTTCCCCTTTTGTTCTCCCATCTCAGATCTCCAGGAAAACCTGGAAACACCTGGAAAATTCTGGGAAGAGATCTGGGTGGTTTGGGTTCCTGAAAAACAGACTCTGGAGGACTCAGCAGAATGACAGGCAGGCAGGAAGCAATTCCCACATCCCTCTGGTGATCCCTGCTTGATGCTTTTGAGCACGTGGCTCTGCATGGAAAACTCTCCTGCTGGACTCTAAATCCTGACAGGCCCTGAGAGTTGTGGAAGGGAATTTCTGTCCCTTTTCCCACTGGGCTGTAGTGCTGGAAGGCCCTGGATGGACACCAGGCTGGCTATGAGTCAGTAGCCACAGGACAGAAGTTGTTGGCCATGAGTTGCCTCTTGGGATGTTCCACTTTGGGATTTTCAGGCATGAGGGGTTTTTAGGCTGGGGGTGATGCACAACCCACACACAAACCACCAGCTCTTCCCAAAAGGGCTCCAGATGTTCCCAAAACCAGGACAGAGCAGGGATGAGGGTGTTCCTGCACTGTGGAGCCCCGAGGGTGGGCACCAACACTCAGCCCATCCACAGGTAATAACACTCCTCGATCCCACCAGCCAAAAAAACCCCTGCAAGCAAAAATCCCAGAGCTGTTTTAAGCAGGGTGGTTTTGCTGATTTCCCTGTGTAAAACCCAGAAATTCATGGGATTTTATCGAGTCCTTTAAGGTCTCAGATGGAAAGAGCCAAGCCAGAAATTAATTTTCCATTATTGCCCAGCTGGACATGAGCTATTGTTAATAAAGTGACTTGCAGGCATCCAATGAAGGCCAGACAAGTGGCCCCCCCAGGCCTCAAAACCACACTCAGGGTGTGACTGGAAGGAGGGCATTTCCAGAATCTGCTTCCAAAGTGCCACGTTGTGCTCCAGATATCCCTGGAAATACCCCCAGGAAGCAGCAGAGCCTGTGTGTGCACAGAGCTTTGGGAGGGGAAGGTGCTGGAGCCACGGAAGTTTGGGAGTCTGGAGTGAGGGTCCATGTGGGAGCAATCAGGGAGGAATGCAAGGAATGCTGTGAGCACTATATACATTTGGGCACAGACCTGGCATTCCCGGGAGCCTGGGCTGCATTTCCAGGGGGGTGGGTTCCTCTTGCAGGGGCTCCAATCTGGGATTCATCGAGGGGATGTTTGGGGCTGTATTTATCAGGAATTCTTCCGGGAGGCGAAACAGACAAACTGTGCATTCCAGAGGCAAGAAAAGCCTCTGTGCCATAACAAAAGCTGGGATTCCTACTTTGGGGAGGAAAGATAATTTAGGAGGGGTTTGCAAGTGGCTGCTCTGGAGGAGCAGAGAAAAACCTGCCTGCAAACTCCTCTGCAGCCACTGAGCCCTTCAAATCAGGTGTAGAACTAATCCAGCCCAACCCAGTCATGGGAAAAGTTAAGTAGGGAGAGCTGTCCTTCTCCTTTTCCTACAACTTTGGGCTCTGCTACCCTGGAAAATCCTGACAAAGCACAACAGGCCTTTAAATTCCTGCTTGAAAGATGTTCTTCTGCATTCCAGATGTGCAGGGAGGGTGAGCAGAGCCAGCCTTGGACAATTCAAGGTTGGACTGGGCTTGGAGCAACCTGGGATGGTGGGAGGTGTCCCTGCCCCTGGCAGGGGGTGGGACTGGATGGGCTTTAAGGTCCCTCCCAACCCAAGCCAACCTGGAATTCTGTGACAAATCAGATGGTGATGGGACCTCAGGGCTTTTGGCATCGTGGCAGGAGTAAAGAATGGGACCTGGAATAGCCTTTGCCAATTAGCTGGAAAGTTTCTGGCTGAGCATCCGGGCCCTCCTTCCACGCAGAACCTGAGCTGCCCCAATGTGTCACAGCCCACGCTGAGTGTGCTGAATGGGAGGGCTGTGGAGGGGGAGTCCCGAGGGATGGGCAGCTCTGACAGACAGACACTTCCGAGCTCCCTGTGCCTCCGGGCAGCACTCCCAGATTTCTGCCGGTAATTGCTTTCCCAGGGCTGCCTGGCTGAGGGGAGGGCAGCAGGGAAGCAGCGCCGGCACCGGGGCCCTTCCCGGCCACACCGGCCTCACGTCCCACAGCGCCGGCCGTGCTTTGAAGCCCCGAGCTCGGTTTGCCTTAAGGATTAAACTTCCATCTGAGTTTGGCCTGATCTCTGGCCGTGGAGCAGTAGGAAGACAAGGAGACATCGTGACTAATTCCAACCACCCCAGCGAGGCAGGGATTAAATGCAGAGCACATGTGCCGAGCACAGAGCCCTGAGCGTTCCCATCCCAGCCCTCCTGCCTTCCAGAATTCCCCTGGAGTGGCAGCAACCGCTTCGTTATCCCTGTTGGACACTTGTGAGTCCTGCTGCCTCTTGGGCAGGCGGCTCTTCCCTGCTTGGAAGTGGTGATGGATGCACAGAGGGGGCACAGCCACTCTCAGTGCCCTCTGCAGCCCTTGGGACTGCCAAGGCACAACCCCCTCTCCCCTGCCCCATCCCTGGCACAGCCCCCCTCTCCCTGGCACAGCCCCCCCATCCCTGGCACACACCAGCTCTGCTCTACATGCCTTTTTTTCCTGTGAAAACCGGTTTTCACATGACTCTGTAACCTCAGGCACTGCTGTTGGAGTTGTCCCACCCCCCAAAAGGAGGAATGTGTTATTCCAGGCCTTTCAAAAGCTGCTTGACCTGTGTTTGGACCTCCATGTTTAGCAGAAAACCTCCTTTTATTTTGGGCTCTTCTACTTTAACACCACATTCCTCAAACATCGTACAAGGACGGAGCACTTAAAGCCAACACTGGCTTTGTGTCTACAGCAGGAAAAAACTTCCCAACATATTTATTGCTATTGTTTTCCTGCAGTGCATTAGTCACATCCAGGGGGTCATAATCCAGTGGGAAGGCTGAACTCTCACATGGAGGGATGGATGGGACGTGCTTTTCTGTGCAGATTTCTGTAAAAGAACCCTCTTGTATCCAATGGAAGTCGCCAAGAAGGCCACGTAGTAACTGGGAAAGGATGAGAAATGTCTTAGAATTTGATGGGTCTCCTCCACCAAGGAAATTCTATCCCCCAAACCTCTCACGAGGCTTTAACAGGGAGGAATTTTAAAGGTTAGAAAGCTGAGAATGTGAAAAGTTTTTTAAAGAGAGCAGTAATGTAAAATAATAATTAAAAAGGGTATGAAAATATTTGAAAAGGAAAATTAGTTCCAAGTGGGAGAGCTCTCAAAGAAAGGGAGAGATCAGGAACTGTGCCTTTACTCTCAGTCTCCTGAGCTCTGGTGGGATGTCCTGGAGGAAGAATAAAGCTGGAGATGTTTAACTGGGGTGGATTCCTTAATGAAGTGAAAGGATGGGTGCCTTTGGTTTCTGTGGAATGAGCATTGGGATGGGTATCAGGGAAAGGCTCTTCCCCCAGAGGGTGGTGGGCACTGCCCAGGCTCCCCAGGGCAGTGGGCACGGCCCCGAGGCTGCCAGAGCTCCAGGAGGGTTTGGATGATCCTCTGAGTGACAGGGTGGGATTGTTGGGGTGTCCTGAGTCGGACTGATGATCCTTGGGGGTCCCTTCCCACGACACTCCATGACTTCAGTTGGTTTATCTGGAAGGAACAGGTCCCTTCCAATGCCACAGCGGGCCAGGAACACTCTGCCTGTCCCTTCCACGGGAGCAGCTCCTACCCCGGGATTTGGGGGCTCCCTGGGTGACCTTTCCCTGCTCTCCCCACAGTCCCAGCGTGCAGCGTGCGGTGCATGAACGGCGGGAGCTGCAGCGACGAGTCGTGCCTGTGCCAGAAGGGCTACACTGGCACCTACTGCGGGCAGCGTGAGTGCCAGGAATGGCGCGGGAAGGGCCGGGAAGGGCTGGGAATGCCATGGGAAGGGGCTGGGAATGGCATGGGAAGGGCCGGGAATGGCGTGGGAAGGGCTGGGAATGCCATGGGAAGGGGCTGCGGGGCACACCTGCCACACGCCCAGTGGCCTTGGCATGGCAGCACCACACGCTCCTCCCCTCTGGAATCTCATCCCACCCTCCCTAGAAAGTATAGAGGTATATCTGTCTATACATCTCTATATATTAGATATAAATTCACTATAAGTATAAAAATATATATATACAAATACATATATAAGTACAAAGAGATATGTATATTAGTTATAATTCCTCTGTAAAAAGTTCCAGATAAACAGTATTTACTTTGGGAATGGGCTCTTGGATGGTAGCTTCAGGTTCCCCTCCCCTCTGGAATGTCAGCCCTCTCCCCTTAGCAAGTATAGCTATGGATCTGTCTATATATCCCCATATATTAGACATAAATTCACTATAGAGATAAATAGATTGCAGTTCTCAGTGAAGCCAAAAGGCCTTTCAAAGGTGGCCCCAAGAATTCCCCTCAGCTCCCACCGATTCCTTCGTGCTGAAACCTTCCCAACAGTTCAGCCGGAGGCAGAGGCACCATATGGAAAATTTCATCCTGAACAGCCAAAGCTTGGGAAAATTCTGAGTAAGAGCAAGGCAGGGCTCGTGGTGGCCGTGCCAGGAGCCCCTGGTTACGTGCAGCTCCCAGTTCCACCTGGAATGTCCTCGCTGGAGCGCCCGGGTGTTGGCGGGACACGGCTGGAAGGGTGGGAATGGCCGAGAGTCCCACTGGCAGCATCCCAAAGGAGCACATTCCGGCTGCCTCGGCTCTGGGATGAGGCACTGCCTGGGCTCTGGGCACACACCAGCAGGGGTTGGCCTGTGCAGGGCCAGAGGTCGGATGTGGTGATCCTTGTGGGTCGCTTCCAGCTCTGGATATTCCGTAATTCCATGACTGATCACCAGCCTTTACTCCGAGACCATTGGCTGCACTTCCTCGCAGTCAATGCCCGTATAAAGCCCACGTGCTGCTCAGGCTGGCCCTTCCCTGCTCTGGGAATGTGGGATTCAATCCCTGCCTCGTCCCCCCCTCCTTGTCATTCCTTAAACATTTTCCCTCCTGCACTTTCTCATTTGTATCAATCCATCCTTGACCTTGACACCGAAATCCCGGCCCTGACCTGAGCGAACCGAGATTCCAGAGCACAGGAAATCCTCTCAAGTGAAATAAGAGTTTATAGCCTTGTCATAAAGGGGCTCATTCAGAAACAGGATGTGATTTCTGAGGGAAAAAACCCAACTTTTCTCAGCGGTCGCTGCTCGGAGGAGGCTCCGGGTGGGCAAACACCACGGGGGTGACATTCCAAGTGCTGGCAGCACAGCCCTGCCTGAGCCTCACCCCGGGGTTTTCCCAGGAGTGGGAATCACTCATTCCTCCTTGTTCCCCCTCCAGCTGTCTGTGAGAACGGCTGCCAGAACGGCGGGAGATGCATCGGCCCCAACCGCTGCGCGTGTGTCTACGGATTCACCGGCCCCCAGTGTGAGAGGGGTAAGGAACCTTTCCCTGCAATTGTACTCAGGTGTGGCAGCAGGAGGTGTATTGTGCATTAAGGAGACTCCAGTAAGGTGAATCTCAGGTGGTCCAGCCTGTCGTGACAAATCCGTGTCCCGTGGTCATGGGATGAGAGGTCCCAAATCCCTGCGGGCTGGGCAGTGCCTCTGGATCCTCCTCTCCACACTCTTTTTGTGGTTAAACATCTTAAACGCCCGTGCTGAGAACTAAAAGGGTGTTTTCCTCTTGGGAACGTCCCTGTTTCTGGTTTTGGTGACCGGGAGAGGCTTGGAAATGGCAGGAAGCTCCTCCTGAAGAGAAGGAGACACCATCGGTCCCTTCCCAGTCCCTGAGAGGGAGGGGAAGGAACAGAAGCCAGAGCAGAGTTTCACTGGCAGGGCCTTGTGGCTTTGCTGGGGCTGGAGCCCCTTTCCATCTGGGCACTGTGGGCACCATCGAGGTTTGGCTGAGGTGGGAAGTTTCTCCCTTTCCTCTTGGCCATCTCAGGGCTCTGATATGATTTTTGGCAAGGCCCAGAGTGGCAGAAATGAAACCGAAACACGAATGTGCAAACTCCCAGAATTAAGATCAAAGCACCCTGGAAATATCCTGTTTTCCTGGCCTTTGCTTCCCCAAGATTGGGCTCATTCTCTGTAACTCCACGTCCAAGGATTGGGCTGTTCTTGCCTTTAATGTTTTTTTCCACGTTGGGGATTCTTGGCACTGGGATTTAGAGGGTGAGGAAGGAATAACAGTTGGTTTCTGGTAGCCCAGGCATCAGCCAGCCCTGCTTGAACCCGGGCCAGCAGCAACAACACAGGGCTGTGCACCATCCCCTGCTTTGTGCAAGTGTCTCCTGGACCTCTCGGTGCAGGTGCCCCATAAAAGGCCCCTGCTGTGGTTGGAGCCTCACATTTATTGGCTGCAGAGGAGGGAAAGTTCTCTCAGAGCCTCCACACACATTTACTGAAGTGACCTTTCATTGTTCCAGTCTCCTTCTTTGGAGAGTCACAGAGTGCTTTGGGTTGGAAGTTCCACCCCCATGCCGTGGGCAGGGACACCTTCCACAAGCCCAGGTTACTCCAAGCCCTATCCTTGAACATTTCCAGGGATGGGGCAGCCACAGCTCCTCTGTATTCCAAACACAGATGGAGATGAGTGCTGCACTTAGAGATGCTCTCAGTCCCCTCCCTGCATGGCTTTGGTTAGGGGAAGTTTTTATGATTTCTCTTTTGAAGTCTCCTTGCAAGATTCCTTCCCCCAACCCTCACAAATCCAAGCTCCAGAGCTGGGGCTGTAGAGCTCCTCACTTTTTTTTGAGCTCACAGGGATCTGAAGTGTGGAGATTCATAAATTGACACAGACATTGAACACAAAGCTGGAAATTCCTCAAAGAAACTTCTGGATCCAGCAAGGCTGGGAGAGACTGAAAAATCAACTGTCCTGACTGTGGAGAGAGAAGGGAAGAGGCAGGGAAGGAAGGGGGTCTGAGCAGGGGCAGACTTTGGAGACATCTTGTAATGTATAAAATTCTTTAAATAAAGAGAGCATTTTTACAAAGCCTTCAGAGATTTGGCTCAGGCCAGACTTGTACTCAGAGACAAAACAAGCTCTCCAGCTGTGCACACACAGCCCTGCCCTGCCAAGACAAACACGGCGCTCGCCGTGCCGAGCCACGGTCCCGGTTCCCCCTCCCCGAGGGGCTCTGGCCAGGCTGGACTCACCTTCCCGGGACAGCCCGTGTGCCAGGGGAGAACTTAACCCTTCCAAGGAGGAAAGGGGGTCCTGCTCCATGCTGGGCCTGTTAAGATGAGTCTCTAAGCTCCACAGCTCCTGGAGATGGGAGCGCTGTGGAATTCCTGGTCTGTTGTCCGCGTCACCCAGCGGGGTGTCGGAGGTGCCTGCAGGAGCCCCTGGGAGTCTCCAGCCACAGGACAACCAAGGAACAAGCTTGGAAGCAACATGGATCTTCTTCAGCTCTCAGTTTAGCTCTACCCCTTCCTCCTAAAGGTCTTTCTGAAGAAAGATTAATTCAAAGCAGAGCCTGAAACCCACTTGGTAGGGTTTTCCTTCTACCCATAGACTCATCATGGAATCCTGGAACATCCAGGGCTGGAAGGGACCCCCAAGGACCATCAGCCCAACCCCTGACCCTGCAGAGACACCCCAACAATCCCACTGGCGAGCACTGGATGTGCCCCTTGGTGTTGATAAAAAGACATCAGCCCCCCCAATATCAGGTTTATTCAGGGCTTTCCTTTGACTCCATTTTGCTGTGACCACGCAAAGAATGAACTCTGCCTTTAAATCAGAATTTTCGAGTGAGTCTCTGCCCTGCACTCCCAGCGTGGAGCTCCAGTAAGAGGCTGCTTTGTACTGGGAGCAACCTGAGCACCCTCACACCTCATTCAGGAAATTCTGCACTTCAGAGGGAAATACCTTAATGGCCTCGGCATCATTTCCTGCCTCCTCCTGCCATCTTCAGGGATGAGGAACTAATGAATTTATTGTCCAAGCCCTGCAGCCCCTGGGAATGTGAACTCCCATTACATCAGTGTGGGAGGAAAAGCTGCAGCACAGGAAAAATGAAGCTGTGGGGACAGAGGCCAATTTTTTTGTTTTTTTTTTTTAATAGTTTTACAGCAAAATGAAGCATTTTGATGTCATGTCTCTGATTTCACCCTCCTTCAAGTAGGAAAAACTGAGGTGTGAGGAGTGACTGTGTCTGACTCAGGTGATGGGTTGAGGCTCCTCCTGCGTGCCAAGGATGAGGTTTTGGTTGGGGTTTTTTCCATCCAAATGAAGCCTCCACTGGGGATGCCCTGAGAGGAAATCTCCTTTTACTTTGGAAAAACAGCTTTTTAGAGTAACATTCTCCATCTTTTGGAGGTTCTTATGACCTGCCTGGTTCAGGAGACCCTTGGGGTGTCTCCATGTCTTCTCCTCCTCATGGTCTCCAAAGGTTTAACCAACAAGCTCATGGGGGATGTTCCTCAGGGCAAACACTTCCCACTGAGCTGGGAGCCAGCTGTGCTCTTGGAGCCTTGTTATTCCTGAGTCCCACATCCCAGGAAGAGCCTTGGAAGGGACTGTGTCCCTGTACAGAGAACCCCATCTGGTTTTTCCTGCCTCTCCAGGATTCTGCTTCCAGCAACACTCAGCTTTTTCTATTTTACCAAGTACAAAACACAGGGATCTCCTTTGCTGTGCACTCAGGGAGGATTTCTGGGTCTCTACAAGGTATCTGTAGATTCACCAGCATTTCCAAAGGATTCTGATTTTTCTGGGAGGGGGTGCCTGTGGTCCCAGTGCTCACACAATCCCATTCCTGGAAGGAATCTCCACTGACAGGGAGTCAGACAAGTGTAAATCCCCAGATTGGCACATTTTTATATGTTTTATCAATTTCTCAAAGATTCTGCTGTACAACAACAATCCTTCTCATAATTCCATGTGATTTCTAACCCTCTGCAACTCCCACACTATCCTGAAATATTTAAACACTGGAATAATTGTAAGGAGCCCCTGGATTTTCTTTTCTATTGGTGATTAAGACCAAATGATATAAATGCTGCTTCAGCCTAATCCTGCCAGTCAGTCTTGTCCAAGGGGAAGAGAAATCCCAATGGATTGTCCCATTCCCTCCAGCTGCAGCTTCTCCAGTGACAGGCACCCCATGCCATGTGTAAACAGAACACACGACCCGAAACTGCAGCCTGGAACACCCAGATGGATCTAGAGAGTGTCTGAGCAGACACTGCCCTTCCATCCACTCCCCTTCCCAGCTGCTGGGAATGCTGCAGAACACCCCATCATTCCTGCTTGGGAGGCCTCTCAACCCCCTCCTGGGGGGACTCATTGAGTGCCTTTGTCTCAGATTTTTCCTCTCATAATGATTCTTTTTTTGCTCCACGAATTTCCAGCCTAATCTGGAGGCTCAGGGAAAAGGAGGCACCACCACAGGATGAATTTGTGAGGAGGAGATGGGAAATTCATCAGTTTGAGCTGCCCAGGCTGGTTTTTTTTCTGGGGAGAAACATCAAGTTGGCAAAAATACCTCCTCCCTGTGTGCCCAGATGCTCCAGGGCTGGAGCCCCTCTGCTCTGGAGCCAGGCTGGGATTGCTGGGAATGTTCACCTGGAGAAGGGAAGGCTCCAGGGAGACCTGAGAGTCCTTTGCAGTTCCTAAAGGGGCTCCAGGAGAGCTGGAGAGGAACTTGGGACAAGGGATGGAGGGACAGGACACAGGGAATGGCTTCCCACTGCCAGAGGGCAGGGAGAGATGGGATAGTGGGAAGGAATTCTTGGATCAACCTGGAACAGGGGAAGGTGTCCCTGCCCTTGGCAGGGGGTGGGACAGGATGGTTTGTAAGGTCCTTCCAGGAGGAATCCTCCCAGTCCAGGAGGAATCCTCCCAGCTCAGCCACAGCCCAGCCACCATCTCCATGTCCTCTTTTCCGTGGTATCCAAGAGCTTGTCCCTGGTTGTTGTGTGTTCCAAAGGCCTCTCAGAGGTGCAAGGCTTCCACCTGAGACTGGAGCTCTCCAAGTGCCACCCCAGCACCTCCACCCAGGCACAGTCCTGACCCCGAGGTCTCTGCCAGCCTTCCCAGCCATTCCCAGCCTGCTGGATTCCCTGCTGGATTCCCAGCCCTGTGTGTCCCCTGTGCCTCAGCTGCTCCCCCTCGGAGGAGGGCTCTGCGTGGGGCTCTATCTCGGGTTTCATCAGGCCGAGACTTTGTCAGGAAACTGTAAAAATAGGACAGGAAAACTTAAAAAAGTTCTCCCTTCACTATTTCCTTTGGATGTGTTTTTTCAGCACTTGGAATGTCTGGCCTTAGAAAGTGCCCCAGCCAGCTTTTTCTTTTCTGCAAAAGTCCAAACAGTTAAACATGAGGAATGTGGCTGTGTTTGGATGAGGTAAGGAAATGACTAGGTGGAGAAAGTATTCCATGAGAAAGGAGCCCTTCAGGGAGACCCTCACGCTGTTCCCTCTGCATCCCCCCTCCCTCCCAGCAGAGCTGTCACGTATCAGCCCAGGCTGAGCAGGGATTTGGAGCTGGAGATCCACAATCCAGGCTGGAAAATCCCCGTGTTCCCACTGAAACAGTCACAGGGTTTGGAGTTGGCTCCTCTCAGGGGGGTCTGGCTGGTGGCTTTGGGATGCTGTTCCCCTGTGTGCTGTCCCACATGTTCCTGGAGGGACAGGGCACAGGGAATGGCTTCCCACTGCCAGAGGGGAGGTTTGGATGAGATATTAGGAAGGAATTGCTGGCTGGGAGGGTGGGCAGGCCCTGGCACAGGTTGGCAGAGCAGCTGTGGCTGCCCCTGGATCCCTGGGAGTGCCCAAGGGCAGGCTGGAGCACCCTGGGACAGTGGGAAGTGTCCCTGCCCATGAGCTCCAGGAGCATTTGGACAATACTCTGAGGGACAGGGTGGGATTGTTGGGGTGTCTGTGCACGGCCAGGGGTTGGACTGATGGTCCTTGGGGGTCCCTTCCCACTCAGGATATTCCAGGATTCTCCCCATGGTTCTAAGCTTGCAGAGGGACCTGCCAAATCCATCCCTTGCTCCTGAAGCCCAGGGGGTCACGGGCAGGAAGGACTTGGGAACCAAACCTGCTGATGGAGAACAGAGAAACACACTCTGGGCTGGATCTCCACTGCCCTTTCCCTCCTGCTGCTGCTGCTGGAGCTTTCAGACCCCCCGTGGCCTCCTGCCAAGGCCTGGGGCACAGCTTGGGGTGACCTCATGCCAGTGAGATGCCCAGGGATGACTCTCAGGCACCCTTTGTCCTCCCTGGTCTGAGCAAAAAGCCCCCAGTGAAAACACTGTTTATTGTGAGAAGGGATTGGATTTTTAGCAGAGAAAAAGCTCCTCTTCCTCTCTGCTCTGTTTGTTTGCTTTGGAAGGAAGGAATTCAACCTGTCTCAGAAGGGGGTTCCAGCCAAAGGGAAGAGGGGTGGGAGCAGCTCCCCAGTCCCTTCCCCTTCCCTTAGCCTGGACTCTGCATCTGCTCACCCCACGTGTTTCTGGGACTGTGTGTGAAACAACAAAGAAAGTCCTGCAATTATCGCTGCTTTTGCACCCTCAGGGATGTGAATTCCCACGGGAAGCATTGCTGCCACCCTCCTGGGTCACTGCATGGGGGGGTACAAGTGGAGGCAACTCTGCTCTTTCCTTGTGAATGTTTTCAACCCAAATGCTTCTCTTCAAAAGTTCTTGATCAAAACCTCCCAATTTTCCCGAAGGAACAGTAAGAACCAGTTAAACCGGAGTAAAATGGGAGTTTTAAATGCCTTTTTTATTCCCCCCACAGCAAAGTGGCCATTTAAATCCACTTTTAAACCCGGTATTTCATATCCAATTTAAATTGGGTATGAAATAAAGTTGTAAGTGTTTCAGGTTCAGATCCAATTTCAATCCAGGTGCTACAAAACCTTTGAAAAACACCCTTGTTGAGAGCAGGGCTTGGTTTGGTCCCTTCTTCAAAGCACTCAGCCTGAGCTGCTGAAATGAACATTTCCATGCCAAACATCAGCATTAAATTCCCTCGGATATCCCAGGGAAACATTCCCTACAAAAGATATCTCTTGTTTTCCTTTAGCACTGGAGCAGGGCCCTTCCAACTGTTGGATATCAATGTTTGAGTGGCAATTTTGAATTATTCTGTTTTAATTAGTCCAAGCTGCTCTTCTGGGGTGAATTCTGGCCGTGGCTGGCAGAGAGTTGTCCTTTGGTGTTTCCCACCTCGTGTGGGAGCTGAGACAAAGGAGGGTGGGCAAAGCCAGGGCAGCATTCCTGGTGCATCCCAAATGCTGGAAAATGGGGAAGCTACTCATTTTTAGTGCTGGCTTGGCTGAGTCAGGAGGAATTGAACCCACTTGAACATCCCAAGCCTTCCAGCAGGTCTCCATGGGGGACATGGGAGGGTTCCTCCATTGACACTTGGGGAAGTCAAAAATGCCTCCAGGGATATTTTCAGGAGTCATGGCTGGGTGGAAGAGCATGGATCCCACCCAGGAACTCCCTCTGAGCAAGGAGACCTGAGGAGTAACCCCGGAGTAACCTCAGAGTAACCTCAGAGTAACCTCAGAGTAACCTCAGAGTAACCTCGGAGTAACGGCAGCCAAAGCTCCGGCCATAAGGAGTGACAGATGGAATGTGCTGAGCAGGCTTTGGTTTGGAATCAGCAGGGCAAGGAGCTGAAAGGATGAGGCTGAGGAGGAATGTTGGGAATGGTGCTGGCCATTGGCAAAGCCTTTTGGGCAGAGAAGCCCCAGGGGTTGTTCTTTGCAGCCCCAAGTGCTGGGTAAGAGCCCCCCTTGCTGTGGGTGAAGTTCCCCCTGTGCAGGTGAAAAGGTTCCCCCAGATCACCCTGATCCAAAATGTCTTTAACAAGGCCTTTACCTGGAGATGGGAAGGTGGGACTCATCCCTATCCCAGTGCTGGGCTCTGCTGTTGGAAAGCTTGGAAGAGGAACCAGGAGTCCCAGTTCTGAGCCAGGGACACACCTCACCTCTGCTTTTCCAGGGACAAACGAGCCTTCTGAAGGACACCCACCTGCCCCAGGGTTCCTGGAAGATGGGATCCCATCCACAGACTGGAAAAGGGCCTTAGACATCTCCTAAGCGTCCATATTTCCTTCATAAAATTTGATTGGTGCCTCATTAAAAATTTAATAATTTGACCATTCAAATTAGCAACAGATGGGAGCTGGGAGGCAGCCAGGCTTCCTGGCCTCCAGACTGCAATTTCCTTGGCTTCATCCCCTCCCAAGGAGTCATCTACGGATGAAAATCTATTTTTGTCCAGGACTTGTTTCAAAGGAGGTGTTCTCCTCACAACTGTGCTTTCATTATCCGTCTCCAGGAGTTCCTGCTGCTGCTCCCATCTCCAGAGCAGCTGGAGGGGCAGCTCTACCCCCTTTTCTGTATTGATTTGGGGGTCTCCAATTGTTGATGTGACTTTCTGAGCCCCCCTGTGGCATCAGCCCCGTGTTCTTCTGCTTTGGTATCTCGGTAAAAGCTGGGTCAGTGAAAGAAGCTGGTTTGTTGGTAACTCACCATTACACACAATCAAGGTTCATGTTTGTGCTGAGATGCCAAAACAAGGCATTTTGATGACATCACAACCAACACAACTCCAAAATCACAACTTTCCCCCCTCCAATCCTCCCTGCTTGTTGACCTCAGTGACGTCCCCACACCAACCTTCTTGTGCTGCTTTTACCAGCATTGATTTTCAAGTGTGACTCTGCTCCCAGCTGCTCAAGAAGTACAGATCAGAGGGAGCATTAAGCTGGAAATAAGCAATTATTTGCTAATTGGTTCTTTCCCGGGATTCCATGTGTGTTTTCCACGCAGTTTATCCTTGCCCTGATCCAGGTGGGACAGGCCCAGCACAGGTTAAACTCTTCATCTCTCCCTGGGGGTGCCTGGGGCTCATTTTTCAGGGATAACCACCCTCCACACAACCTTTTTGTTGCCCCACACATCAAATCCAAACATTTCACTGCAAGGACAGCTGGGGGTTAATCTGAGAGCTGAGGCAGGAGTTGGGTTCACAGGCACTCACTAATTACTGGGCTCTCCAACCACGAAATTCCCAAGCAAATCTCAGCCAGACTAGGGCTCTTTGGCCAACACTTAACTTCCTCAGACAGTTCATGTGGAATTTTCTGGGTTAAAGGTCTTTTTTTCCAGCCACAGATCAAGCACTTACATGAAATCACCTATTCCCAGCAGAAGGAAAACCTTCAGAATTCAGTTTCCTGCTGTGCCAACATCCCTAATCAGGGATCACCGGAGCCTGGACAGCAGCAAACCCACATTCCTTAGTGCAAACAAGCCCTTCAAAACTCTTTCTTTTGGGGTTTAAGGCATGGGAGGATCCTTGTTGGGAATGGGACTTGTGCTGGTTGTTCCTGCAGTATGTGGGGTTTAAAGTTAAAATTGCCAGGGGGTTTTTAAGAGTTAAAATGAAGAAATTCATCAATTCCAGAATGGTTTGGGTTGGAAAGGATATTAAAGCCCACCCAGTGCCACCCCTGCCATGGGCAGGGACACCTCCCACCAGCCCAGGCTGCCCCAGCCTGGCCTTGGACACTGCCAGGGGTGGATCTTTGCCCCGAACTCAGATGGACTCTGGTTGCTTTGCCCAGCCCAGCAGCTCCACAGAAGGGCTGAAATCCCTCTTTGCCTTCCTTTGATTCCCCCCAGGGCCGGTGCCTCCTCCCCCTGAAGTTCCTCTCCTTTCCATGGCCACAGGGCTTTTTTTCCCCCCTGAACTTGTTGGCTTTGCTCCTGAAGGAATTCTGGTGCTGTGTGTGGGTCCAACCCTTGCTGTGCCTTTTCCCCCTCCCAGATTACCGGACCGGGCCGTGCTTCAGCCAAGTGAACAACCAGATGTGCCAGGGCCAGCTCAGTGGCATCGTGTGCACCAAGACCATGTGCTGTGCCACGGTGGGCCGTGCCTGGGG
>VXBX01004878.1:62731-110008 GCA_013400415.1 Scytalopus superciliaris | reverse complement strand
AATAGGGAATACACAGAGAACAGGGCCCCAAATAGGGAATACACAGAGAACAGGGCCCCAAATAGGGAACACACAGAGAACAGGGCCCCAAATAGGGAATACACAGAGAACAGGGCCCCGAAAACAGGGAATACACAGAGAACAGGGCCCCAAATAGGGAACACACAGAGAACAGGGTCCCAAATAGGGAACACACAGAGAACAGGGTCCCCAACAGGGAACACACAGGGAACAGGGCCCTGAAAACAGGGAATACACAGAGAACAGGGTCCAAAACAGAGAGCCCTCTGTGTGATCTGTCATTGTGTGTCCCAGAGCATCACTATGGACCTTGGGTCTCCCATGGGATCACCCAAGACCGTTTTAGCTTAAAGCCTCTGTGGCTCTCAAACCTCCATCCCACAGATGTAAATCTGGCTGGTGCTTCTCCAGGTTTCCAGTTAAGCTCCAGCCTTCCACGAGGAACCAGCCACGAGGGGATGGGCACACCGGATGCTTTGCAAAGCACTCCTAGACTTTGGTCTCCCTCCTGCTTGTGCAGATGAGCCAGGAATACATTCATGCCCATTTGCTGTCCTTCTCCTTATTTTTGCTGCAATGTGATGGGTTTATGGAATGTGATCCCCCTCCCTGGAGCAAAGATCCCCCAGAGTCCTCCCACCCCCCAGGATAATGGGGATGGCTGTTTTTCCTCACATCTCTGCTCCCCTCCCTGCAGATGTGGATGAGTGCCAAGCCATCCCCGGCCTCTGCCAAGGAGGGAATTGCATCAACACCGTGGGTTCCTACGAGTGCAAGTGCCCTGCAGGACACAAGCAGAGCGAGACCAGCCACAGGTGTGAAGGTAAGGAAGGCTCAGCCCTGCACAGATTTATCAGCCTCCCAATATCCTGAGAGCACAAGGGCGTTGGAATCCTGAGGATCTCTCTGCTCTTCCAAGTAGAGCTGGGAGAGATCTCCCATGCCAGGCCTGGTCCCACCTCCCAGACAGGAGGGAGCTCTGCAAACTGAGTTTTCAATGTTTATTTGCCTGCCAGAGGCCAAGGCAGGGAGCTGAGGAGCAGAGCTTGCCTGATCTCTTGAAGTAGGAAGGAGTGGTTTGGATTTGTCATGCAGGTGTTTCCTGAAGGATATTTTAAAGGCAATCCTGACTGAGTGGACAGAAGGGACTTCTGGAAGGCTTTAGGTCTCTGCAGGCTTGTTGTGGTAGCTAAGGGAGAACTCTGCCTGTTTCTGGAAGCCCCTGGAACTGCTCTTTGCTCTTGGGCTGAGTTAAATTCAAGGCTCACCTAGACCAGGGCACACAGTTCTGCAGTGAAACATGGGTGGGGCATAGAAACACATCCTGGAGTGGCTTGGCTTGGAAGGGACTTTAAAAATGGTCCAGTGCCACCCCCTGCCATGGGCAGGGACACCTTCCACCAGGCATGGGTGCTCAGAGCTCCATCCAGCCTGGCCTTGGAAGTGTCCAAGGGCCAGGAGATTGTGGAAGGTGTCCCTGTGGAATGAGACATCTTTAAGGTCCCTTCCAACCCAGGCCAGTCTGTGATTCCATGACCTGGGTTCAGCAAATCTTCCAAAGTGAAACAGCAGCTCCAGAGGTCAATCCTTGAGTGGGGGATGGAAGTCCTTTTACCTCCAGAAGACATCTGTGTCTGTGGATCTTCCTTGGCAGGATGCCACAAGACTTTCCCTAAAATTCCAGCAGAAGGGATTCCTGCAGTGCTCTGACACCCAAGGATTTGAAGCCAGGCCAGTCCAAACCAGCCTTTTTAGCTGTGGCTGAATCCAAGGGTGCCCCTGGGATTCGTGTGCCCTGCCCTGGGACCACGGGCAGCCCGAGGCCGTTCTTGCCCCCCTCTGCCTCTCCCACACTGGCTGGGGACCAGGCAGAGCACATCTGAAACCAGTTTAGCTGGAATCTCCTTTCCACCAGGATTAAAAACAATCCATTGTCTGGGTCTGTCCTCCAGATGCGAGGGGGCCTCGCGTGGGTCCCCAAGCGCCTGCAAAGGCAGCCCCAGGTGGCCATAAACAGCTTCCTTTCACTCTCCTGCCTGGATGGCCATAAAAAGAGACATCTCCAGCATCCACAGCGTCTGCTCCATCACTTATCTTACCTCTAAGGAGACCACCAAAAGAGGAGGCTTTCCTTTGGTGGGATTGATGGATCTGGGAGTCCTTCTGTGGGAATGACACAAACGGGAGGGATGCTCCAAAGGGACGGGAATGGGGCTGGTTTGGAGGGCTGGGGAATCACCAGCCCTTCAGAAGGTGGGCATGATCACAGACCTGTGGGATCACCTTTGCTGGGGTATCACTGCTCCCCTCTAGGAATGCACCCCACGTGATTCCCTAAATTGTGAGCAGTGTGTGATGTTCAGCCTGGATAAATGCAGGAATATCCAAACCCCTCGGTTTGCTGAGTGTTTGATCCATCAGGAATTTGCTCCAGCAGAGCCTCAAATTCCTGATCTGCTGAAACTGTGCTGCTGAAACATTGATCCCAGTACCCTCCTCCCTGAGCCGAGGGTTTAATGGAAATAACAACCACAGGCATAAAAGGTTATATTTATTCTTCATCCAGGTGTGCTCCAAGCCTGGAATCTCATTGCTGCAGGAATTCCCTTGTTCAGTCTCTGTGTTAATTTTATGGCTGGGAAAGGAGGGATTTCTCCACGTGCACAGAGACCTTCTTGCTGTAGGAAAAGGACATGCTTCCCACTTGTTTTCAGATTCCTCATTCAAGCCCAGCATCCAGGAAATATTAGAACTACACTCAGCCTTCTTCCCTCATTCCCGGGAGTTTGTGTTTTCTGCTTAGGAGAGCCAAGTCGGCAGATGGGACTGGTTGGAGCCAAAGGTCAGAGCCCGTGTCAGGCGCTGCTGATTAACGACCTGTCCCTCATTAACAGCAGCAGCTTGTGCCGCTAATCAGCTAATCAGGGGCTGTTTGTGGGTGGGAACAGGCAGGAGCAGAGATAAGGCTGTTGCTTCCCCATCCTGATAGTTATCTCTTAACACAAACGGTACCTGGACTTGCGCCTCCCTTTCCAGTCCCCGGATCCCTGGAGAATAAAGATGCTTTTCTTATGCAAGACATTCCGTGCTGATAGCGGAGGCCCCGGTCTCCCAGGCACGCCAGGAGGCTGCAGCTGCGCTTTGGGCATGGATTTTGGTGAGCTCCAGGAGGAAAACCCTTTTCCTGGGTTTGGATTTGTACCTGAACGCCCTGCGGGGTGCTCAGACCCGGGCTGAGCTCTGCAGCTCAGTCCCTGAGGAATGTGACACTTCCCCAGGGTGGCCGCTCTTGGCCCTTTGTTCATTGTATTCCCAGGGATCTCCCGGGATCAGGAGTTCCCGGCTCGGGGCTGTGCAGCGTGAGGAGAACTTGCTGGCACTGGAGTTTCTGAGGGAGCCCGTGGATCATGGAAGTGCTGGGGGTGGGTTTAGGGTGGGGACAAACCCCGCCTTGCCAGTGCCAGAAATGGCATTTGTATTGTACCAAAAGATGAGCAAGGAGGGCAGATGTTGCCAGCTTCGGGCTGATTTAATAGATCCTATGCCTGGCTTGGGGGGAGAAAGGGAAAAAGCGGGATTTGTTGAGGTTTTTGGGGAATGAGAAGTGCGGGAGCCTGGAGAGAGACTCGTGCTTTCACCCAGCTGAGTTCTTAACCCTGCTGGAAGAAAATTGGTGCGACATGGAGAGAGGAAACATCAAAGCTCAGCTCAGACACATCCTCGTGGTGCAAAGACCTCGCTCAGGAAATCGTGGGAAGGGGGGGGTTACAAGCAGTGACATTTTTAAATGATCCTGGAAGCAGCCGTGAAAACTGCTCCGAAGGGAACAGCTCCGTGGTGAGGAGTGCGGGGTGGAATCACTGGCTGAACAAAGCTTTTCCTGCCGTAATTCCAGCGGTTCTCTGCCAAGAATTTAACTTTTTAACAGCCCTTCCTCTGCTGGAGGAAAAAGTGCCAGGCCAGCTCTGTTATCGGTGAGGCAATGCCAGGATGCTTCCAGGGCTCCCAAAGGAATGTCTCGCATCTCAAATTGTTCCCGGGTGATAACAGGAAAAAAACCACCTGGAGCAACAGCAGGACAGGGAGTGAGAGGCTCTGCAGGCTCTGTGCAGCCACTTCTGTTCAAACCCATCCAGGGTAAAGCCTTTTGGACCATTTTTGGCCTCTCCGGGAGATTTTGCCAAGGCAGAACAAACCCTTTAATGACAAATCTCACCTATTTTGCTTAACAAAGGTTAGATGTTACTCACGTCCCTACAGGCCACTCTTTTGCCACCAGGGCACAAAATTCCCGATCTCCTGAGGAGGACAAGGCTCTGTTTCTCACTCTGTTGAATCCCATTCCCGTTCCTGCTTTGGAGGGATCTTTTCCACGAGCGGGTCGGCTGGAACTCGATAGCCGTTTTATCAGCCAGTTTTCAATTCTCTTACAAAATGCCCACAGAAGAGCTCATTGTTTGGCTCCATTAAAAGCTCATTTCCATGGATTTGGTGTGGTTTGGAGGGTTCCATTCCCCTCCTCTGTGGTTTCTTTGTGCTCTGGCAGGGCAGCTCTCGCAGTCCCGTGCGCGGCACAGGGGCTGACGAGCCCTGACCTCTTTGCTACGTGACACGGAGATGTTTTCCCCATCAAGGCCTGTTTTTTCAGCACATGGAAAAGTTGGGGTTTCCGCATGTCTGTGGGCACCGTGGTGGATGGGCTGTGCAGGCTCCAAGTGCTCCTGGAGCTCTGTAGCCTTTGGCTTGCAGCGTTCGGAGCCGTAAGGACGGGGCTCCAACTCCGACGCGGAGCTGGAGAGCAGATCCAAAATCAACGTTTGCCTTGAATTCTGCCATTGTCTGAAGAGCACAGAATATCACTTTAATTGTGAACAGAGAGCTGGAAAAGCAGTGGGGCAGCCAGGCTGGAGCTGGAAGGGTTCCCTCCCGGGCCGGGTGTTAACGGGAGCTGGCCGGCCCCGGCGCCCCGTGCCAGGCTCTCCCGGTGGGAACCACCGAGGCCACGAGGAGCTGCACAAAGAGAAAACCAAGAAGGCAAATGTGGTGGGGAAGGACTGAAAGAACAACAGAGCCCAGAGCTCAGTTTCTCAAAGTACAGGATGTGCAAGTCTTGAGAAACGGCTTCTTTTCCTGCCCCTGGGGTTGCAAACGCTGCTCTCGGCCCAGCTGGGATTTGCAGGGGGAACAAAAAATTGCAGTTTGGTTTAACCCCTTGAATTCACAGTTTTTCCTTAAGAAGGGGATGGATTTGCTGGCCAATCCCCCTGGGATGGTTGGCTGTGTGGCAGGTATTGATCTGGCCCCCAGAGCACTGGTGCAATGACCCTCCCAGTGCTCCACACAAGTATGGAACTGGTTTTTGCACTAATAGTCCCACCAGCTTTTGCTTCCCAAAGCTCTTTTCCTTCCAGTGCTCTGTGAATTGTAACCCAAGGCAGGGCTGTAATTAAATGACAGGGCAGGCTGCAGTGATAAAATCTCTCTCTCACTGCAGGGGCCCAGGTGGGGGGAGTGTTTTCTGTCCTTTTGCTTTGCTGCCTTGGGAGGTTTCAAGTCTTTGCTGTCTGTCCCGGGGGCTCTGAGCATCCCAGAGCCAAAGGGGCACGGGAAGGGCTCAGGGGTGTCTCAGATGGTGGCTCAAAGCAGAATTTTAGTCCTAAAAAGCCAAACAGGGAAGTGTCTTCCCCTTTTCACTCGAACAGAATCACAGCATGAAGCTCACCCAGTCCCAGCCGTGCCATGGGCAGGGACACCTTCCCCAGGAGCAGGGATGGATCAGGGCAGAGGTGCCACCACCTGCCTGTTTGTCCCTCACCCTCAGGGCTGCACTGGCACCTCCAGCCACTGCAGGGCACTGTGAGACTGCACTCAGCCAGTCCCTTCCCAGCTCCACCTTTGCTCCTTTCCACCCTGGGCACGACAGAAATCACCAACCCCTCTGGGTTCTCACAGAAATTTCCTGCCTGTTTCTCACATCCATCAGCACCCCCAGGAATTCTGGCTCCCAGCAGGGATTTCTTCCCTGATGGGATTCGGGTACCCCTTTCCCATAAATCTGCAGGATGAGTGTTCCCAAAACCCCTCCTCCCCTCTCCCCAATGAGAGGTCCTTGCCGCTGTGCCTTTTTCTGCAGCTCAGCCTTTGCCCTGCAGCATCTCCAGCCTCCACATGTGTTAATGCCATCAGCCTGTGGTTCACAGCACAAAAATCCCCTCCAAGGATCAAACTCTGACCAGTTCCTTTCCTTTACCTTCCTGCCAGCCCCAGGCAGCATCTGAAGTGCAGGGAAAAAGCCCCTTATCCATTCACAGCAGCACCACAGATTTAGGATATAATAAATAGTGGTGTTTTGCAGAAATAATTCATTTTACCAACTGCCAAGACAGGGGTTTGAGGGGGTTTTGCTGCTGTAAAAACCATCAGATAAAATATTCTTTCTGTCTTTTCCCACCACCTGGGCCATGACCACCAACCAACTGCATTGGGGGGATTAATTAGAGGTTGGATCCAATTCCAGCTCAGTTTCTGAAACAGATTTCTGTTGGCAATAAAAAAAATAAATCATAAAATCATAGAATCATTAAGGAAAAACCCCATAAGATTATTGGGCCAAACCATTAACCCAGTGCCAAGGCCAAGCCTGTAACTCTGCTCCCAGACAATCCATGGAGCCAAGTGCCCCCCCAAGCCAAGTCTGGGCCCTGGGGCTGGCTGGTGCCAGTGCCACTGTCCCTAATTCCCATGGGAGGATGCCAGCTCTGTTACCTGACAGGGGGTGTGGCAGGGCTTGCCTTCCTTTGGGTGCCTGGAGAATTGGGTGTATCCCAATGGGTATCTCTTACCTTCAGTAGTTCAGACCATGGGATGCTCTTGGCATCATGGCCCAAGTGAGTTCAGCTGGAGGGGCTGAACCCTGGGGTGGGGTGTCCCCCCCTCAGCCAACTCACCACACAGGGGCTTCTTCACCCGGGTTTTTGGTGCCTGGACAGATTTAAAATGGGCCTGTGGAGAAATCTGGTGACTCATTCATGAGCCTGGTGCTTTTGATAAGAACACGGTGTTGATTCTGATGTTGCTTCTCTGCTTCCAGGGAGGCCCCTGAGCCACAGGGGCCCAGGCACAGACCCGTGTCTGTCCTGAAGCCTCCTGTGCCCCTCAGGGAGCTCAGCCTTGTAGCCCAAAGCCTGCAGAGACCAGCAGAGCCCCTGCATGGGGGAGTCCTGTCTGTAGGAGACCACTAACGACCTCAAGCATCCCTTGGCCACCCAAAACTCCCGCTCCTGCCCTCTGTGACCTGGAGCTGGGTGGGAGAGGAGCTGGTTTGCAGGGCAGCATCACGCTGGTGGGTGTGTTCTCTTGCAGACGTGGACGAGTGCGGGGCGATCTCGGGCGCGTGCGACGGCGGCGAGTGCACCAACACGGCGGGCAGCTACGTGTGCACCTGCCCTCGCGGCTTCATGACCAGCCCCGACGGCTCCCGCTGCATTGGTGAGGTGCCAGCAAGAGCTCAGCCCCTCAGGCCGCGCTCTCACCCCCCCAGAGCCCCCTCACCTCTCCTGGCAGGGCGGGTTTGGGGTCCGGGCCCATCCCGAATTCCCGCCGGGGCTGCGGGTGGGACGTGAGCACACCCAGGGAGTGGAACCTGTGGGGCACTGGGAGGGACTGGGCAGGCTCTGAGGCTTAGAGGGTCCTGGGGGGTTGGAGTGGTTTTGCCAGGGGTTTTGGGGGGATCCTTGAGGGACTTTTGAGGGTCCCTGATGGGATTTAGGGGGTCCTGCATCAGTTTTATGGGTCTTGCAGGAGGATCCCAGATATTCCCCCTCTTCTCCTGGTCTGTGCTGCTCCAGCAGCTCCAACCTCCTTGCTCAGCCTGGTCACACTTTGGCTCAAAGTGTCCATATTTCAAAGCTTCTTCCCAGAACTGGCCTGAATCCAGGCGAATTTTCCCCATTCTGAGCTGTCCTGCCTCCAACCTAAAGCCTGGAGTGAGTCTTGAATGTTTAACAGCTCAAAATTCCTCTCCAAGGCTTGTAAATATTTGATGGTCCATTTCTCTTTGTAAGAGACAACAGTTCCTCTGATAAACAGATAGCTCGCTGTTTACTTGCTCTCAGCAGGGGCACTTGCTTCAGTGGGAATGAATCCCAGGGCTTTTCACACCCTTCAGAAAGTTCCTTTGCCTCCAGAAAGACGAGGACGGGAGGATTTGGGGAGAGGGGCTGTCACAGAAAAGGCAAAGATCGTTGTTGGTGCAGTGCAAAATGTCAGGTACAGCTGGAGGTCCTGGAAATTAATACAGCAGAAAAAATCAGCTCCAGATCCTTTTCTGTGCACAGAACGTGGAGTAAGATTAAATATGGGCTGATTCCAGAAAGAGAAGTGTTGTCAAGTGTGAGTAAGAAGTAAAGGCCGAGTCATCTTGTTTGGGAATCTGATAGATTTTAACGAGGCTGAAATTCTTTCCTGCTGTTTGCCAGTCCCTGCCACGAGCCCGGAGGGGTGTGATGGATGAGTCATAGGGACATTTCCCCGCTTCCCTTGAAACCAAACGCTTCGAGAAACGCAAACTAAATAAAATTAGAAAGCCCAAATTTAAAAATAGTCCAAAGCTTATTTAGCTGCAGTGGACTAGGAGCAGCTCAGCTCCCCACGCCATGGCCCAGCCGTCTCCCTGAGCTCACATGTGCTCTCGCAGTCTGGGACAGGCACTGTTGGCTTTGGCAGAATTCACAGTTACTATTGGGTGGTGTTGCCCCGGGATGCAGATTTTCCAAACTCTCCTACTATGGATGGAGAGGTGGGTTTTTTTCAGTGCTTGTTTTGAGGGTTTATAGTGGCAATTTACGTCCTGTGAAAGAAATCAAAGGAATGGTTGGTAAAATTGGAAATTAATAAATAATGTGGCCGCTTTTAAAGCATGAGCAGCAGTGGGAGAGAGAAGGAGAGATTGTCACACTGGTGCCTCCCAGATGTTTACATTGGGGGTGACCACAGTGTCTATATATATAAATACAAATAGATATATTTATATATAAAGAGGCACCAGCACTGGCTATGTGGCCTTGACATATTCCCATCCCTCTCCCCTCCCTAAGTAAAGTAAACACCGTTTTTATTGCATTTGAATAATCTCCTGGAGTTTTTACAGCTGAAACAGCAAGACCCAGAGCTTGAGCTGATCCCCAGCCTCATTAGCTGCTCTCCCTGCCTGCCCCAGTAAACCCCCCCAGCAGCAGCACTGGAGAAAAGTCCGTCATGGTTTGAAATGAGCATTTATTGAATGATTCAGCCACCTGGCCCTGACACAACGAGTCCAGTTCCACACGTGCTCAGAACAGTTTCTTTCATTGGTGCTTGTAAAAGCCAGGCCTGGAGGTTTGGGGGCAGCCCAAGGATCTGCAGCCTGGGAGGGTTTTTGGGGGTGCAATGGGTTGCTCTTCAAGAGCAGCTTAAAGGAATGATTTTCAATGAGGAAAAGTGGCCTTTCAGATGCATTCCCAGATGTGCACGTGGTGTTCCATCCCTTGCACATCAGCACGTTGCTTCTTTAGCTCTTTTCCCTGAGAGTGCAGCAAAGCTCGGAGAGATTTGGGGTTTATCTTGTTTTGGGCAGTGCTGGCAGATTTACTGCCTCGAGTCCTTGTAGGGCCAAGTCTTGCTTAGCCTTGGACATTGCCAGGGATGGGGCAGCCGCAGCCTCTCTGCCCAGCCTGTGCCCGGGCCTGCCCACCCTCCCAGGGATCCCAATATCCCATCTAACCCTGCCCTCCGGCAGTTTGAAGCCATTCCCTGTTGTCCTGTCCCTGCACTTGCTGAAAATCACTGAAACCAAGTAACACCAACCTGTTTCCACCTCTGGAACCTGCAGAGACATGGGCAGGGCTCTTGCACTGTTGCCACGAGCCAGAGCTCAGTGCTTTGGGATGACCCAAACACCCCTGTGGCTTGTACTGCCCATCCTTAGGATTAGCAGCTAATCCCGTGCTGCATTCCACCCCCTCTCTCAAGTTTCCCTTCTCGAAGTGTAACTTTCTCTCTGCCAGTCTGTTTGAAGAGCCTAAGTGGGAAATGTGAGGTTTAGTACTGGGAGTGAGCTCTGGCCCCGAGTGCCACCCCGGTCTCCCCTCAGTGTCTCCCCCTCCCTGCAGACCAGCGCCTCGGGACGTGCTTCTCGGCGCTGATGGGCGGCCGCTGTGCCGGGGACCTGCCGGGCCAGTACAGCCGGATGCAGTGCTGCTGCGACTCGGGGCGCTGCTGGGCCGGCGGGCACACGCCCGAGATGTGCCCCGTGCGCGGCTCCGGTGAGTGCCACCCCCAGCCTTTGTGCCACCCCCAGCCTCTGTGCCACCCCCAGGCTCCAGGGGGGGATCATGGAATCACGGGGGAGGGCTGGGATGGATCTCAGGGAAAGGCTCTTCCCCCAGAGGGTGGTGGGCACTGAACGGGCTCCCCGGGGCAGTGGGCACGGCCCCAACGCTGCCGGAGCTCCAGGAGGGTTTGGACAGTGGGACAGGGTGGGATTGTTGGGGTGTCTGTGCAGGGCCAGGGGTCCCTTCCCACCAGCACCCACCTGCTCCATATCCATCCCTCTGTTCCCTGGCCATGGAACAGCACTGAGGCAGCTGTTTTGTTTCAGATGAGTACCGCAGGCTCTGCATCGAGGGACTCCCGGTCGTGCCAGGCTTCCCTGGGAACTTTCCAGGAATTCCTGGATTCGGGCCCAATGGTGTTGGGCCGGGACTCAACGGGCCTGGAGGCATCGGACCAAATGGGGCAAACGGACAAGGCGGGATCCCAGGCCTGCCTGGAATGGGCCCAGGAAGCTCAAGCATTGGTAATTAAGTGCCTTTCTCCTTGTGCTGACCCCCTTTGGCTGCCCCGAGATGTGCAGCCCAGTCCAGCTCCTTGCCAAGGGCTGGATACTGTGATGGTGATCAATATTGATCCTCACCTTATTTCAGAAAGGCTGGAATCAATTCCAACCTTATTCCAGAGGGCCTGGCAGTGGGATGGGGTCACAGCAGGGACTGCAGCCCCTGCAGGGGTTGCTGTGGGTGGCTGTTCAGGGCCCGGGGGCACCACAGGGCTGGCATGGATTGGGACAACTGAGGGCACCGGAATCCTCTCCCTGATGCCCTTTCTGTGCCTCCCAGGAACTGCCACCTTGAACCAGACCATCGACATCTGCAAGCACTTCACAAACCTGTGCCTGAACGGCCGCTGCATCCCCACCCCGTCCAGCTACCGCTGCGAGTGCAACATGGGCTACAAGCAGGACGTGCGTGGGGAGTGCATTGGTGAGCAGGGGCTGCTCCTGCTGGGGCTGCTCCTCCAGCTGCTGCCCCGGCCCCACCTAGGCTTGGCATGGATCTCAGGGAAAGGCTCTTCCCTCAGAGGGTGGTGGGCACTGCCCAGGCTCCCCAGGGCAGTGGGCACAGCCCCGAGGCTGCCAGAGCTCCAGGAGGGTTTGAACAACACTCTCAGGGAGCTCTCAGTGTCCTGACTTGGACTGATGATCCTTGGGGGTCCCTTCCCACTCAGCATATCCTGTGATTGTGTGATCCCATCGGAGCTCCCCACAAGGAGCTGGGGACAGAGGGCAGAGGGCTCGTGCCATGTGGGATGATGGAAAATTGTCTCTGTCTTTATGGAAATGGAGCTTTGGTGACAAAGGAAAGGGAAAGTTGGTGTTTACATCAAGACATCCACAGAGGTTTTCAAAGGCATTGGCCTGGTGGCCTTTGACCACAGTGTGGCTGCTTCAGTGAAAGAGAGGAGTTACAGATGTCATCTGCATGAACTTCTGCAAGACCCTTGAGATCATTCCCTGCAACATCCTTACCTCTAAACTGGAGTGCTGTGGGTTTGGTGGAGGGACTGCTGGGTGCACAAGGAATTGTCTGGAGCATTGTACCCCAGTGATCACAGTCAGTGCTCCACATTCAAGTGGAGACCAGTAATGAGTTCTGGTGTCCCTAATAGTCCACACTGCTCCCAGTGCTGTTTAATACCCTTCTCAATGACACAGATTCTGGTCCTCAGTGTCCTCTTGCAGGTGACACCAAGTCACTCATGTTGAGGTGAATCCCCACTGAGTTGGTGCCACCTGAGGGTCCGTGCTGGCTGTGCTGTCAGCACTGGAGTTGAACAAGGAGCTCAGCCCCTCCCCAGCCTTTGTGCCTGTCCTGGGAGCTGGCTGTGTGTCCTGGTGACCAGGGCTCGGTGTGTTCCCCCTGCAGATGTGGATGAGTGCTCCAGCAGCCCCTGCGTGCACGGCGACTGCGTCAACACCCCCGGCTCCTACCACTGCAAGTGCCACGAGGGCTTCCAGAGCACCCCCACGAAGCAGGCCTGCATTGGTAAGGGCTGTCCCTCTCCTCCTGGGGGCACATGAGGAGCCACAGCAGTGTCAGAGCCCTGGGGACCCAAGGAAATGATCCTAAAGGGGAAACAGTGAGGAGTGTCCAGCACCAACCAACCTCCAGCAAGGTGGGGGGGTGGGGTCTGTCTTGGAGAAGGTCCCTTTATCTACCTTAAAACTGGTTGGTGGCAATCAAAGAGCCTACAGAGTCCTTTCCAAAAACATAACTCTATTTGAAGAGTTTTATTTGACAAAAGATGGGATTTTGAGGTGTATTTGTATCGATGTAGGACTTCTAGCAAGGTTGTTCTGTCAGGGTCTCAGCACAAAGATGGTGCTACAAATGAGGGACTGCTGAAAGAGAATGATGGGAAGGAAACCTCCCACCATGTGAACAAGAGGCAAAGGCAGATTTCCCTGTTGAATTCTCAACTTTCCTCTCTTTCTGACAAAGTGGTTTCCAAAGGACCCCTCAGTTGCCTGGCAATGTGAAAAGCTTCCCTAATTTCGCAGCTAGATGTTTCTAGGATGGATTCCTCATCAGCCTGAGAGCACTTGCCTGGTTTTCTCATGGAGAATATTGAGATGGAAGTGCTTGTTCTCCACCTGCTCCTACCTTGCTGTGTTCCCTTGCTGGCAGATATTGATGAGTGCATCATGAACGGGGTGATGTGCAGGAACGGCCGCTGTGTCAACACCGATGGCAGCTTCCAGTGCATCTGCAACGCTGGCTTTGAGATCACCCCTGATGGCAAGAACTGTGTTGGTGAGGTCCTGGTGGCCCTTGGGGGGGTTGGGACTGAGCTGGGATTGGATTCTCCCTGGGGATTGAGGGTTTAATCTGTGCTGTGCCCCTTCGGCTCTAGGACATCTTACAATGAGAGGACTGAAATGGGAGGGTGTTTCTGTAAGGGTGTGAGTGCTCCTGTGGGTTTTGGGCTCCAGGAGCATCAGCAGGGCTGGGTTTGGAAGCAGGAGATGCTCCAGCAACCACTGTCTGAGTCCTTCACTGGCTGAGAGTATGGGGGATGCAGCAGGACTTCTTCCCACCAGGAGAAGCAGTGGGAAGGGGTTTGGAGTATTCTCTTTAAGGTCCCTTCCATCCCATGACTCTACACTCTCTTCCTTGAGGATGAGCACCCACTGCCATGAAACGAGTTTGACCATGAGCTGTGGGACAGGGAGTTTTTGAGCACAGGAGGGTCTTGCTGCTGCTCTCAGGCTCAGCTCAGGCCTTTGTCCTCCCCAGACCACGACGAGTGTGCCACGACCAACATGTGCCTCAACGGGATGTGCATCAATGAGGACGGCAGCTTCAAGTGCATCTGCAAGCCTGGATTCGTCCTGGCTCCCAACGGGCGCTACTGTGTCGGTGTGTGGATCCCCAGCCTGTTCCCTGCCCATTCCCATGCCCATTCCTGGGGGCTGTGGTTGTGTCTCAGAGCCAGGGGAGCTGAGAAAAACCGAGGCTGTTGTTGGGCACCAGAAATCGCCCCGTCATGGCAGAACAGACATGAGGGGAAGTGTTCTCTGGGCTCTGCTGCTCCAGCACAAACTGGAGTTGAAATCCTCTCCCTGAGGGGTGGGAAGCTCTGTGTGGCCACGGTGAGCTGGCAGCAGTTGTCTCCACAGCAGGTTCCACACAGTCTGTGTGCCACCTCCCAAAGCCAGCAGGGTTGGGATGTGGAGGCAGAGTGCAGAGAGGAGAGGAGGACACCATTTGTGTATTGAGCTGCTGTGACACGGGGTGAATCCTCTGGGTCAGTGCCCTGTTAGCAGAGCAGAGACCAGACCCTGCTGCTCTGAGGAGGCCTTGGATCTCAGGAGCCTGGAGAAGCCCAGACCCCTCTTTTTTCCTCTGCCCCCTTGGGAACAGGCAGCAGGGCATGCAGGGGTGTGACCCTTCAAACTGCACCTCCAGCTCCCTCTTGGTCTGCAAGTCTCTCTGCAAAATAGTCCTGAGCCCTGTCAGTGTATCCTTCACTCCTGTTTGTGTATTCTGAGCCCCTCTCTGTGTGTCCCCTGCCCCTCTCCATGTGTCCCTCACCCCTGTCCGTGTGTCCCTCACCCCTGTCCGTGTGTCCCTCACCCCATCCATGTGTCCTTCCCCCCATCCATGTGTCCTGCCCCAGGGCAGCTACAGCCAGCCCTCATTCCCCCTTGCAGACATCGACGAGTGTGAGACCCCCGGGATCTGCATGAACGGCTGGTGCATCAACACGGAGGGCTCGTTCCGCTGCGAGTGCCTGGGGGGCCTGGCCATCGGCGTGGACGGGCGGGTCTGTGTGGACACCCACATGCGCAGCACCTGCTACGGGGGCATCAAAAAGGGCACCTGTGCCCGCCCCTTCCCCGGCGCCGTCACCAAGTCCGAGTGCTGCTGTGCCAACCCCGACCACGGCTTCGGAGAGCCCTGCCAGCCCTGCCCGGCCAAGAACTCGGGTGAGCTCAGGAGGGTTGTGGGTTCTTCTTACTCCAGGCAGGGTTTTTCATTTTCAGGCAAGTTTGCTGCAACTTGTAGGTCGAGATAGGAGTTTTTTAAGGAAATAAAGCTGAATTTCCGCATTTAAAGGGCTCCCCCTCAGGGCATTGAGGAAACCAGGAGACCTCAGGGCTCTGCACACCCTCCTGCCGAGTGGGGAAAGGGGTGCCAGCCACTCAACAAATATAGGCTGGATCCCCAAACCTGGTGTTGATCCCTTGCAGGGATGTTGGACTCAAACTGGGAGTATCAGCTCTAAAAAATACGCTGTGTAAGCATGAAGAGGCCCTGCTGGGCAGCGCAGAGCTGGCATTCCAACAAACAAACAAACAGCCAGGGCAGGGCAGGGTCACCGTGGGCGGTGTCTGATGGCTCTGCTCTCCCTTCTCCACAGCGGAATTCCAGGCTCTCTGCAGCAGCGGCATTGGAATCACAGCTGATGGCAGAGGTATGTGCAGCCCATGGCCTGGACTCAGCACCCACATCTGGTGTCACCCTCAGCCCTTCCAGCTACTTTCTGTGGGGTGTGTGATGGTGGGAGTGTGCCAGGGGAGCCTGGGCATGGCTGGGGTTGGCACAGCCCCTGTGTGTGTGTGTGAGAGCTGAGTGTGGGGGAGCACAGGGGGCTCTGCAGAGCCTGGGTGGGCTTTAGTGCCTGCAGGAACCTCCCCCTATGGCCGTGGGTGTCTGTGGGTGGGATGTGAGCTGGGCACAGAGGGCAGGCGGGTGGTGTGTGGGTTCCCCCCCTCCCCAAAGCACCACGAGTTGGTGTTGAGTAATTATCCCTGAGGACTGAGTGCCTGGTTTCTGGCACCCTGTGGGAGCTGCGTTTCTGGGGATGCTCCCATGGAGTTTGGCTTTGCTCCCTGCTTTGATGGGAATGACGAGCGTGACCAGTTGCATCCTCTTGGTTGTTGCCCTCCAGCTCCTCGGGGGTGGCAGAGGAGGGTCCCGAGTCTGCCAGGGAGAGGGAGGTGGTAAGGGTGTGTGGGGTGTTGCCAAAGGGCTGCTCTGAGTGAGGCAGCCGTGCCAGGGGTCACAGTGCCAGCCCTGAGCAGCGCTTGGACCAGCAGGGAGAGCACAAGCAGCCAGATAACAACAGCCTTCCAAAACCCTCCAGATGGCAACCAGCCAGAGGCAAAACCCTGGTGCCTTCTTGGGCTTCCAGCCAGGGCACAGTGTCTTGGCCAGAGTCGGGCTCAGGGAAGTGATAAGGCTCTTCCTACCAAGGAACTAAGTGAGACAAGCCCTGGTGAGGCCAGCACTGCCCACAGCCAGGGCTGCACACTCAGGGCTCTCCAGGGCTGTGTTTCCAGGGATGGAACTGAGCTCCAGCTGCCTGGAGACAGCAGTGTCTGGGCACCCTTGCCTGGGTTCTGGCTTGGTGGCACTGCGAGGACACTGGAAATTTCCAAGGCCAGGTTGGGTGGGGCTTGGACCAACCTGGGCTAGTGGAAGGTGTCCCTGCCCATGGCAGGGGGTGGCACTGGATGGACTTTGAGGTCCCTCCCAACCCAAACTGGTCTGTGATTGTGTTTCTGTGCAGGGATGTCCCAGCTGGCTGCAGACACCAAGGAACAAGGAAGAATTGGGACAGGGAATATTTGTTCCCATTTTCTGTGGTCCTTCTCATTTTGACTCTTTTCTCTGTCAGACATCAATGAATGTGCCCTGAACCCAGACATCTGCCCCAACGGGATGTGCGAGAACCTGCGCGGGAGCTACCGCTGCATCTGCAACCTGGGCTACGAGTCTGACCCCACGGGCAAGAACTGCGTGGGTGAGCCCAGGCAGAGGCACCACAAGGGTGGGGAGAGGGTGGGCACACCAGACCTCCAGGAGCCTGAGGTGATGCCCTCAAGCCCTGTACCCAGTCAGGACTGCCTTGTCCAGGTGGAAAAGCACGATGTCCGTGGTTTAGCCTTCCAGGGTGTCTTGCTGGGAGGGTGGGGCTGCCTTCCTGCCCCTCCCAGGCTGTGTGGGGCTGGAGCTCAGGAGCCCCTTCTCTCTCCTCTCCTCCCAGATGTTGATGAATGCACCGTCAACCGCTTGCTGTGCGACAACGGGCTGTGCCGGAACACCCCCGGCAGCTACACCTGCACCTGCCCCAAGGGCTTTGTCTTCAGGACAGAGACAGACACCTGTGAAGGTAACGGGGCTCTGGAGGCACCACAGACACCTCCACGAGGTGCAGAAAGCCATGGCCTGAGGTCCTGCCTGAAAGGCAGCTCGAGGTCTGACATGCCTTTGGTTCCCTTTCAACCACCGTGGTTTGAACTGGAGCATCTCCAGGTTTTGGGTTTGTGGGGTTGGTGGTGTTTTTTTATCCTAAGGGTGAAATTTCACACCCTGTTCAAAGTGGTGGCCGTCCAAACCCAGAACATCTGGGCTTTTCAGGGCCTGCAAACCAGAACCGTTTCCTCTAGGCCCCCAAAATTTTAGCTGCAGCCTGACCAAAATTGCAAGTTTTAGGGAATTTGATTGAAGGGTTGTTTTGGAGTGGGAGAAATTGTTTCCTGTCCACAAAGTCCTCAGCTATTTGAGAACTGGCACTTTGCACATGAATGTTTAGTGGAAAACCCCTGATTTTCTGTAAAGAGAGAAGTGGCCAGTGCTGTGCAGCCTCACTGATGCCACAGTGCCAGCTCTCAGCTCCCACCCCCCTTGTGATGGTGCTTATCATGTTCCTCCAAAGAAAAGAAAAAATTGTTGTATTTTATTCTGTATTTCCATATTATGCCATTTTATACATTATTGATTCTGTATTTTATACATTCTCTTTTAGCTATTTTATATATTTATNTTATAATATTATTATTATTGTTATTATTATTTTATTTTTCTATTTTTTAAAAAAATTGAAGCGACCCTTTCATCCTCCCACTCTTTGCTGCTGTGCCCCCCTTGGTGCCCCCCTTGGTGCCCCTGACATTGCCCTGTGCCCACAGACATCAACGAGTGCACATCCAACCCGTGTGTGAACGGGCTGTGCCGTAACAACGCCGGCTCCTTCGCCTGCGAGTGCTCCCCAGGCAGCAAACTGGACCCCAGTGGCACCATCTGCGTGGGTAAGGCTGGCCCAGCCCCACACCCTGTCTGGGGTGTCCTCCTGGCCCAGGGGGGGAGACTGCAGGGACTTTTCCTGAGGGTGTGGAGTGAGAGGACAAGGGGACGGCCTCGGTGTGAAGGAGGGAAGGGTTAGGTTGGGTGTGAGGAGAAGATTCTTCCCTGGGAGGGTGAGGAGACCTTGGAAAGGTTGCCCAGAAAAGCTGTGGCTGCCCCATCCCTGGAAGTGTCCAAGGCCATGTTGGAACAACCTGGGCTAGTGGAAGGTGTCCCTGCCCGTTGCAGGGGGTGGAACTTGATGGGCTTTAAGGTCCCTTCCCACCCCATCCAGTCTGGGATTCCACCCAGAAGAGGAGCAGGTTGAGAATGGGAAAAGGGTAGGACAGGACTCTGGGGACAAGCAGGGTTTGTGCCCCACAGCCTGAAGGACACAGTGACCCCATGGAGCAACAGGGACAGCTCCAGGGCTGCCTTTCACAGCAGCCTGGCTCCCATGGAGGTGGGAATGGAGCAGCTCCTCACCCCCAGCTTGTCCCTGTCCCTGCAGACAGCATGAAAGGGACCTGCTGGCTCAACATCCAGGACGGGCGCTGCGAGGTGAACATCAACGGGGCCACGCTGAAGTCGGAGTGCTGTGCCACCCTGGGGGCAGCCTGGGGCAGCCCCTGCGAGCGCTGCGAGATTGGTGAGCCACCCCTGGCACAGGGATCCCCCCTCAGGGAAGGGCTGCAGCTCTGCCAGGGGGGTTGGCAGGGACCTCAGGGTAAGGTCCTTCCCCCAGAGGGTGGTGGGCACTGAACAAGCTCCCCAGGGCAGTGGGCACAGCCCCGAGGCTGCCAGAGCTCCAGGAGGGTTTGGACAACACTCTGAGGGACAGGGGGTGATTGTTGGGGTGTCTGTGCAGGGTCAGGGGTTGGCCTGATGATCCTTGGGGGACCCTCCCAACACAGGATATTCCATGGGAGATTGGGAAGGCAGGAGCAGCCCGTTTCTTTGCTGACATTTCCATGTTGCATTGCAGACACGGCCTGTCCCCGGGGATATGCCAGGATGAAGGGGGTCACCTGTGAAGGTAAAATGCTGCGGGCATGGAAGACTAGTTTTGTTGGGATCATGGCCGTGGTTTCTTTGTTGCTCTGGTTTCTGGCCCTTTGTTGGACTCTCTGTGGATGTGTGGCCAGGACCACCCTGTCTGTCTGTCTGTCTCTGCACAGACCCGGGCTGGGCTTGGCTGTGGCTGTGCAGGGACACTGTGGGTTCCATGGAACAAGTTGCCAGTTTCAGTCTGGTGGGCAGCTCTGGGCTCCTTCCATCTCCTCCAGGAGGCCCTCAAGGCCGTGCTGGACTTGCCCCCGTGCCAGTCTGAGAGCCCTCTCTTGCTGTTGTGCCCACAGATGTGAATGAGTGCGAGGTGTTCCCAGGCGTCTGTCCCAACGGGCGCTGCGTGAACTCCGCTGGCTCCTTTCGCTGCGAGTGCCCAGAGGGGCTCACCCTGGATGGCACTGCCAGGACGTGTGTGGGTAAGGACACCTCCTCCCACCCAGATCCTGGAGCCTCCACAGGGCTCCAGCCATGTGCAGCAGGAGTTCTTGGGAGCTGGGTGGTAGCAGGTCATATTTGGGAAGGGCACCCAAGCCTGGCAGCTTAACCAAAGCAAAGCTGTGAAGTCCAGCCAGCGAGGCAGTTGTTGTTCTTGGGGGAACTTCAGAAGTGGCCAAACAACCTGCTTGGTTAATGACACAGCCCAGCAGCCCTAAAGCAGCTCCTGGGCACACAGGAACAAACCTCTGCCCTTCACAGGGGCCATCTGTGCTTCCAAAAAGCCATGGGGGGCTCCATCCCCTGGCCCCATTGCCAGCAGTGCCAGGCTGCCCATGTCCATGCTACCAAATCTCTCACAGCATTCCAAAAAATAGATGGCCTCATCTGAGTGGCACTGGACAGGCTCCCCGGGGCAGTGGGCACAGCCCCAAGCCTGGCGGGGTTCAGGGAGCATTTGGACAACACTCTCAGGAACGTGGTGGGGTCCTTGGGGTGCCTGGGCAGGGCAGGATGGTCTGCGGGGGTCCCTTCCCACTGTCCCAGTCCCGGGCTGTGTTTGGAGGTGCCCCGGGCAGGGTGTGAAGGCAGTGCCAGGCCGTGGGCGGGCGCTGAGCCGAGCTGTGCCCGCAGACGTGCGGGTGGAGCAGTGCTACATGAAGTGGGACGAGGACGAGTGCGCGGCGCCGCTGCCCGGCAAGTTCCGCATGGACATGTGCTGCTGCTCGGTGGGCTCGGCCTGGGGCAGCGACTGCGAGGAGTGCCCCAGGCCCGGCTCCCCCGACTTCAAGGCGCTGTGCCCGCGCGGGCCCGGCTTTGCCAACCGCGGGGACGTCCTCTCGGGAAGGCCCTTCTACAAAGGTGAGTGGGGAGGGCTGTGCTCGGCCCCCTGCCCGCCCTGGGGGGCTCAGACACCCCTCCCTGAACATCCTGCTGTTCTTTGCCCCCAGATGTGAACGAGTGCAAGGTGTTCTCTGGGCTCTGCACTCACGGCACCTGCCGGAACACCATTGGCAGCTTCAGGTGTATCTGTGGCAATGGCTTTGCTCTGGATGCTGAGGAAAGGAACTGCACAGGTAAGGGGGCCCCTCTGGGCCCCTCTCATCCATCGTGCTGCCTTGGGGGGTGCCGGGCCTGGTGGTGCCATGGGACAGGACCATGAGCAGAAGCAGCAAGGCCAGGTTAGACTGGGCTTGGAGCAACCTGCTCCAGTGGAAGGTGTCCCTGCCCATGGCAGGGGGTGGAACGAGACGAGCTTTAAATTCACTTCCAACCCAACCTGGTCTGTGATTCCATGATTCTGTAAAGCTCCTCCTGCTCGTGGGGGGAAAGATCAGCTCTGCAGCCATGAGAAAGCTTAGCTGCTGTCCCTCCCTTCAGGGCGAGCAGCTCCTTGCTCAGCTGGCTCCAGACCTGCCAGTCCTTGTCTGTTGGGTGTCTGGAGCCCAGTGCTGGCCTCAGTGGTGCTGCTGGGCTGTGCTTCCTCCTGTCCCTGCTGTCCCTCCCCACAGACATCGACGAGTGCCGCATCTCGCCCGACCTGTGTGGCCACGGCACCTGCGTCAACACCCCGGGCAGCTTCGAGTGCGAGTGCTTCGAGGGCTACGAGAGCGGCTTCATGATGATGAAGAACTGCATGGGTAAGGCTGGGTGGTGGGCAGGGCAGCCCCTGGCCCTGCTGACATCGGGGCATGGTGGAGCCAGGGCCGAGTGTCGTGCCCAGCCCCTCTCTGTGGGGCTTGCCCGGGGCTCTCAGCTTTGCAGGGCAAGGATGGACCATGGAAAGGTTGGCAAAAGTCTCCCCCAGAGATGTCTGTTGATGCCCTGGGCTGGTGGTGCCCCAGGAGCTGGGCAAGGGGACTGGCAGTCCAGCCCAGGATCGGGCAGGGCTCTGGGTGCAGTGCCAGGCCCAGGGCTCTTCCTGCTGGGACACTCATGGGACAGTGCTGCTCCTGACCTGCCACCTCCTGGCCACCACGAGCCCACAAGGGAGCCCATGGGGCCCCCAACCAGCTTTTCTCAAGTTCTTTCCCATCCCTTTCCTTGTTGCTGTATCCAAAGGACACTTCCCTGCATTCCCAGTGCAATGCTGCCTTCTTTTTCAACCAAAGACTAAGCCCTTTTATTTCCTTTTTCATCTTGTCCTTGTTCATGTCCTTGAACCAAGTCCATTCTTCTTCATTTAGTGTTCTTCCCTCACTTGGACTTTCCCCTGCCCCAAACCTTGGCCATTAACATTCCTTTTCTTTCAGCCACCAGCAGCTGGAGCTTGAGCCTGGCATTGCCACTTAGCTGGGACAGGATCCATGCCTGGTATTTTCATTCCTGCCACCTTTATGCTGGGGTTTGGCCAGTGCAGGTGGAGCTGTGCCAGCCCAGCAGCTCAGGCTCAGTGGCTCAGAGCTCCAATTCCCTTCCACACTTGGCTGTTTTACTTTCCGTGACGTCTCATCTCCTTCTCAGCCATCTATTATTTATTTGGCCACTGATTAATTCAGCCACTGGAAGGTGTCTCTGCCCCTGGCAGGAGGTTGGAATTGAATGACTTTTGAGGTTCCTTCCAACCCAAACCGTTCTGTGGTTATTTACATACCCCACTCTAAACACGCCCCGTCTCCAGACATTATTAACATCAGATGTTCAAGCCTTGCATTAAACCATTCTCAAACTCCATGGCAGATTAGCAGACCTGTTATTTCCACTCCTGTATTAGGAGATAATTAAACCTTTGTCTTTATAGCACTGCTTGGCCTCCTGCTGTCATTGCCACCTGGCATTAAATCAAATGCCTGCAC
Organism: Scytalopus superciliaris; assembly: GCA_013400415.1. NCBI lineage: Eukaryota > Metazoa > Chordata > Aves > Passeriformes > Rhinocryptidae > Scytalopus > Scytalopus superciliaris. The sequence goes on along the minus strand of VXBX01004878.1, from coordinate 87,744 downwards.
TGGCATGAGGAGATCCACCTTGCTGAGGTCCCGCGTGAGATGGACTGTCTCTCTTCCTGCTCAGGATCTTGCTGATTCATCCTATTTCTTTTGGGCTGCTTTCCCCTGAACCTCTTCTAAAAAGTCTCTCAAGCTGGTCTCACGTGAGGTTTATTCACCTGTTGTTTCTACAGCTTTCCTTGGGGTCTCAGCAATTTCACAGCAGCCTCAGCCACTGGTGAGGCCCCTGTGCAGCTCCCCAGACATTTTCATGCATCACATCCTTAATGAGAAGTTCTGGTGGACCATCCACACTCTTCTACCCCACTTGCTTTTCAGTTACAGTTGTAAAGGCTCCTTTCACCTGCTCATTTCCTCCTCCTTTATCCTCAGATCATTCTTTGCAGCTCCTCCCATCTGCCCAATGCTTGTTTTTACTCTGTCAGAGTCTCATCTGTTTTCAATTTAATAATTCTTGTTTGGAGCTTAAAAAATCCCATCAGTGACCTCAGTACCTCAGTTCTTCTCCAACAACTCAGCCAGACTCTTGCTGTCCTCTAATTCCTGGCATTCCATGTTCCTCTCCTTGTCTGTCCAGCCAGACTCACTTGCCTCACTGACCTACTCTTAGTGTTGTGCTCTCTCTGCCTTGGCTTGGGCTTCCAAACCACTTCAGTCCGTGGTGTGATTCAATACCATTTGTTTGGTTTTCATATTTTATTCTCTGTGTTCTTTGAAATAAATCACTGCCCTGCCACTGGCCTGGGCTTTGTCCTCTCCATGTGATTTGTAGTGTGGGTTACCACAGCTCACACTGATCATCTTCCTCCTCCTCCTCTGAGACACTGAGAATGTCACAGCCCCCACCAATGACCTGCTGACTTATTGCAGGAATGGCTTTTCTAATGTCTTTGTATAAGGATGTTGTGTCATTACTCTTCTCTTATTTAATGCTCACTCTGCTCAATTCCACCTTGCCCTTTAGGTGGCAGGCAGCTCAGTCACCTCACCCCGGAGAGTGTTGTGACATTATGGCCTTTCCTCTGCTCAAGGATCACCTTTTTCCCACCTGTGTTTGGCTTCAGCCTCCTGAGGGAGGAATTCTTTCCAGCCTGTGGCTGCAGCCAACAACAGCAGTGAGGGTGCAGCCTGGAATTCAGCAGCAACTCCCACCATGGGGAATGGGGGGCACGGGTCCTGTGGGGTGTTGGATAAGGACCCCTCACCCCCCTTTCAGGTGCATCCCAGTCCTCTGTAGCTGGAGATAACCTGAAAATCCCATCAGAGTGTTTTATCCAAGTAAGGTAAAATATTCCACTCTTAATTTCCAGGTTGGAATAGGAAAGATAAACACATGAGCAGAAACTGGGTTCTTTACATATATCCAACCTCTCTCCCTTTCTCTGCTGTCACTGAGTGGGGCATGGGGGAATTATCCTCCTGGGCCTTGCTGGCTCAACTGCACAAAACTGCAATGTCCTTCCTCCTGATGTCACACTTTATATTCTGCTGAGGTCAAGGCAAGAGTTGTGCTTCCAATCAGGACTCACCCAATCCCGGGATTCACTGCCCTTGGCATCCCTGTGTTCTGGGGCATCCCCCTGGTGCTGTGAGTGTGCTGCTGGCACCAGCACTGCCCCTCCTGGGGTCTGGAGAAGCAGCTGGAAGGGGCCCCTCCAGCCCGTTCTGTGTCTCTCTGTGCAGATATCAACGAGTGCGAGCGGGACCCGCTGCTGTGCCGGGGCGGGATCTGCATGAACACGGACGGCAGCTTCGAGTGCATCTGCCCCCCTGGCCACGAGCTCACTGCTGAGGGCAACACCTGCATAGGTGAGGGGGCACAAGGGGAGTCACACCAGGAGATGTGCATCTTCTGCTGGGTGTGTGAGTATCTTCTGCCATCCCTGGGAGTGTCCAAGGCCACGCTGGAGCAACCTGGGATGGTGGAAGGTGTCCTTGCCCATGGCAGGGGTGGGACTGGATGGGCTTTAAGGTCCTTCCCACCCAAACCACCCTGTGATTCCATGATATATGCTTAGAACACACTCATCCAGGAGGGAGCAAGGTTGTTCCCAGGGTTTCACTACATTTATGTTGTTCCTTCTGCTGGTCACTGACCAATGGGGCAATGACAAATTTGGTTTGGACACCCAGGGGGGTGGGAGGCCCTGGATGGTCCCCAGCGTGGGAATCAGCTGCTCCACCTGCTCTTCCCCCCACAGATATCAATGAGTGCTCCCTCAGTGACAACCTGTGTCGCAACGGGCGCTGCGTCAACGTCATTGGCACCTACCAGTGCTCGTGTGACTCGGGTTTCCAGGCCACGCTGGACAGGCAGGGCTGTGTTGGTGAGTCCTCCCCGAGCCAAGGAGTCATTCCAGGGCCCCAGCATGAACCCAGAGCCCTGCTGGCCTCATATCTGCCACAACGCTCCGTGGGGTGTTTGAGGGTGGCATGAGGGGGGAATTTGGGTGAGTGACAGCCAGATTTGTACCGCTGGTGAGGGTCTGTCACGGGCTGGGGTGGGAGAGAAGGCATGAGGTGTTTTCTTCTGGCTGGAGGAGCTTTGTGTCCTGTTCAGCACCACTCCCACACACTGCAAGACGTGTCTCCCAGCCCAGAGGGATACCCAGGCTGCTGCCTGACCTGTCCCTTCCCCACAGACATCGATGAGTGCACCATAACCAACGGGGGCTGCGACACCCACTGCTCCAACTCGGAGGGCAGCTACGAGTGCAGCTGCAGCGAGGGCTACGCGCTCATGCCCGACAAGAGGTCCTGTGCAGGTCAGTGCCCACCCTGGCTCCCTGAGGGGCTGCCCAGGCTCCTCCGTGGCTTCAGGGGGAGGGAGTGTCCCTTCAGAGCCCATTCCAGAGAGGTGATTTTTCTGGCAGATGCCTTTGCTTTGTACTGCAATGTCCAGCCTCTCTTACAGGCTCCAGAGCTCTGTAACGACATGGTTTGGAGCAAAGCTCCTCCTGTACTCCTTCCTGCTCTGTCGTGCTCCCACAACCCCTGGTCACTTTACCTTGGCAATGGTCTCCTCTCTGCAGATATTGATGAATGTGAGGACAATCCTGACATCTGTGATGGTGGGCAGTGCACAAACATCCCCGGGGAGTACCGGTGCCTCTGCTTTGATGGCTTCATGGCATCTCTGGACATGAAGACCTGTATTGGTGAGGACAAGGCTGTGCTGCATCACTGCTCTTGGATGGAGGAAGGGATGCAGAGGGATGGCCCAGAGTCACACCACGGTCCTTGTGGTGTTCCATGGTTCTTTTGCTCCTGCAGATGTGAATGAATGTGACCTGAACCCCAACATCTGCCTGCACGGCGAGTGTGAAAACACCAAGGGCTCCTTCATCTGCCACTGCCAGCTCGGCTACTTTGTCAAGAAGGGAACCACAGGCTGCACAGGTGGGAACTCACCAGAGCTGGTGGGATCCCTCCCAGACAGCTCCCACAGCTGCCATGGGGAGAGCACCATCCCTGGGGTGTTGTGTGGGGATGCCGTGGGCACCCAGGGGGGTGGCTGTATTGGGAGCCCCTCCTGGACAGGCAGAGGTGGCCAGGAAGGCAAGCTGGGGACAAGAATTGACCTGTTTCTAGTCAATAGCCAAGCCAGGAGCTGCCCTGCCTTTCACATCACCTTCCAGGCTGAGCACAGCTTTGCAACTCAGGGGCACAGTTCCAGGCAGCCTGTTCTCTGTGCCCTGGGGCTCAGACTCCTGGGAGCCACCAGTACCCAAACCACGAGCAGGGTCATGCCTGGCTGCTGCCCTGTCCTGGGAGAGCTGATGACCACATCCCTTCCTCCCTGCAGACATCGATGAGTGTGAGATTGGGGCCCACAACTGTGACATGCACGCCTCCTGCATCAACGTGCCCGGCAGCTTCAAGTGCAAGTGTCGCACGGGCTGGCTCGGAGATGGGCTGAAGTGCAACGGTGAGTCCCCACCCCGGGACAGGGTGCTCCTGGGGGCACCTCTGAGGGCTGGGCTAAGCTGTCACCTGTGCTTCGAGCTGCAGGAGTCTTAGGAAGAGTGGTTGAGGGAGCTGGGGGGGCTCAGCCTGGAGAAAAGGAGGTTCAGGGGGACCTTCTGGCTCTCTGCAACTCCCTGACAGAACAGCGGAGTCGGGCTCTGCTCCCAGGGAACAGGGACAGGAGCAGAGGAGACTGAGGGGAGACCTCAGTGCAGTTCCAGCTTCCTCGGGAGGGGCAGAGGAAAGGCAGGCACTGATCTCTGCTCTGTAGGAACCAGAGACAGCACCCAGGGAATGGCCTGGAGCTGTGTCAGGGCAGGTTGATGGTTGGCTTGGCTGTGTCATGTGCAAGGCCACAGAGACTCCCAGAGATGTGCTGGAGCCTCAGGAGTGCTCCGAGTGCCTGGACAGTCTCCTGGGCCCTGTGTGTGCCCCTAGAGCTGCCCAGGCTCAGGGGAAGGGTGAGAGGCAGAGCCCTAACAGGGTGTTGTCCTTGCCCAGACCTGGACGAGTGTGCAACCGAAGAGCACAAGTGCAACCTGAACGCCAACTGTGTGAACACGCCCGGCTCCTACCGCTGCGCCTGCCGCGACGGCTTCAACGGCGACGGCTTCTCCTGCTCCGGTGAGGCCGCGGGCTCTGCTGGCACCACAGCCTGGCTGGGGCACGGGGCTGTGTCCCACCTATGTCCCCAAAGTCCCTTCAGCAGGGATTCCCTCCCTTCCTGAGCCGGGATCCCCCACCACCTGAGAAGGTGTTTGAGGAGGATCAAGGCCATGGGAAGAATTGCAGCCCCCTCCCCACCACCTCCCAGAAGAGGGGTGGGAACAAGCTGGTGGGAATTTTAAGGGCCTCTCTTGGAGGAGCCTGTGTCAGCCTCGTGCTGGGTTCTCCCCAGATGTGGACGAGTGTGCCGACAACGTGAACCTGTGTGAGAACGGGCAGTGCCTCAATGCCCCCGGCGGGTACCGCTGCGAGTGCGAGATGGGCTTCAACCCCACGGAGGACAGCAAGGCCTGCCAGGGTGAGTGCCCAGAGCCCCAGCTGCTGCTCCACAACAGCAGTGCCCACCTCCGTTCTGCCCTTCCCTCACCACCTGATCCATTACTAAGCAAGGCCCCCACATGACCTGCTGGTGCAAAGCTCCTGAGCTTCCAGCTGACAGGGGTTGGTCCCAGCCTGCAGGGAGGTTGGGCTGAGCCAAGGATTCATGAAAAGTGTGGGCAGGGGTGAGAGGAGAGGGCACTGAAGGTGGGACAGAGCAGGGGTGGTCCTGCTCACCCAGGAGATGACCTCCCATGGCACCAGAACCACCCTGAGATGGGTCACCCACAGCTGGGCTGTGGATCAGTTTGGGGATGGGAGCAGGAGAAGCTGTCCTGGCCCTCACTCTGCCAGACCTGAGCCCCCGGCTCTGCCTGTTTTGCAGACATTGATGAATGCACCTTCCAGAATATCTGTGTCTTTGGGACCTGCCAGAACCTGCCCGGGATGTTCCGCTGTGCCTGTGATGATGGATATGAGCTGGACAGGAGTGGAGGCAACTGCACAGGTAAGGGCTGCTGGGGGAGGGTCACTGCCCTGGGAGGCCCTGCTGGCAGCTTGCCCCACCCATGGCAGGAGTGGCACCAGCAGCATAAAGCCAGTTCAGTGTCCCTGTGTGATGTGGTGATGGGTCTTTGCTGCTGGAGGGTGGACAGGAGGGACAGCTCAGTGTGGCTCTGCTCCTTTCTTCTCGGGGAGGTGGTGGGAGGTAGGACAAAGCAAGGCCTGTTTCTAGAAGGGCTTTGTTGACCACGCTGTGATGAGCCTGAGGAACACCACGGTGTGGGGGTGTGCCCTGGACATGCAGCAGGGAGCTGAGGGCTGGTGCTGTGGTTTCCATCCTGGTTTTCAGTGTCCATCTCTCCATCCTTTCAGACATCAACGAGTGTGCAGACCCTGTGAACTGCATCAACGGGCTGTGTGTCAACACCCCTGGCAGCTACTTGTGCAACTGCCCCCAGGACTTCGAGCTGAACCCCACTGGGGTGGGCTGTGTGGGTGAGTGGGGGCTGTGGGGGGAGCTCATCTGCCATCCACACCTTGGGGGGCCTTCTTGGTGCTCCCTCAGAGCTGCAACTGGCCACTGCCAGGGTGCCTGACCACTGACAGCCCCACCTGGCTGTCCATGATGGGCTACTACCTGGGGTAGTAGCAAGTGTATCTGTCCATGGCAGGGGGTGGGACTGGATGGTCTTTAAGGCCCCTTCCAACCCAAACCCTTCTGGGACTCCGTGATCCTCTTACTCCTGTGCACACAAAGTTTGCTGGAGAGGCTCTGCTCACCCAACCCTGTCTTTGTGCAGATACCCGTGTTGGGAATTGCTTCCTGGACACCCAGGATCGAGGGGATGGAGGGATCTCCTGCAGTGCAGAAATTGGAGTGGGGGTCACTCGGGCCTCCTGCTGCTGCTCCCTGGGCCGGGCATGGGGCAACCCCTGCGAGCTGTGCCCTCCAGCCAACACGAGTGAGTGGGGCAGTGTCTGGGGGAACGTGGGCATGGGATGGATGGACAGCGGGGAAGAGGGACAGGGACATTCCCCTGTGCATTCTCAGTCAGGCTGGGAGTCCTGAGTTTGCTGCTCCATCATCACAATGGAGCAAGGGAAGCTGAGGGGGGAGAAGGCAACAGGGCAGGGGAGAGGTGAGGTGGGTGGGGGACACCAGGAGGCTGGTCATGCCTGAGGGATCCAGGTTAGGATCCTTCATCCCTGGGCTGGGGGAGGGCACTGGATGTGGAATAACCCTGTTTGGGGGTGAGCAGGCAGAGCCAGGATGGCCAATCTGGCTTGGCAGGCAGTGGGAGTCAGGCAGCTCCATCTGCCACCCCCTCATTGCCTGTTTCTCCTGGCTCTCTCCTGGCTCTCCCTACCTGTCCTGTTTCCTGGGAGCCTGCTGAGCTCAGGACCCCCGTGACTGGCTTTTTCCACAGCTGAGTACAAGACCCTGTGCCCTGGAGGGGAAGGATTCCGGCCCAACCCCATCACTGTCATCCTGGAGGGTAAGCTGTGTCCCCTGTGCCCCTGCCCAGGGAGCCCCGCCCTGCACTGTGTGCCGTGGCACTGGGGGCTGGGTGCCCACCAAATGATGAACAGCAACTGTGTGCTCTCCTCGGATGTACTCCTGGCTCCAGCCCCCCAGGCACCAGCAGGGCTGGAGGCTTTGGGATGAAGCCTCTGATGGTGCCAGGCAGCAAACACCTCCCTCTGCTGTCCCTCTGCAGACATTGACGAGTGCCAGGAGCTGCCAGGGCTGTGCCAGGGCGGCAACTGCGTCAACACCTTCGGCAGCTTCCAGTGCGAGTGTCCCCTGGGCTATTACCTCAACGAGGACACACGGATCTGTGAAGGTACTGCCCCGGGCACGCCCCTGCCAGCTGTGCAGGGCAGGACTCCTGGGCACGTCTGGGCTGCCCGAGGAACCGCTGGCACCATCCCTTCCCCTTTCTCTGCCAGACTGCCTGGTCGCTGTGCCAGGCCCGTCCACCCTCATGCCAAGCCTACCCCAAACCCGTGTCCATGCCCTTCTCCCCCTGTGCCCAGCGCTTTGACCTCCACTCTCCTTTGCTTGGCAGACATTGATGAGTGCTCTGCCCACATCGGGATCTGTGGCCCCGGGACCTGCTACAACACCCTGGGCAACTACACCTGTGTGTGCCCTCCCGAGTACATGCAGGTCAACGGAGGCAACAACTGCATGGGTATGGCATGGGCTGGTCTGTGGGAGGGCTGGCAGTGCCCTGCTGTGCCTGGCCCTGGGGCTGTGCTGTGGGCACTGTTGTGGCCCAGGGGAGGGAGCAGAAGTGCTGGGATTCAACAACTGGATGTGGCACTCAGTGCCCTGGGCTGGTTGGCAGGGTGGTGATGGCTGAAAGCTTGGGCTTGGTCTTGGAGGTCTTTTCCAACTTCAGTGACTCATGTGCTGAAGTGCCTCACCCCATCCCTGCCCCTGCATTCTGCATGTTTCTGTGCTGGCAGGGCTGGCATCACCTTCCAGCAGTTTGAGAGAGGGGGACTGGCACAGGGAGGGCCAGAGACCCATCAGGGCATTGCCACAGGGTGCAGGGCAGGACCCAGTGCTCTCACTGGAGCAGATCTTCAGCTCAGCACTGCAGCCCCTTCAGCTGGACTGCCCTGGGTGGCACCTGCAGTCCCTGAGCACAGGGTGGGGTGGCATGTCTCAGCACTGAGTGCCCTGGGGCTGGCAGTGCCCATTCCCAGGGCTGGCATGAGACACTGCCTGTGCTGCCCTTGCAGACATGAGGAAGAGCGTGTGCTACCGCAACTACAACGACACGTGTGAGAACGAGCTGTCCTTCAACATGACCAAGAAGATGTGCTGCTGCTCCTACAACATTGGCAAGGCGTGGAACAAGCCGTGCGAGCCCTGCCCCACCCCTGCCAGCCGTGAGTCCCTTGCACCTGCTGTGCCCACAGCCCCCAGTGACCCCCAGCACCTGGAGGGGCAGAAGGGAGAGCACCGTGGCTGTGCCTGAGCACAGTGCAGAGCCCCTGCTGCCTGGCAGGCCCCCAAATGCAGCCACACCTGCCCCTCACTGCACCCTCAGTGCCCACCGGGCACGGCCCTGACCTCGGTGTTCCCCTTCCAGCCGAGTACCAGATCCTGTGTGGGAACCAGGCCCCTGGCTTCATCATTGACATCCACACAGGGAAGCCCATTGGTGAGTAGACCCCTTCCCCTTCCCATTCCCCTTCCTTTCCCCTTTCTGGGTGCTCAGAGGGGCTGTGTGTGCAGATATCGACGAGTGCAGTGAGATCCCTGCCATCTGCACCAACGGGGTCTGCATCAACCAGATCGGGAGCTTCAGGTGTGAGTGTCCCATTGGCTTCAGCTACAACAACATCCTGCTCATCTGTGAAGGTAACGGGGCACCAGAGCTGGGGGTGGCACCTCACCAGGGTCAAGGTTGGCAACAGCCATGGGCAGCCTTCTCACAGGGTGGGAGTGTCTGTGCAGGGCCAGGGCTTGGACTTGATGATCCCTGTGGTCCCTTCCAACTCAAGATGTTCTGTGATTCTATAAATCCCAGTGTTCTTGAAATCTTTGGTGTTTCCCACATCAATGATTGGGTAAAAATTGCTGGTTTGCATCCACGTTCTTGATTTTCCCTTGCTCTGTTTTTGTGGGGGTCTTTAGGAAACGTCTGCAAACACAAGTGTTGAATCATAACTGAGATTGCCATTCTTTTATTCCAAAGCAATTGAAAATGGTTGAAAATTGCTCCTGGTTGGAGCAAAACAAGGGTTAAAGTCCAGCCCCTCCAGCCCTCCCAAGAATAGAGTGTTGGAAATACTAAAACTTTCATACTAACTTTTCTAATTAATTGTTTTCATTAATTATAAGCAGTGGAATTGGTATTGTGGGAACACTGGGAAAATCACTGAAACTTGAAGTTTTGCTAAACCAACCTTGAAATACTTCAATGAACAAAGCCTGGGGGGGTGAGAAATAGTGCTGAGAACTGGACACCAGGAATGCAGGATTTATGGACCACAAGGACACTTTGCAAAGAGCAGAAACAAAGAAGAAACTAATAAAGATCATTCAGCGTTTGTCTGGGAAAAAGATAATAAAAAGGCTAAAAATGTGGGCTAATTAGCATGAGAAGAAAGAGATCAATAACCAATAGAGGATACAGTGTGAATTAATGGAGAGAAGTATATAATTTATAGCCAATTAATGAAGAGACTTCATAGCAAATTAACACTCATTCATTGCTTGCTACCAATGCATAAACAGTGAGACGTTTGGGAAATGGGTGTGTCTCTGTGTGGAACCAACTAAAGCAACGCCTGCTTTTAATCCCAAAACTCCTTGGAGAGTCTGATGGATCCCGATGGCTTTGGGAGGCAACCCCTGCTTTCCCTCCTGTCCTTGCACAGACATCGACGAGTGCAGCAGCGGGGAGAACCTGTGCCAGCGCAACGCCGACTGCATCAACATCCCGGGCAGCTACCGCTGCGAGTGCTCCACCGGCTACAAACTGTCCCCCAGCGGCGCCTGCGTGGGTAAGGGGCACCCCCTGCCCGTACGGCCCCGCCGGCACCGCCCTGCCCGTACAACCCTGCCCGTACCGCCCCGCCGGCACCGCCCTGCACCCCGCCCGCTGCTGGGCTGGCACCTCTGCGCTCACACAGCCGCAGTCTGGTGCTCTGGGAAGGCGCCTCTCTTCCCCTTTGGTCCGTCCCTCCTGTTCACCAGTGCCCGCTTTGCCTCGTTTCAGGTCGCAACGAGTGCCAGGAGATCCCCAACGTGTGCAGCCACGGGGACTGCGTGGACACCGAGGGCAGCTACGTCTGCATCTGCCACAACGGCTTCAAGGCCACGGGGGAGCAGACCATGTGCATGGGTCAGTGTGAGCCCACAGACCATGTGCATGGGTCAGTGTGAGGCCAGACACCCTGTACATGGGTCAGTGTGAGCCCACAGACCACGTGCATGGGTCAGTGGGATGCCACAGCCCTGTGGGAATCACATCTGAGGATGGATGGGAGCTCTCTCTGACACTTGCTGAGCAGTGCCAAGGGCTGCAGTGACCTCTCAGCTGGCCCTGGTGTGGTGCAGCCCCCTGGGCACAGCCTGCACACCCCCAGCTCTCACCTCAGCCCCTCCCTGAGCCAGCTGTGACCTTCTCTCTGCAGACATTGACGAGTGTGACCGACAGCCCTGTGGAAACGGGACCTGCAAGAACACGGTTGGCTCCTACAACTGCCTCTGCTTCCCTGGCTTTGAGCTCACACACAACAACGACTGCATGGGTGGGTTCCCTGAAATCCTGAGCCCAGGCATTGCTGACCAGCAGCGTGGAGTGTCACACACTGGCACACTGGGGGTCAGCTCTGGGTGTCGTGTACGTGCCAGGGGTGCAGGGCTGGTGAAGGTGACACAGTGACCCTCTCACGCTCTGCATCTCTTCCTGTTTTGCTTGTCCTCTCCCTCCCACAGACATTGATGAGTGTTCATCCCTGGTGGGGCAGGTGTGTCGGAACGGGCAGTGCATCAACAGCATCGGCTCCTTCCAGTGCCTGTGCCAGGAGGGGTATGACCGGACCCCCGATGGCAAGAACTGTGTGGGTGAGTGTCTGGGCAGCAGTGGCTTGAGCTGTGCTGGTGTGGCTGGTGCTGTGACTTGTGGTCCCTGAGCTGGTCCCACCAGAGCCAGCTGAGCAGTGGATTCTCCAGAATCACTCACAAGTCCTCTGGAGTACCCCAGAAACCATCTTGGAAAACATCTTGCCTGCTTCCCTTGCACCTTTTGGGCACAGCAGGGACTGGGTACAAGGCACCCAAGTGCTCTGAGGTGGGCACAGAGCCCCTCACTGGGTATTTCTCTTCCTCCTCAGACATCAACGAGTGTGTGAGCCTGCCTGGGACCTGCTCCCCGGGCACCTGCCAGAACCTGGAGGGCTCATTCCGCTGCATCTGCCCCCCGGGCTACGAGGTGCAGAACGACAACTGCATCGGTAACGTGGGCTCTCTGCCCCCTCCACCCCACTCCTGCCCACGTGGAACTCTCCCCAGAACAGCCCTGTTCTTCCTGGGTGGGCTGGGGCATCTCTGCTGCATTGTCAGGCTGGTGCATCAGGGGGGTTGCTGTGCCCACTTCCATCACCCTGTTTTTGCCGGGGGTGGGTGAAGGGTTGGGTTGATGTCCTACAGGTATCAGAGCTCCCAGACATCACCTTGTGTTCATGAGGAAAGGAGTGACCTTTGGCTGCTCTGTGTGTCCCTGCTCCTCCCAGATATCAACGAGTGTGAAGAGGAGCCCAACATCTGCCTTTTTGGGACGTGCACCAACACCCCTGGCAGCTTCCAGTGTGTCTGTCCCCCGGGCTTTGTGCTGTCTGACAACGGCCGCCGCTGCTTTGGTGAGCACAGCTGCTCATGGTGGGGGGGGAGCAGAACCTTCTGGATCTCTGCATGACCTTGGCATGTCCCCATCCTCCCACAGACACTCGCCAGAGCTTCTGCTTCACTCGCTTCGACAACGGCAAGTGCTCCGTCCCCAAGGCCTTCAACACCACCAAGGCTCGGTGCTGCTGCAGCAAGATGCCAGGAGAGGGCTGGGGAGATCCCTGCGAGCTGTGCCCACAGGAGGGGAATGGTAGGAGTGCTGGGACCTCATTCCGTGGGACGGATGTGTGGGCAAAGTCAGGAAAGGCAGCCAGCAAGGCAAGGTGTCCAGCAAAGTGGGTTTCTCCATCCAGAGAGGATTGCGTGAGAAACTGGGAGCCCTGACTGGGCTTCTTCACTGGAACAGTGTGCCCAGGGCAGTGTTGGAGTCCCCATCCCTGGAAGTGTTCAAAAAACACGTGGATGTGGCACCTGGGCACATGGATTAGTGGTGAACATGGTGGTGTTGGGTTAATGGTTGGACTCGATCATATTAGAGAGCTTTCCAACCTTAATGATTCCAGGATTCCAGGCCCAAGGCAGGCACAGGCTTTTTCCAGCCAGCCAGTCAGGATTCTGTGGCCTCCCATGGGCTGTCAAGCTCCCATCATGCTCTAGAAGCCTCCAAAGCCCATTTCAGCTGCTGGAATCCCTTGTGAGCACATCTCACTCTTCTCCTTCCTTGCAGTTGCCTTCCAGGAGCTGTGTCCGTATGGCCATGGAGCCATCCCAGGCCCAGGGGACACCCGAGAAGGTGAGGCTGGGTCTGGGGATGAGAAGAAATTTGGGGTTGGGAGGTTGCTGCCCAGAAACAACCAGACTTGGGCTCCTGGAGGGCAAGGTTGAATCCCAGTGGCAGGAAAGTGGTGGAAGGAATAGGACTGGGAGCTCTGGAGAGGGAGTATCCAAAACTCCAGGGCCCACCTGAGTATCCCATGGGGGTACTGAGGGGACAGGGATGTTTCTGGCTACGTGAGAGTTCACCTCTTGCTCTCCCTGGCAGATGTTAATGAGTGCTCAGAGAACCTGGGGGTCTGCATCAACGGGGCCTGCATCAACACCGACGGCTCCTTCCGCTGCGAGTGCCCCTTCGGCTACAACCTGGACTACACGGGGGTCAACTGCGTGGGTGAGGGTCTGCCAGGGGCTGTGTGCGTGAGGGGCTGCCTGGGAGAGGCTCTGCATGGTGGGTGAGGGTCTGTGTGGGTGAGGGTCCATGTGGGACCCCTGCTCCCCTCCTGCCTTCACCCCTTTTATGTCAGAGGTGGAGGGAGGGCACCTGCTCCTCCCTGCCCCGTTCCTTGTGCCTGCTCCCGGCCCTGCTGGGGTGGGCTGAGTGCTGTGGCTGGAAGAGGAGACCAGCCCAGACCCCTCCCACCCCACTGAGCCCCTGCCATGGCCCTGTGTCCCCAGACACCGACGAGTGCTCCATTGGCAATCCCTGTGGGAACGGCACCTGCACCAACGTGGTGGGAGGCTTCGAGTGCGCCTGTGACGAGGGCTTTGAGCCAGGGCCCATGATGACCTGTGAGGGTAAGGCTGCTGTGGGACAGTCCCTTCATTCCCAGTGCCAGCTCCCTCTGAGGCTGGAGACCAGGAGGAGGCCTGGAGAGCTGCCTAAATACAGGAGCTGCCTCCTTGAGGCAGGACCCACCCGAGCTGCTGAGACACCGGGTGGCTGTTCCTCTGCAACTGAAGACCGAAGCAGGAAGCTTTGGTGGACCCAAGTTCTCAGGAGATGAATCCACGGGGAGGGTGGCTCCATCCTGGGGAGGCCCAGCCCTGTCCCTGCCCAGCTGCCCCTGCTGAGAGCAGCGAGGTGAGTGCCCTCCTGTGTCCTGCCCCCCAGACATCAACGAGTGCTCCCTGAACCCCCTGCTCTGCGCCTTCCGCTGCATCAACACCTTCGGCTCCTACGAGTGCACCTGCCCCTCGGGGTATGCCCTGCGAGAAGACAGGAGGATGTGCAGAGGTAACACCCCCTCCTGCCCCCAGCAGGGAGCCCCCAGCCCCCCTGCCCCCTGTGGGCACTGAGAGGGCACTTCTGGCATCGCTGGGCCTGTGCCTGCTGTCGCCCACCCCAGGGTCTTGCTGTCAGAAAGAAATTCTGTACTCAGAGGGTGGGCACGCCCTGGCACAGGTTGGGCAGAGAAGCTGTGGCTGCCCCATCCCTGGAAGTGTCCAAGGCCAGGTTGGAGCACCCTGGGCCAGTGGGAGGTGTCCCTGCCCATGGCACAGGGTGGCACGGGATGGGCTTTAAGGTTCCCTCCAACCCAACAATTCCGTAGTTCTCTGATTTTTCTATTGAACTGTGTGCCAGCCAGCCTGGACCGAGGCTGTAGGGGTTGGTGGAGCAGTGCAGGGGTGGACACACTGGTGGGGTCTCTCTTGCAGATCTGGATGAGTGTGCAGAGGGGCTGCACGACTGCGAGTCCCGAGGGATGCTGTGCAAGAACCTCATCGGCACCTTCATGTGCATCTGCCCACCAGGGATGCAGCGCAGGCCCGATGGGGAGGGCTGCACAGGTACCAGGGCAGGCTGGCAGGGATTCCCTGGGCATGGACATAGTGCTCCTCAAGGTATCATCCATGGAAGTTTATGCTGCATCCTTCTGTCAAGCAGCTCCTCCCTGGGGCTTCCCACGGATCACAACTTCCTGTGTGTCCCAGTAGATGCCTCCACACACAGCACCCCTGTCCACCATGTGGATCACAGTTCTAGCACAGGGTCCTTTCCTTTGCGTCTTTCCAAGTCTGTTTCAAGCTGCTTTGCACTGAGCAGCTCCAGGAAGGGGCAGCAATGAGTCAGCCCAGATGGGCTGATGGGCCTTGGGCATGGCAGGAACACAGAGCCAGCCCTGCTCCACTGCTGGCCCAGGAGGTGGGGGATGTGCAAGGCAGGGAGGCCGAATTTCAGCCACCCTGCTGTGGGAGAGCTCCAGGGCAGGCAGATGTGTTTCCAAACCCTTGCGGAACTGCTCCTCAGGGGCTCTGGGAGGGCACAGGGACTCCTGGAAAGCCAGAATCGATCCTTTGCCTCACTGCAGCTCTTTGTGGTCTCCTCCTCCCTTCCCAGACGAGAACGAGTGTCGCACCAAGCCCGGGATCTGCCCCAACGGGCGCTGCGTCAACACGGCCGGCAGTTACCGCTGCGACTGCAACGAGGGCTTTGAAGTCAGTCCCTCGGGCACCGAGTGCATCGGTAATGGCAGAGTCCTGCCGGGCTGCAGCAGCCTCTGCAACAGCCTCTCTGTAACAGCCCCTCTGTAACAGTCTGTGTAACAGCCCCTCTCTGTAACAGCCTCTTCAAGAGCCCCTCTCTGTAACAGCCCCTCTCTGCAACAGCAGATGATGCTCTGCAGGTGTTTCAGGAGGTCTAAAAGAGCTGGACAGGGGCTTGTCACAAGGGTACAGGGGGAACAGCTTCACCCTGCTGGGGATATTGGGAAGAAATTCCTCCCTGGGAGAGTGGGGCGGTCCTGGCACATCATCCTGTGGCATCCCTGGAAGTGTCCAGGGCCGCGTTGGATGGGGGTTGGAGCAACCTGATCTAGTGGAAGATGTCCCTGCCCATGGCAGTGGGTGGGACTGGATGGGCTTTAAGGGTCCTTCCAACCCAACCCATTCTGCAATTCTTTGATTCTGAGCAGAAGGTTATTGGGGCATCACCTACACCTTTATCCAAACCACAGCACCCTCATGCTGGCACTGGCATAGGCTGCTCCTTTATCCCTGGTGCTGACACTGACTCAGATCCTGAACTTCCATCCCCTTTTTCCCTGTCCAGACACCCGCCAAGGGTTCTGCTTCACCGAGGTGCTGCAAACCATGTGCCAGATGTCGTCCACCAACCGCAACCTGGTCACCAAATCCGAGTGCTGCTGCAACAGTGGGCGCAGTTGGGGCCCCCAGTGTGAGCTCTGCCCCCTCCCTGGCACTGCCCAGTACAAGAAAATGTGTCCTCATGGCCCAGGATACTCCACTGATGGGAGAGGTGAGTGGGGCCAGCTCTCCAGTGCAGGGGGGAGTGGGGCTGGGGGTGCAGGCAGAAGGGGCTGGGACAGACACAAAGCCTCTGCGAGGTTCTCTGACATCTAATGCAGGCTCTGGCTCTCTGGGAGGCTCAGAGCTGCCCTGGCACAGAGCTGGCAGCAGGGACAGAGGCAGCTTTGGCACTGACAGCTCCTTCCCTCCCTCCCTCCCACAGACATTGATGAGTGCAAGGTGCTGCCCAACCTCTGCAAGAACGGGCAGTGCATCAACAGCATCGGCTCCTTCCGCTGCCACTGCAGGCTGGGCTACACCGCTGACATCACGGGCACAGCCTGTGTGGGTGAGTGGGCACGGGGAAACCCACCTCTCTGGGCAGCACAGCAGGCTGCTATCCCTGCTTTTAGCAGGCAGAGAGAGAGTATCCCCCATGTGGGACCTGCCCTCACCTCTGGCCACAGGGACCTGTGTGTCCATAGCAGGGCTGTGGACATTGGCCCTATTTCATGGTCTTCTGCACCTCAAAGCCATTACTCCATGTTGTTTAACTCCTTAAAAATGAGGGTCCTTGTCTTCTCTGACCCCAAGAGTCACAGGGACTGGGATCCAGAGATGAAATCTGGGATCAGCCAAACCTTCTGTTGGCAGCACAGCTGGTCCTGCCAGGCTGAGCTCCACCTTGGGAACCCAGGTGTTGACATAAAAGGCACCCCTGGGATCACAGGAGATCTGGATTTGTTGTGCTGCCTCAAACTGAGGTGCTCCCCCAAAGCCCTTGTCTCTGCTTTCTGGAGAGTGAAAACAGGGCATTTATCTGGAAGTTCCAGAATCCATAGGGAATATCTGACTGCTGAGTTTTGTGGTGCCCCAAACATGGGATCACCCTGTATGGCTGAGGGGCCCAAGGGCTGCAGGGGTCCTGTCCAGCAGCACAGGCTGTGGATGCTCATGTGTCTTGTCTCTCGAGGGTAGACCTGGATGAGTGTAACCAGTCCCCCAAGCCCTGCAACTTCATCTGCAAGAACACAGAAGGCAGCTACCAGTGCTCCTGCCCCCGAGGGTACATCCTGCAAGAGGATGGGAAGATCTGCAAAGGTATCCATTCAGGAGAAGGACTAGGGACCCTGCCCCACCTCTGGTATCTGGGGGGATGTGACAGAGCAGTCAGGTCTGTCTGTTCAGCCACAGGACAAGGATAGACATGGAAAAAGGTGCCACGTTAGGCCCTTATGGACTGAAGGATGAGGGGTTCATCCTTCCACAGTCTAGACTTGTCTCATCTGGAAAAAAACACTCCTTGCCCTTTCCTACAGAGTGCACAGCATATCCCAAGCTGTGCTGAGCTCCAGGGACCCTGAACCTGGGGGTCTCCTGCCAGTGGGCTGTGCATGTCAGTGCCACCAGGCTGGGGCTGTGCCCACCTCTCCCAATATCAGTGTCCCAGGCTGTGAGGAGACTGGCCTGAGAATCTGAGAGACTGATCCTGCTGTGCCCAGGTGTCACAGACTCAGAGCACACAGCCAAGATACCTCAGTGAGATAAAACGAGACCCTTTTCCTTGTTGCTTTAGACTTGGATGAGTGTTCCACCAAGCAGCACAACTGCCAGTTCCTCTGCGTGAACGTCATCGGGGGATTCAACTGCAAGTGCCCCCCTGGCTTCACTCAGCACCACTCATCCTGCATCGGTGAGTGGAGCCATTCCCTGCTCTATGGGCACAGCATTCCCATGGGACAGCTTTCAGCCCATGAGAGACCCTCCAGCCCCCAGCTGTGGATCCCTACCCCTCTCCACTCACCCCGGAGTTGTGCATCTCACCTGTCTCTGCTGCTCAGGCTGGGCTGAGCCCCACGATGTGAGGTGGCCACATGGCTGGGGATGGACTTGCACATGGCCATCAAATGTTTTCCAGACAACAACGAGTGCACAGCTCAGCCCTCCCTGTGTGGAGCCAAAGGGCAGTGTCTGAACACACCAGGCAGCTACAACTGCGAGTGCCAGAAAGGATTCTCCCTGGACAGCTCTGGGGTCAACTGTGAAGGTGGGTCTGGGTCTCCAGGGCTTGGACAGAGCTGTGTTCCCTGGGGAAGAGCTCCTGGTGCTTCATAGTCTCTGAGGAGCTCAGTCCAGCTGAGCTCCAGGAGCATTTGGACAATGCTCCCAGGGACAGGGTGGAATTGTCAGGGTGTCTGTGCAGGGCCAGGAGTTAGACTGGATGGTCCTTGGGGGTCGCTCCCAACTCAGGATATCCCAGGATTCTATGAGAAGGGTCTGTGGGGCACCAGAAGCCCCTGTGGGAAGCTCTGGTGTAACAGAGAGGTCAGTGCCTGGAAGAACACTGGCCCCTGGAGAAATAAATGAAGGTCTCAGTGCTGCAACCACAGCCAAGGCTGGGACAGGGATGGTCCTGTGTCCCACCAGGAGAGATGTCTCCTGCTGGCCATGGGATCTGCTGAAGGGTGTTCAGGGCCCACGAGGCAGGCAGGGGGTGTCCCACCCGGCCCTGTGTTGCTTTGCTGCAGATGTGGACGAGTGTGACGGGAACCACCGGTGCCAGCACGGCTGCCAGAACGTGCTCGGCGGGTACCGCTGCGGCTGCCCCCAGGGCTACGTGCAGCACTACCAGTGGAACCAGTGTGTGGGTGAGTGGGGCAGGGGCCCTGCCCCTGTGGGGTGTATCCTGCACCTGCGGGGTGTATTCTGTACCTTTGGGGTGTATCCTGCCCCTGTGGGGTGTATCCTGTACCTGCGGAGTGTATTCTGTACCTTTGGGGTGTATCCTGCCCCTGTGGGGTGTATCCTGTACCTGTGGGATGGGAGATGGAGGGCAGCTGAGCCCCAAGTCCCTCTCTGTCCCTGCCTGGCCCCCTCTGACACCGGGTTTTGGGTTCATCTCCACCCTCCCAGCACTGGTGTTCCTGCCCTGCCCCAGAGACAGACCGGGATGGTGCCCAGGGCTGGATCCCCTGCCTGGCCCCGGGATGTCCCAGGAACAGGGAATGTCAGGAAGCTGCTCTGCAGAGCCCCAAGCTCCTTGCAGTCCCACCACCAGCACCTCCCTCCCTGCCCTGCAGCAGGATAGCACCATGCAGGGCTCTCCGGGAGCCTGCTGGGAATTCGGGGCCGGACTCCCCTGTCTGTGCAGGGCGGGAGCAGCGCCGCAGGGATTCCCTGCTCTGAGCCCCCTCCTGCCGCCCCACAGATGAGAACGAGTGTTCCAGCCCCAGCGCCTGCGGCTCCGCCTCCTGCTACAACACCCTGGGCAGCTTCAAGTGCGTGTGCCCCTCGGGCTTCGACTTCGACCAGGCCTTCGGGGGGTGCCAGGACGTGGACGAGTGCTCGGGGGGCGGCAGCCCCTGCAGCTACGGCTGCTCCAACACCGACGGGGGGTACCTGTGCGGCTGCCCCGGCGGCTACTTCCGAGCAGGACAGGGGTAAGGCAGCGGCCACCGCCGCGTTCCTCGGCCGGGGGTGGTGCCCGGGGGAATCTCCACCCCCACGCCTGTGCTCTCTGCCACTGGTGCGATTTGAAGGAGCCCCCAACTTCTCCTCGCCCACCCTCGTGTTGCTGAAAAGTGTTGGGAGGCAATGAAACCCTCCGAGGCCGCCTCTGAAGTGTTGCCGAGCCAGGCATTGCTTTGTCCCGGCCGGACAAATCATTCCAGCCACACGTGTCCCTCTCAAGGCTTTTCAGATGTTTATACATCTTAGCAATCAAGGAAATTAACGCTCACTGGCTCGAAGTTACACAGTTCTCTTCGTTAATTAGTATTCTATTCTTTATTGGCTAAGTTGGTCCACATTCTTTGGTCCTCTTATCACTCTCCCTCAGACAGAGAGTCTCCAACTTTCAGGCTGTTAATCTCCTCTGTGTCTTCTGGTTACTCCAACATGTCTTTGAAGGACCATAAATTTAAGATCCCACATGTCAGATCTTCAGCTCCCTCAGGCTTTGTTTACTGAAGCTCATCAGAGCTAATCCAGAGAACCTCAAAGTGGTGGTTTAAAGATCAAACCAAGAGCCTGTAAGAAGAACCCCAGCCACCTGTTACCATTAATTAGAAGTTTGGCAAAGTTGTGTCATTTCCAACACTCATGGCAGTGTCCATCTCCGTTTCCCTGATCACACGGTTAGTGCAGCTGGTGCTGCTGTAGGAGGTGCCCTGTAGATCCACCCAGTCCAGGCACATCCTGTGCATGACCCACTCTGCCCATGCCACGTCCTACAGCCACACATGACCCTCTCTGTGTCTGGGCCATCCTGTGAGGGCAGTGGTGACATTTCCATATGAATCATGGATCTGAGATGGGTCTCTCTGCTCTTCTGCCCCAGACACTGTATTTCTGGCCTGGGTTTTGGGAAAGGCCCCTACCTCCCTGCCCCTCAGGAGGAGGATGAGGACAACCTGCTCTCCCCTGAGACCTGCTATGAGTGCAAGATCAACGGCTACCCCAAGAGGGGCCGGCAGCGCCGCAGCGTCAACGGCACCGAGAAGCACCAGGTGAGACATCCAAGGCCTCCTGGGTGGTGGGCAAGGCAAGAGCAGGGTCCCTGGGACATGGGGGCAGTGTCACCAGTGCTGCCTCAGTGCAGACAGAGCTGTTTTCACCATACCTGCCTCTGCTTGGGGCTTTGGGGTGTCACTGAGTCCACAAGTCCTGCAGGAATTGAGGTTGGGGCATCCTTAGGTGGCACTTGCTTGTGTGGTTTGGACACAGATGTCTGGAGATACATCAAACCAAGAGATAAAGCACGTTTCCCATCCCTAGGGATCTTCTAGGCCAGGTTGGACAGGGCTTGGAGCAAACTGGGCTAGTGGAAGGTGGGTGGGATGAGATTCTCTTTAAGGTCCTCCCAACCCCAACCATTCTGTGTTTCTGAGCAAGGGGAGGTGATGGGAGAGCAGCTCCCACAGGGAGCATTTGCTGTCTGACTCCAGACTGGGCCTGTCACTATAAATGCAGGTTATTCCTTGACAGGGAGCTCTGGCCTCTGTCCAAGGCTCCCCCAGGAACTTTACAGCCCTGTCAGGTTGGATGGGAGGTCAGTCCAGGCCTTGGACACAAAATGGCTCTGAAGTTCCTGGTCCTTCCCTGGGGGTGAGGGCTCTGTGCTGGCCGGGTCGGGGCCAGAGGCACAAACAGCTGACTGGGGGCAGAATTCCCGTGAGTCCCATCCCCGAGCTTTCCCTGGGGTCTGTAAGTGCCGTGCCCGCCCCCCTTGCAGGACCACGCCGTGAACTTGGCCAGCATGGACGTGGAGGCGCCGCTGTCCATGACGCTGAACCTCTCGGAGCTGGCCCACAAGGAGCACATCCTGGAGCTCCTGCCGGCCGTGGAGCCGCTGGAGAACCGCGTGCGGTACCTCATCTCGCACGGCAACGAGGAGGGCTATTTCCGCATCCACCACAAGGAGGGGCTCAGCTTCCTGCACCTGGGCCGCAAGAAGATCGTGCCGGGCACGTACCTGCTGGAGATCGTCAGCGTGCCGCTCCTCCGCAGGCGGGAACTGCACAGGGAACAGCCCAGCAACCACCTCGACTACTTAGCGGGGCAGCTGGGCCAGGCGCTGAGGATGAAGCTCCAGCTCCAGCTCTACTAAAGCCCACGAGATCCACCCACCCGACCGACAGCACAGTCCTTCTCCTTTTGCCATCCACGCCTGGACACAACGGGCTCCTCCCCCCCCTCCCGCCACCGCCTGCACGGGACAGCCCGTGGGGGATGGCCCCCCTGGAGATGTCCCCCCGGGGACAGCCCGTGGGGGATGGCCCTCCTGGAGATGTCCCCCCGGGGACAGCCCGTGGGGGATGGCCCTCCTGGAGATGTCCCCCCGGGACAGCAGGGCTGCTCTGCTCCACGGGGTGTCTGAGCCACAGCACACAGAGAGCTCCTGGCAGCTTTGCCAAAAGGCTCCGAGCTCCTCAGCAGGGACTCCCTCCTCCTGCTCAGCTCTCGCCCGTCTCCTTTAACTGGGAGACAGTCCAGCTGGCAAGGGGGTGCCATGGGTGCCTTCATGGTCATGTCCCACCCACAGCCCAGGCAGGGAGAGGGCACTGGGGGCAGCTTTGGAAGGGGCTTTGGCAGGGTGTGGTGTCAGTGCATTTCCCAACAGCTCTTGTTCCTCCTTTGCTTCTGCGTTGTGGTGATGGTGCTGCAGAAACCCACCCGTGGTGCTCCATCCCATCCCTGCCCTGGCTGGGCTCTGTCTCTCTCTGTCCTCTGGTCCCTTTGGGGCTCCTCTGTCAAGCAGGAAAGGTCACCTCTGAGCACAGGGGCAGCTCAGGTTGCTCTCCTCACATCACAAAGCAGCCAGGCCATGGAACCACAGGCTCCTGTTGGACACCTCAGGTCTTCCCACCATGATGTGCCAAACACAGCTGGAAGGGCTTTCCCAGAGCTCCGGCAAGTCCAGGGGTTCAGGTGTCCTGAGGAGAAGCTCTGGGGAAAGGCAAGGAAGTGAAGTGCCTTGTTGAATGTGGTTGGACAAACTAAACTGGTGGGAAACATGCCATGAGCCTGGTGGAGAGCATCTGGGTGCTTCCTATGCCAGAGGGATGGAGGGCTCAGGAGCTGCAGATTCCCTGGGCACCACCTGTGAGAGTGCTTGAAAATCCTGGGAAAATCTTCCCACCAGCTGGGGGAAGATGGGGATGGGGTGGGAGGGTCTCTGCAGCCTGGCAGGAGGAGAGGCAGGGACATCCAGGGCTTCACTTGGGAAAGAACCCTTGACTTGGTGCTTGTGGCCAGTTCTCCCCAGTCAGGAGCACTTGTGGGAAGGGGGCTGAGTCCCTCCCCTCTGGTTGTCCCCTACACCTTGGTCAGGCCAAGGTGACAACAGAGATGGGCAGTCTCTGGTTAATGCAGATGAAATGCACTAAAAAGAGTGTGGAAAATAGGAATTAAGAGAAAGGAGGGCTCCTTGCTGCCTCACTGACCTCTGCACACCCTTCTGTCCAGGTGGGCTTTTCTTCCTCCCTCGAGATGTCCTTCCCACAGCTGGTCCCTGCACTGCCCTCCCCCACCTTTGCATGAACCTCTTTGCAGTTGTCCATGGCCCCTGTGCCCCAGCACAGGAGCCAAAGGTGCTAATCCACACAGGACTCCCTCAGCCCAGCCCTGAGGTGCTCCAGCTCCTGGAAGCTGCTGCTGCTCCGGGATGGCCACCCCGGGGCCCTGTGCCCACCACCCCTGTATTTATGGAGAGCCACCACAGCTCTGCTTGCTGGGCCTTGTGAGGAGTGCAGGTTCCTGGAGCTTTTGGCTTGGGAGGGGATGGGGTTTTCCTGGTCTGCAGGGGTGGGGGAAGTGTGTGTTTACTGTATTGGGCTAAAGTCAAACTTGAAAATTCTTTTGCAGCTCCAGACTCTGGATTTTACAAGAGTCCCCGAGCTTGTGACAGGATGGGTGGCCTGATGTTTTGGATTGGTTTTTTGGTTTGGTTTTTTGTTTTGTTTTGTTTTGGGATTTTTTTATTATTATTTTGTTTTGTTCTTTCCAACAGGTGCTTTTTTTTTAAAAAATAAAAAAACCAAAAACTATTAATAATAATAAATTAGCAGAGCTGGGTCTGTGTGTGTGTGTTGAGCCAAAAATCTCAAATGAAAAAGCTCAAGGTTTCCTTCCTTCCTCCCTCTCTGGTGCGGTGTTTTGGTTTGTTTTATTTTTTATTTTGTACTGACATTTCTTGCTGGTTGGTTTTTGTTTTTATTTTGGGAAGTGTTGAAACCCAAACCCTCGTGCCCCTTGTCCCGCACAGAGAGGTGGCTCTTTGTGGAATTCCTTTTTGTATCAGAAGCAACAGCAACAATAAAATTATTTTGGGTTAAGTGGTCCTGTTTCTTGCCCGTGGGGGACGCACTGGGGGCACTGGGAGCACTGGGGGCGCCGTGCCCTGTGCCGGGTCGGGCTCCGGCTGAGCTCGGCTCAAACCCCCCTTGCCAGGCTGCCAGTCCCGTGTTCAGCCGGCCCTTCCCGGCTTCCCCTCGCAGACACAAGAGGGCAGGCGGGACTGCGGCATCGGCTGGGGGGATCCCAGCGCCGCACTGGGAGCACTGGGAGCGGCAGGAACATCGCCTGGCCTGAGCTCGGCGGTCGGTGAGTTGGGGACAGGAGGAGGGTGCGCTGGGCTTGGGTGCCCACGTCCTGCTGGTCACCTGGGAGGGACTCCTCGTCTCCTCCTCTTCCTCCATGTCAATGCTCGTGTCACCCCAGGGACCCTCTGGTGCCACCGACCCCCGCCCAGGGGCACATCCCTGGCACGTGCCCAGCTGTGGGGCACCCACAGCACCACATTTGGGGGCTGGTGGTCCCGTCCCACATCGCCCATCCCCTGGGGAGCAGCTCCAGCTCAGACAGGGACGTGGGGCACCCCCAGGATTTGGGTTCCCCCCCAGGATTTGGGTTCCCCCCCGGGCCTGACCTGCACAGCAAAGAGCAGAGGAGGTGCTGGCTGGGGTTTAGCACAGTGCAGCTTTATTTCCACGGAGGGGGACGGGGTTTTCCCCCACGGGCTCCAAGCCCTTCATACAAACCCTCCTGCTGGCCCACAGCCCCAGCCCAGCTTTTGGCAGCCCTGTGGCCAGCTGAGCCCCCCTGCTCACCAGGCATGGAGAGAACAGCCTTGATTCCCCCTCGGCCACTTCCACAGCCCCTCTGATTCCCAAAGGCAGGAGGGCCCGGGAAGGGCCAGCCGGTCCCAGCCAGCCCCTGGACACGTGGAGGCCGCAGGGACTGGCCAGGGTGGGACAGCAGGGGGAGAGTGCCGGGCTGGGCTGGCTGAGCAGCATCTCCCAAGTGTTGGGTGGGATCTTTGATCCCTCCTGGGATCCCGGCAGGGCTGCACCTTGCTCAGGCCACCTTCACTGAGCAGGGACGGGTCACTATGGAAGCAGAGAGCGGCTGCAGGGCTGGGGGCCAAAGGGGGGCTGCACACGGGGGGTCTCCATCTCCCCTCCCTTTTGGGGGGTACTTGGGACTGCCACACAGAGAGGAACAAAGCCAGCACTTGGGTCTGGTGCCCAGAAACCCCCTGACAGACACAGCTCAGCTACAGGGACACACACACACACGCACTGGACCACGGTCAGCACTCCCCGGG
>VXBX01004878.1:38456-62171 GCA_013400415.1 Scytalopus superciliaris | reverse complement strand
ATGCGGCTGTAGGGAGCCAGCAGGATGCGGAAGCAGCGAACCATCAGCATCACCAAGAAGACCAGGAGGAAGATGACGAAGGCAAAGACAGTTTTCTGCTCGGCATCCATGCCCGCGGCGCCGGCCGGGTGCTCCACCAGGGACGGGGAGAGCAGTTCATAATCCATGGTCGATGCATCATTCATGGCAGAGGCACGGGGGGCACGGGGGAGGGGCAGGGGGGGCAGCCAAACTTCAGCCTCCTGCTGTGCCCCTGCACCAGCAGCACCGTCACTCCATGGCCACCCCCTCGGGATGGGCTCCTGCCCCAGCCAAGAGCTCCTGCAGGGAGAGCAGAGCTGCTGAGGGAGGGGGAACTGGCCATGGGGAAGGGAACTGGCCATGGGGAGGGGAATTGGCCATGGGGAAGGCAGAGGTGGTGAAGGAGGAGGAACTGAACATAAGGAAGCAGAGATGATGAGGGAGCTGGAACTGGACATGGAGAAAGCAGAGCTGGTGAGGGAGAAGGAATTGACTACAGGGAAAGCAGAGGTAGTGTGAGGGAGCAGGAGGTGGCCACGGGACACAACAGGCACAAGGAGGGGCAGGGAAGTTCACAAGGAGGTTCCTGGTTTTCCAGCAAGCTCAAGAAACCACCCATGAGGGGCAAAAAGGCTTGGGATAGGTGGGCACTCCAGGGCACTGGTGCAGAAGTTGTCTCTCCAGACATAAATTCCCAGCAATCCTCTGGAGAGGGACCCTTTGGGACCAGGTGCCCCAAACCAGAGGGAATTCACACCAAAAAGCCCCTCAGCTCTGGAGTCAGGGTGGGCTGCCCAGGCTTTCCCCATCCTGGCCCCGAAGCTCTCCCAGGATGGACACAAGGGTGGAGTTTTCCCTTGGGCTTTGTACCAGAAGGGGCTGATCCCGAAGGAGAAGGAGAAGGAGAAGGAGAAGGAGAAGGAGAAGGAGAAGGAGAAGGAGGAGGAGGAGGAGGAGGAGAAGGAGAAGGAGGGCACCCACCTCACTGCAGCCCTGGGGGAACACGAGCATCGCTACTGCAGCAGGAGCAGGAGGAGGCCCTGGCCAAAGAGCCACTTCACTGAGGAAAGGTCTCCAGGGTCCAGCTTTCTGGGGCAAAGCAGAAGGAAAGAGAGCAGAGGTGGTTAAAGGGGCTGTGCCCACCAGGAGTCACAGCAGGAGGCACCTCTGGCTCAGCACTGGGTGCAATTCACCCAGAACATCCCCACTGACCTCCCCTTGCAGTCTCCTGGGGCCTGAGTGCTCCCAGGGCTGTGGAAACTCCAGAAAACCCCCCAGAGTCCCACTGGGAGACACCAGGACCCCCCCAGAGCACCCCCTGCCCTCCCCAGCAGCGACACCATCTCTGTGTGGCAGCAACACCTGTGGGGAAGCAAAGGCTGTTCCCAGCACTGCCAAGGCCACCACTGACCATGTCCCCAAGTGCCACATCCACGTGGCATTTAAACCCCTCCAGAGATGGGCACTCCACCCCTGCAGCTGTGCCAGGGCTGGACAACCCTTTCCATGAAGAAATTCTCCCTGATATCCAATCTAAACCTCCCCTGGTGCTTCCCATGGACACATCTGGGTGGAGAAAATTCCCCTTCATGGTTCCTGGTGCCAGAGATGCTCAGGACAGGCCCTGCTGCAATAAATCATTGGACCATAAAGGCCAATAAAGCATTTGGAGCTGGAGATGCCCAGCTGGCTCTCATCCCAACTCCAGGCAGGAACACAGTCAGGACAAAGTACAACATTTTCTGCTCAGCAGCATCCCGGGTTTTATATCCCAGAGTGCTCAGGATAAAGGATTTCCCTCTCATTTGGGTTATGTTGCTGTGGGAAGAATCAGGAGGCCCTGGCACAGGGTGCCCAGAGAAGCTGTGGCTGCCCCAGCCCTGGGAGTGCCCAAGGCCAGGCTGGAGCTCCCTGGGACAGGGGAAGTGTCCCTGGTGGCACTGAATGGGCTTTAAGGTTCTTTCCAACCCAAACCATCTTTTGATTCTATGATCTCCATTTCCCAGGAATTTTAAGCAGAGCCCCAACCCTCTGATCAGGCAGTTGGGTGAAGGCAGCTGTTATTTAAGGAACGTTTGATTGAGTTTTATTAAGATTCATGTTCCCTTAGTAACTAAAGAGAAGAACACGAGCAAGGAAATTGCTTAATAGGGACAGAACTCACAAAGGAAGAGCAGCACTGTCAACAATTCCACGGGGCTCTGCCGAGGCTTTCCTGGCTGTGAAACACGAATTAAATGTTAATTTGGGAACAGCAAATAGCTAATGAGATGTTTATTTCAAACAAGGAGGCAGCCAGCACCGAGCAAGGCAGGATCCATCTGGTGTGGAGGGCTCTCCCTGCCCACTGCAGACACCCCAGGCTGGGCACCTGAGGGGGCAGGGCTGGGCTGGCTCTGCTCCCACACACTCCTGCTTGTTCCATCCTTCACATCCTCACAGCTTTTTGACCAGGAGTCAGACCTGGAGCTCAGCTGGGGGTGGGAAAGAGAGCCTGGAGAAGAGCAGGCACCAGGGACACCTGCCAGTGTTTAAAGGTGGTGATAAAAAATGGGCACGGGGTGATGGGTTTAAACTAAACAGGGAGATTCAGGTGAGATCTCAGGGAGAGATTCCTGGCTGGGGGGTGGGCAGGCCCTGGCACAGGTTGGGCAGAGAAGCTGTGGCTGCCCCATCCCTGGGGGTGTCCAAGGCCAGGCTGGAGCTCCCTGGGCCAGTGGGAGGTGCTCCTGCCCATGGCAGGAGGTGGCACGGGATGGGCTTTAATGACCCTTCCAGCCCAAACTATTCTATTTATTATTCTACAATAAAACACAACGGAAAAAAAAACAAAAAAAAAGAACCAAAGCAAATTCCTTGGGTTGGTGCTAAAATAACCCTGCTTTGAAAAGCTCAGCCCTGATGCTGCTCCCCGAGAGGATCTGCCTGAGACATGTAGGAGAAAAACCGAAACAACAGATGCATCCACAGTCCTGGCAGTGTCTAAAATAGCTGGTTGTGTGGCCAAGAGGAGCAGGGCCCGGGGGTGGTGCAGCACAGGCACCAACAGGGCTCCACAAAGGGCTGGCAGCAGAGCTGGGGGTCTCAGAGGATCCCACTCCCCGCGACCCCCTGGTTAATATTCACCACATCCCTGCCCAAGGGGCCTCCTGCAACCAGATAGCAAATGGGATCACCTGGGAGATGGGAAAGAACCGCCCTCAGAGGGTTGCAGGGAAACAGGTTTCTGCCTAAACAGGAGGGTTTCAGGGAATCCCAGACTGGTCAGGGTTGGAAGGACCTTAAAGATCATCTCATCCCCCCCCCTGCCATGGGCAGGGACACCTTCCCCTGTCCCAGGGTGCTCCAGCCCGGCCTGGGACACTCCCAGGGATGGGGCAGCCACAGCTGCTCTGCCCAGCCTGTGCCAGGGCCTGCCCACCCTCCTCCTCATAAAATCCTTCCTGATATCCAGCCTGGATCTCCCCTCTTTTAGCTCAAATCCTTTATCCCCACCTTTCCCATAAGCCCCTTTACGATCTCCCTTCTCTTCTCTCCCTGATCTTCAGTGCCTGAGCTCCTTAGAGATGGGGAAAGGCTTTGCCTGCAGGTGCAGCAGGGCCAGGGGCTCCTTCCCTCCCTCCCTCCCTGCCCTTCACCTCCCAAGCAGAGGGTCTGTGTGTCCGGTGGGTCTGTCTGTCCGGGGAGGCTCTGGCTGAGCTGGCTCTGCCTGTCCGAGGGGGGTGGAGGCAGCTCTGCCTCTCCCTGGTGCTCCCCCCGGAGCTCCTGGATTCTTGCAGGGCTTACACTGCCTTTTTCAGTAAAAGTTGCTGCTGGCCCAGGAATCTGCTGGGACAGAGCCTGGTGTGGGGCTGGGCACAGTCCGGGGCTCTGCCAGGGGCTCTGCCAGGGCAGCTGAACTTCCAACAGGATGCAAACCCCCGGAGCAAAGAGCTGCCCCGTGTCCTCGGGGGGTTCCTGCCCCATGTCCTGAGCCTCCTACAGGTTCATCCCCCCTGGCCAGAGGCAGATCCAGGGACAGGCAGTGCCAGCCCTTGCCAAGCTCCCACAGCCCACGTTTGCTGCCTAAGGAGGATCCAGGGGCTCCTCCATGGACTCTCACCCCTTCCATCCTCCAGCCCCGTGGGGATGGACAGGGAGAGATGAGCTCCTGCCGTGGGTCTGGACCATGTCCAGGGAAGAGGCCGAGCCTCAGCAGGATCCCTGGTGGTTTGGTGTCCCCTCACACCCCAAAACCTGCTCTCACCATCTCTCTTCCAGCACCTTCCAGCACAGGACTGGGACTCCAGCCCAGCACGCCCGAACTCCAGCCCTGATGTGGGAGCTTGGCTGGTTTCCTGCTCAACCAGCCTCTGGATACCGGGAGGCCCCTCCTGAGCTGCCTCTCCAGGGCCACGGAGCCGCCCCGGAGGGCTCTCCCCGCCCGGCAGCCCCGCAGGATGCAGCTGGGAATGATGGACCGCGGGAGCCCCGAGGGGATCCGAGCCCGAGAGTGTCAGGGATGACCCAGCCACTTCCTTGGAAGAGAAAGGGACAACCTTCACCCAAAGGGGGTGTCCAGCCCAGTCCCGGCTAAGCAGGGATGTTTCCCCCAAAATCCCAGGCTCTGGAAGCCCAGCCAGGGGCAGGACCCCCTTCACATTCATTCCTCCTCACCGTGGTCACACACGGAAAACCCACCGCTCCCAGACCCCTCAGGAAAGGTTGTTCCCACCCCAAATCCCACCCTCCTGCCCTCTCCGCCCGGACCGGACAAGCACCAGCAGCAGATATTCCGGAGCCCAAGCCCCGAGCCCAGCACGGGAGGGGCACGAAGGGGCGCCCCCCGCCCCCCAGGCGGCGGGGCCGGGGCAGGGACGGTACCGGCGTGCGGGATCCCGGCCCCATCCCTGGCCATGGGGAAGGAGGAGCAGCCGCCGCTCCCGGAGCGCTCGGGGAAGGAGCCGCTCCTCACTCACGCTGGAGCGGGTTCCTATGGCGATGCACAACCCATTAGAATAAAAGGTGGAGCGCAGCAACTGGAGCCGGGAGAAGTTTCGTGAGGCTGCCTGGGAAAGGCAGACCGTGGGAGAGCGCAGGGCTGCGGGCTCAGCCTCCCTGTGCCCCCCCCGAAAAGCCCCTCTGATCCCCAGGGAAGCAGCTCTGCCCCTCCGAGGTGCTCCCGAGTGTCCGCAGGGTGTCCCTACCCGTCCCTTCCCACAGCCTGGGATGCTCCCGAATCCCGGGGGGGGGGGCACAGCCCACCCTGCCTGTGGCGCTCAGGGCAAGGATTGGGCACCAGGGACGAGCTGGGGGCACCCCCGGAGCCCCAAAATCCCCGCCCTGCACATTCCCCCTGCAGGCTCGGCAGCCACTCGGGGCTGGGGGATGCCAAGAGCTGTTCCGCTCTCGGGGAGTCCCACCCAGGGACACACCCGGGGACTGGGAGCTCTCCGGGAACCCGACTCTGTGCCTGGAGCCAGAGCAGGTCCTGCACAGGATGCCGGAGGATGGGCAGAGTCTGTGCCCGGCCCTGCTCCTGCCTCTGGGAGCCACGGGAGAACTCAAAGGGTGCATTCCCACCCTGGGCAAAAGCACTGGGAGCCCGGGGTGGGCTGATGAGGTGCTCGGTCAGCAGGATGGGTGAGCACAGGGTCTTACCCACACCCAGTTTCAGGGGAACACTTCAAAGCTGAGAGATGCAGCAGTGCAGGGGCCAGGAGGAGGTGGGGAAAGGAAAAATGACTCATAATAAATGTCCTTGGCCTTGCCACCAACCCCCCCTGGACTCCTGGCACGGCCACACTGTCTGTGCTGCTCCCTGAGCCCCAGCAAGAGGGATCTGGCCATTCCCAGCCGCTCCCAGAACGTTCTCAGGAGCAGGACGGCCCTTTGAGGGCAGTTTCTCCCCTGAGCCATCCCTGCTTTGGCCACCTACGGCTCGTGGCACCTGCTGGACAGCAGGTCATGCACATGGAAGAGGGAACAGAAGAGGTCCTGGTGTGCAGGAGCCCCAAGGGGAGAGAGGCAGGAAGGAGGAGGAGAAGGACACACAGCTCTGGAGGCAAATGGACTCATCCCTCCCCATCCAGCTGCTCGTGGGGGACAGAAACCCTCCAAGTGGCTGGCAATGTGGCTGAGGAGCCAGGGATGGGCATGGCTGGTGGGAGCTGCTGCAAACCCCTCCCCGTGTCGATTCCTCTTCACCATTCCAGCACAAAAACTCATCCTGCAAAAAATTCCTGCCCCAAATCCCTGAAAGCAAACTCCTGTAAGCAGAACAATTCCAGGGGAGCATCACTGTGAGCCCCAGCCCTTCAGCCCAGGCTGGTTCCTTGGAAACACCTGGAAACAAGCACGTGTTTTGCTGCCCTGCCCAGCACAGCCGGTAACTGAGACGGTTTTCCTGCCCACAGAGAACGTTCCAGTTTTAATCAGTGCAGGGAACACTCAGTGCCTGGGGCAAAGGGGAGCCAGGCCCTGCAGTGGCCTCCCTGCAGAATTCCCACTGCCTTGCTCGTGCTCTGGCCCCTGGCAGGGCTGGCAGTGCAGGGATGAACAATTCCTGAAGGTTCTGCTTCCCACTTGCTCATGGAAGGCTGGCCAGGCCCTGGCACAGGGTGCCCAGAAGTGTCCAAGGCCAGGCTGGAGCAACCTGGGCTGGTGGAAGGTGTCCCTGCCCGTGGAATGAGAATTTCGGGTCCCTTCCCACCCGATCCATCCCGGGATTCTGTGCTCTAATCCTTTTGTCTTGAAATTCCTCCCCCTCTCCTGAATCTCTGTTAAAAAGCACCTGCCTGAGGGAATCTCTGTGTGGGAGCTTCCCACTCTGCCCTCTCTGCTTGGAAGGGTGGCAGAGCTGCAGGATATCCTTCTGCTGGAGATTTTTCCCTCTTGCAACGACAAAAAGGCTGGATGGTGCTCAGGGGAGCTCGGGACGGAGCTCTGCCTCTCACCGATCCTGCTGCACTTCAGAGCCGGCATTTGGTGCTGCAGCGTCGCTGCCCCAGCACGAAGGGCCGGCAAAATCCTCCCCCACGCAAAGGACTGGGCAATTACATGAGGTCCGGCATTATCTCACCGTGCACTTGGCAAAGCCAAAACCCCCCGGTGTTGCTCTGCTCAAAAATCCATCTCCCTCTGAAGCTCCATCGGTCTCGGAGGGGCCCCGAGCCTGGTTTGTGCTGACAAAGGGATGCTGAGAAACAGCCAGGGTGGCCCTGGGGCTGCCAACACACCCCCCGAGCCTCCGCTGGGGCACAAACAGGGCGAGAGCCGCTGGTTATTCAGCCATTAAAGGGGTTAATTGAACCGTCAATGGCAATTAGCAAAAACCAGCTCCCGACTATTGTGAGTGGCGGCAGGGCTGGCACGGGGAAACTTTCTGCAAAGGGGCTGTCCAGGGTAGGCGTGGAATCCCCATCCCTGGGGGGATTTAAGAGCCATGTGGGTGTGGGTTGGTGTTCAGTGGTGCCCTTGGCAGTGCTGGGGGAATGGTCGGGCTCTGACTAAAATAATCCCGGAATACAGAAACACTGGACAAGCTGCCCCAAATCCCGAGCGGGACAGGGCAGTGACACCTCCCACCCCGCTCCTGGAAAGGACCAAGAGCTGACCTGCCCCCCTTCCCGAGGGCTGGGGACACGATTCGCGGCGTGCCCGGGTGGCACTGACAGAGCACGGAGGGAGCGGCGTGTCCTCCCCCGGCTCAGCGGGAGCAGCTCCGGAACGGCGGCCGCTCAGGCGGGGAATTGCACCTCGTTAGTGCTCCCTGCGAGCCGAGCCCAGCCCTGCAGAACTGGCACGGAGCACAGGAGTGATGTGCGACCTGTGCTTTGATATCTGCAGTTCTGTGACCTCTCCCCGCGCTGCCTCCCTGCCCTGCAGCGTCCCTGGAACAGCGAGGAGAGGGGAGGGCAGGAATGCCGGTCCTTTGGATCCTCCGGCACCTCCTGGCAGTGCCATCCTGTGTGTCAGGGAATGCCACACTCACGGAATCCCGGAGTGGTTTGGGTTGGAAGGACCTCAAAGCCCACCCAGTGCCACTCCCAGCCACGGACAGGGACACCTCCCACTGGCCCAGGGGGCTCCAGCCTGGCCTTGGACACTCCCAGGGATGGGGCAGCCACAGCTTCTCTGCCCAACCTGTGCCAGGGCCTGCCCACCCTCACAGACAGGAATTCCATCCCAATATCCCATCCATCCCTGCCCTCTGGCAGCAGGAAGCCATTCCCTGTGTCCTGTCCCTCCATCCCTTGTCCCCAGTCCCCCTCCAGCTCTCCTGGAGCCCCTCTGAGCACTGCCAGGGGCTCTCAGGTGTCCCCAGAGCCTTCCCTTCCCCAGGTGAGCCCCCCAGCTCTCCCAGCCTGGCTCCAGGGCAGAGGGGCTCCAGCCCCAGGACACAAATTTGGAGCTGTCCCCAAAGACCAGGAGCAACCCCTTGGCCCCACCAGCCCTTCCAGAAGGTGCCCCAGAAGTGTCTGTGCTCTCAGCAGGCAGCAGTGCCAGGGCTTGGCCAGGTCAGTGGCAGCTGCTGCAATAAGTGCCCAAATCCACATCGAAGGGCTGTTATTGATGTTGCAAGGTCAGGCCACTTGAAAGGCGGGATTTGCCAGCCAGAAGGTTGTCTCAGCCACTTTAATTAGGCCCCGTTCTGTAACAGCATTATGATACAGCAATTAATGACAGAATCACTCACTCCTTCTTCCCCTGCCTGGGCAGCTGTTCAACTGCTCTGCCGAGGGCCCTTTGGCTGCCTTTGGCTCTGCTGTCCCACACCCACAGGGCTGGGAAAGCCCTTTGGAATGGCTCTGGTGGGCTCAGGGTCCAGATCCCCCCCAGGACAGAGGGTGAGGATAAACAGGATTTGGGAGGTCTCATCTCGCCACATTTGTGGACTGACATTTTCTCCTTGTGGGTCAACAAAGAGGAAATCATCCCTGTGTCTCGTTTCAGGTTCTCTTCTAAAGCACAGGGGATTTATTTGCAACAAGAAGGAAACCTGAGTTCCCTCTGACTTCATTTAAGCCAAATTTACCCTTCCCCAAAAATAAAGGTGCTCTGCATTAGATCCACAACAGACTCCTGCAAACAGGCAGAGCTGGGCACAGTGACAGGCACTGCAAATACCATTTTGCAGCAGAGAGGCTGGAAAATGGGGGAAAACAGGTGTTTGTACCTGAAATTTAGTGCACATAGTGCTGGGGAAGATGGAGCTGCAGGAGCTCTGGCATGAAGTGGATCTGCTAAAGGTCTTGGAATAGCCACAGGAAGTTCCTTTCACAGAATCCTAAAGTGATTTGGGTTGGAAGGACTCCAAGCCCATCCAGTGTCACCCCTGCCATGGCAGGGACACCTCCCACTGGCCCAGGGGGCTCCAGCCTGGCCTGGGACACTCCCAGGGATGGGGCAGCCACAGCTTCTCTGGGAATTCCTTTCCAGGGCCTGCCCACCCTCCCAGGGAAGAGTTGGAATTCCATGACCTTTTTTCCAGGGCCTGAAGCATTCCACGATTCGGTGACTCCCAGAGGTGTTTGGTTTCCTCCTCACACCCCCCTAAAGGCATCACCCCCAGCAGGTCCCCCCCCCGCTGTCCCCCGGGAATGGGGCTGGGACACTCGGGGGCTGCCCTGGAAGCCCCGGCTGTGCTGTGGGGCAGAGGGAGCCCGTTAATTAGTGGGAATCATTAGCTGAATGTCCCCTTCCTGACTCCAGCATGTGTTAGTGAAATAGCTCTATCAAAGCCGCCTTGTCAGGGGACAAGAAGGATCTTTCTGCTGGGATTACACAGCCGTGGAATTATCCCCTGCCTTTGACAAGATCAATTAATTACTTCAAAGTCATTTGCAGTAAGAAATTAACTTCTTTTCTCCCCTCCCCGTTAAGCTGGAGTGCAGCTGCTGAGTAAGGGATGGCATCTGGGTGGGCACACAGTGCCTGGCTTGGCACCTCCTGGGAGGTCTCTGGTGGGTGCCCTCCCGTCTGAGGCTGTCCCAGCTGTCCCCACAGGTCCCTGCAGCCCCCCCGAGGTTCAGGGTGCCCTCAGGCCAAGGCTCCCTCCTGGCTGGGGGTGGTGCACAGAAGCTGAGCTGCTCAAAGCCTCCAGAGGAGGCTGGGGAGGGGCAAGAGGTCCTGGAGCGGCAGTTTCCAGGGCTCAGGCAGGGCAGAAAATGTTAGGGAGGCATTTGGAGTCCCAGGGAGAAACTCCTGAGGGGTCTCCAGGCAAGAACCAGGAGCTGCAGCGGGACCAGCAGGGAGGGAACCCCCCCTGGGCCTCCCAGCCAAATTCCTACCCATTTCCATCAGAAGCAGCCAGTGGGTTTCTGGCAGAAACAGAAAGGAGCAGACAGGAGGGTGACAAGGGTGGCAGCTCCTCTTGGCTGTGCAGGGGACAGACAGCACTGGAGGGCACGGGGATGGGGACAGCACTGGGGACAGACCCAGCTGCTGCCTCTGGACAGGGCTCTGCCAAGCCCAGACCCGCAGCAAGGGAGAAACAGCCCTGAAACAACCAATTTCCAGCAGATATTTATGCCAGCCCAGGTGACACGGAGGCTCCAGGACACAAATTGTGTTGACACCTTCGCTGGGACACATTAATCTGGCCCCAGATAACTCATGCAGAGTCTACAGAGAAGGAGAAGCATCCCCTGCGCGGCTCTTTCAGAAAGAATTTGTCACCATCAATAAATTGCTGGAGGATTTATTCCTGCCAGCCTTAAAACCGCACACAAAGTAATGTGATTTGTTCAAACTCTTTAACACGCCGTTCCCCTTGATTTAGAGGCTGTTGAACTATCTTTATTTTCTTAGCACATTATTAATTCAGGTTCTGGCTCTGACGTGGAGGAGCTGAGATGCCTCTAGAGCCTGTTATTTGGGAATGAAAGGAGGAAAGGGCAGATGGAAGGGCTTAGGCAGCAAAAAGACAGCTCAGTGGAACTCCGGGCTGGGAATAAGCAAATCCTGGCTCATCGTTCCTCCCCCTCCTGCCTTCGGCTCCGACCACATCAGAGAGCTGAGCCCCGGAGCTCCCGGGGGGCTTGTGGGAACACAGGGATGTGCTGCACTCCTGGAACTGCAGTCCCAGCTCCAAGGAACTCACTGAGGCCTCACCCAACCTCTCAGCTGGGCAGGAGGCGGCCCCGACCCCTCGGGGGGATTCGCAGCTTCCCCAAAGCCCCTGCTGAGCCCCCGAAGGGTTCAGGGAGTGTTTCCTGCCCTGTCTCTGAGCCCCGCGGGGAGGGACTCGCTGCTTTCACTGGGGTTTGTGCCACAGCCACGGTGCCAGGTGCCCAAAACTCCCAGCTCCGGCATCGCTCCCACCGAAGCCGGAGGGACAGGGAGCAGCACCTGGGAAAGGGCTCGGCGCTGCTGTCACCTCCAGCCGGGTGACAAAGGAGCGTGGGAACACCCCTTGAGTGGCAACAAACGGGTCTCTCACCATTTTTGGGCAAACCCAGCTGATTGCACCCCTTGCTGGCTGAGAACAGCGAATAAATGACCCACCGGAGCCGCCCTGCCTTTAACCTCCCTGTCCCTGAGCAGGGCTGGGGAAAAACCACTCCCGCAATTCCTTGGCTGAGCAAAAAGCTCCCAGAGAACATCTGCTCGGAAACAGCAACAGCCTTTCATCATCTCATTAGCGAGCTCCCCCAGGAGAAGGAGCAACCTTTGCAGATGCTCAGCCTTTGTTTGCTGTGCCCGGAGCGGGAACGAGAAGTTTTGGGGCCGAGGGGGAGCAGGAGGGTCACCCAGCCCAGGCGGGGGCAGTGCCAGCCCTGGGTGGAGCCGAGGTGAGCAGGCACCGCTGCCAGGGCTCGGGGCGCTGGTGCCAGGCTGGCTCCTGGGGCTGTGCTGGCACCGGCAATTGATGGGAATTGCTCAGCCTCAGCACTTGCGCTTCTCTCTCCGTGTCTTGACACGACCCGAGGTCTCAGCACCTTCCTCCGGGCACGGTGAGATGTTCCCACCGCCCTGAGAGCCTCCCGAGCTCTCCTAATGCCGTGAGGGAATCGCCCCCTGTGGCCCACGGGGACTGTGTGGGTGTCTGGGTCACTCTCCCCTCATCTTCCCCAATTTAGGGCTTATCTCACTATTTATCCCTGGAAGTGTTCAAGGCCAGCTTGGATGGATCCCAAAAGCAGAAGGAGAAAGTGGCCACATTCCCAATCCAGCCCAGGGTCTGCCATGAACCTTCCCCACTTATTTTGGGGACCAGTGTCACAGAAATCTGTCTCTTGATCTTTAGGTTTGTGGCTGGGTAATTAATGGGGCCTATCAAAATGGAGAGTGACTTTTTACACGAGCAGATATTGACAGGAACGGCTTTGAACTAAAGGAGGAGAGATTTAGGTGGGATATTGGGAAGGAATTCCTCCCTGGGAGAGTGGGGAGGCCCTGGAAAGGAATTCCCAGAGAAGCTGTGGCTGCTCCATCCCTGGGAGTGTCCCAGGCCAGGCTGGAGCCCCCTGGGCCAGTGGGAGGTGTCCCTGCCATGGCAGGGGGTGGCACTGGGGGGGCTTTGAGGTCCCTCCCAACCCAAACCGTTGTGAGATTCCGTGATTCTCCCCTCAAACACTTCCCACCCTGCCTGAACAAGGCACTGCCCTCCCTGCTGCCCCCCTGG
Source organism: Scytalopus superciliaris (assembly GCA_013400415.1). NCBI lineage: Eukaryota > Metazoa > Chordata > Aves > Passeriformes > Rhinocryptidae > Scytalopus > Scytalopus superciliaris. The sequence goes on along the minus strand of VXBX01004878.1, from coordinate 49,543 downwards.
CCCCCCGGCGGGGATGGGCAGGGTTGCCATGGCACCGGGATGTGCCACTGCCCTCCCTGCTGCCCCCCTGGCCCCCCGGCGGGGATGGGCAGGGTTGCCATGGCACCGGGATGCTCCCTGCCTGCACTGCCGGGCTCTGCCAGGCCTGGGCGCGGCTCTGCCCAAGCCGAGCCCCGGCGCTGTCCCCGCCCTGCTCTGAGCCCAGCAGGGGCTGCGGCTGCTCTGCCTGAGCTCGAGCAGAGCTCGGCGTGGGATCCCTGACGCCTCCCTCGCCAGATTTAGGTTTGTTCCCCCCCTTAAATCACTGATTCATATTCTCAGCCTTAATTGCATCATAACCCAGTTTTGTCTGGGAGTCTGTTCCAGGAGCGGGGGGGTGCCTGGTCTGAAGGGGCTGGAGGGGCTGGCACATGCCCAGGGGTGCGGGCAGGGGGCAGGTGCCAGCAGGAGGTGGCTGCCAACCTGCCCTCCTGAAGAAGGACCTCATTCTACAGAGCTCAGGGAGCCAAGAAACACCCCCAGCATTGCCCAGTGAAGGTTCTGCTCCTGAGGGGTCCCTCTGGACCACCTGTGGGAGAGCTCAGGGTCCAACACACCCACCTGCTCGTGGGGTGCCAGGTTGGACAGGGCTTGGGGTGACCCGGCCTAGTGGAAGGTGCCCCTGCCCGTGGGGGGACAAGATGAGCTTTCAGGTGCCTTCCAGCCCAAAGCATGNCCCTGGAAGTGTTCAAGGCCAGCTTGGATGGATCCCAAAAGCAGAAGGAGAAAGTGGCCACATTCCCAATCCAGCCCAGGGTCTGCCATGAACCTTCCCCACTTATTTTGGGGACCAGTGTCACAGAAATCTGTCTCTTGATCTTTAGGTTTGTGGCTGGGTAATTAATGGGGCCTATCAAAATGGAGAGTGACTTTTTACACGAGCAGATATTGACAGGAACGGCTTTGAACTAAAGGAGGAGAGATTTAGGTGGGATATTGGGAAGGAATTCCTCCCTGGGAGAGTGGGGAGGCCCTGGAAAGGAATTCCCAGAGAAGCTGTGGCTGCTCCATCCCTGGGAGTGTCCCAGGCCAGGCTGGAGCCCCCTGGGCCAGTGGGAGGTGTCCCTGCCATGGCAGGGGGTGGCACTGGGGGGGCTTTGAGGTCCCTCCCAACCCAAACCGTTGTGAGATTCCGTGATTCTCCCCTCAAACACTTCCCACCCTGAACAAGGCACTGCCCTCCCTGCTGCCCCCCGGCACCCCGGCGGGGATGGGCAGGGTTGCCATGGCACCGGGATGTGCCACTGCCCTCCCTGCTGCCCCCCTGGCACCCCGGCGGGGATGGGCAGGGTTGCCATGGCACCGGGATGCTCCCTGCCTGCACTGCCGGGCTCTGCCAGGCCTGGGCGCGGCTCTGCCCAAGCCGAGCCCCGGCGCTGTCCCCGCCCTGCTCTGAGCCCAGCAGGGGCTGCGGCTGCTCTGCCTGAGCTCGAGCAGAGCTCGGCGTGGGATCCCTGACGCCTCCCTCGCCAGATTTAGGTTTGTTCCCCCCCTTAAATCACTGATTCATATTCTCAGCCTTAATTGCATCATAACCCAGTTTTGTCTGGGAGTCTGTTCCAGGAGCGGGGGGGTGCCTGGTCTGAAGGGGCTGGAGGGGCTGGCACATGCCCAGGGGTGCGGGCAGGGGGCAGGTGCCAGCAGGAGGTGGCTGCCAACCTGCCCTCCTGAAGAAGGACCTCATTCTACAGAGCTCAGGGAGCCAAGAAACACCCCCAGCATTGCCCAGTGAAGGTTCTGCTCCTGAGGGGTCCCTCTGGACCACCTGTGGGAGAGCTCAGGGTCCAACACACCCACCTGCTCGTGGGGTGCCAGGTTGGACAGGGCTTGGGGTGACCCGGCCTAGTGGAAGGTGCCCCTGCCCGTGGGGGGACAAGATGAGCTTTCAGGTGCCTTCCAACCCAAAGCATGTGAGGATTCTGAGACTCCAGAAAGCAGAGAGCTGCAGCTCCACAGGTGATGGTTCCTTTTCCCAGAGTCAGAGAGGTCAGTGGAGAATTGCCAAAGGCAAGGGGAGCTGGTGCCTTATTTTGCTGCAGATTGCCTAAAAATCCCCAGCAAGGCAGGTGGGGCCTGGCAGGCTCAGGTGGGTCCTGACAAGCTCAGGTGGGTCCTGGCAGGNGGGGTGGGTCCTGGCGGGCCGAGGTGGGTTCTGGCAGGTCCAGGTGGGTCCTGGCAGGCTCAGGTGGGTCCTGACAGGCTCAGGTGGGTCCTGGCAGGTTCAGGTGTGCTGGCTTTGCTGGGTGTCCCAGCTCACCTGGGCTGCCCTGGGAAGCTGAGGGGGACAGGGTGAAAGTGCCAGTTCGGAAACAGAGGCAGGCACGGGGCCAGTGGGAACAGCTTGGTTAAGCTGAGCATCAGTCTGAGATCTCCCACGTTTTAATCAGCAGGACTAGATAATCTCTGCTGTGTCTCCCTGGAAAAGCAGTGCTGGAAGGCAGGAATCTTGGGCTGGGATTGCTGAGGGCTGTGCCGAGGCAGGGGATGTGATTGCAGGGTATTGATTATTCATTACCCTGCCCGTCTTTATGGAGAACAGCAAATACCGTGTCTGAACCGAAGCTACAACAACAACAACAACATCCACACAAGCAACTACAGACTCCACCCAGCCCAGCTCCTACAGCTTGTAGGGTTTCCAAAACAAGCTGGGAACAAAGCAAAGACACACATGCGAGAGAGGAGCGAATGCTGTGGCATTGCCAGCGTGTCCGTGCTCTGCTCTTCAGCAGAATCCCTGGGAGGGGACAGAAAACCCCAATTAATGTCATCTCCCAGGAGTTCTGGAACGGGAGAAGGCTGGGCTTGGGCTGGGGGTGCTGGTGGAGCAAACAGGATGAGCTGTCAGGCAGCAAGAAGGAGGAGGAGGAGGAGGAGGAGGGGAGGGGGATGGAAGATGGAAGGGGATGTGCAGAGCTGTTCCTGCTGGAGCTCCTGGCAGCACATTCCTAAAGCCTGACTGCACTCAGGGCCTGGCACTGCCCGGGCTCCAGCAAGGCAGGAGTGTGTGGGGAGGGTGGGAAGGGCAGTCTGAGGGGGATCACTGAGGTCATGGGAGGCTGGGACAGACTGGGAGGATCGCAGGGTCGTGGAGGAGCTTGAGCTGTGAAAAAGAGGGGATGATATCCCCAAAACTGAGCTTTGCCTGAGCTTATTTAGCTTTGTCTTTCAGCCCCCAGATTTAGGCCCAGCTTTGCAGGGTGGCTCTCCTGTGGTGAAGACACCTCTGATGACCCGAACTTTGCCTGCAAAGCTTCTGTTTCCCATTCCCACCCATCAATCACGGCTTTTCCTGCACTTTCTCATCCCTCTGATCAGCCCCCCCGTATCAATACCTGGCACAAGGGTCCAGCTTGGAATGGCCACCCACCCCCTGCTCTTGGTGACCCTCCAAAGGAGCATCAACGTCCCCAGCCGACCATCTCTGCCCAGAGCAAGAGCTCAGGAAGGGGGCCCAGGCTTGGCCTTGCTTTGGTCTCTGTCCCCCTCCCAGTACCAAAACCCAGGAATGGAATCCCAGAAGGGTTTGGGTTGGAAGGACCTTAAATCTCCTTCCACCATCCCCGGGTGCTCCAACGTGGCCTTGGACACTTCCAGGGCTGGGGCAGCCACAGCTGCTCTGGGTAAGCTGTGCCAGGGAGGAATTCCTTCCCGATATCCCCCCCAACCCTCCTCTGGGCAGAGCAAACCGCAGCAGTTGGGTAACGGAGGGTCACAGAGAAGGTGACAATGACTGGGAGTGACTCATGACAAATATTTAGCGATGAGTTCATCGGAGCAAGACCCGGGCACATCCCTCAGGTTGCCCTCAGGAGGGCTGCGAACAGCTCATTAAATCCTGGGGATTGCAAACAAACAGAGCCACGGAATCGTGGGACGCTCCGGGCTGGGAAGGACCTTGAAGGCCATCGAGTCCAACCCGCGATGGCAGAGCCCCCTGGCCCCAGGTGCCACCTCCGCAGGGCTTTATGTCCCCGCAGGGCTGGGCACTCCCTCCCCCTCCCTCCCTGCCCCGGGACAGCCCTTGCCAGGGAGTTTTCCCCAATATCCAACCTCGCCCTGCCCTGCTCCTGGCCCTCCTTCCCTGGGAGCAGAGCCCGCCCCCCCCCGGCTCCCCCTCCTGTCAGGGACCGTGCAATGGATGCAAATGGATGCAAATGGATGCAAATACAGGCAGTCCCTTATCCAAATACCCGAATCCGCCCTCCAGCCCCGGTGCGTGTTCCAAACACCCCCAAACGCAGCAGCCAAGGCCGTTCGTGGGGAGGGAGGTGGGAGAGGGAGACAGGAACAAAGCTGGGCATCCTCCAAGGCAGCCTGTGCTGCTTATTCTCCTTTAATTTGCATTTTCGCCTGGGTTTTATTAGCCACTAAAAGAAGATGGGGCACATGCCTTCCCTCAGCAAAATCCAGGGAGAAGTTTACAAGAAATCTGCCTCAGAAACACTCCGGGTGTTTCTGCTCCGTGCAAACAACACGCAGAAATGCTGAGTAATTCTTCCAGGATGCTAAGTAACCATTATTTTTAATTACCAATTAAACGATGTGGTAATTTCTTGCATTCAAACACTAATGTAACTACAAACAATGCGAAGCAAATCAGGTCTTTAGCATTTAATTACCGGGCTCTGCCATGAATTATTTAGCAAGTGGGCAAATAAGCAGCTCCAAAGAAATCCATTGCTGCAATTAAGTGGTTTGAAACTCTCTCTCTGTGTCTGGGTTGCTGTGGCGCTGCCACCACGGCCGGGCAGCAACGCCCGGAGCAGTGCCTGGCACCTCCTGGGCACCGCGGGGCCGAATTCCCCCAAATCCGGCCTGCCTGGGAACACACACGGGTCGGGTCTGCCAGCCCAGCCTGTCACAGAACCCTGGAATGGGTTGGGTGGAAAAGGATCTCAGTCTCACCCAGTGCCACCCCCTGCCAGAGGGGCAGCCCCTGGGGCATCTCCACGGCCTTTCCCACACCCTCCGCTGCAGCTCCACGGCCTTATTTTGGGATCCCGGATGTGGAGGCAGCTCTGCAGGTGGGGTCCCACCTGAGCAGGGCAGAGGGGCACAGACCCCTCCTCTACGTGCCGGGCCCCCGCAGGGCCTGCAGAGCAACAACAAACCACCCCGAGCCGCCCTTGACCCGTTTCAAGAAGGTTTGGAACAAAGAACATCCCGGACTCAGGAAAGGATCTCCAAAACCCACCAGCCCCCGGCGCTGACACGGTCCGGGGCAGCTCAGAGCAGCAGCTCGCTGTGCTAACAGGCAGCTGAAGGGGATTCTCCCCATCTCCCTCGCTGCCAATCTGCACCTCCCTCAGATCCAGCCCAAATCTCATTAGCTCCAAATTAAACCGAGCTCTTCTCATCCCGTCCCAGCGGACGCGCCGAACAATTGATCACTTTATAAGGGCTTTATGTGTTGGAAACAGTTCACTCCCTTCCTCGGCTAATCAAATTCAGCTTCTTCTGTCAGCAATCCTGCTCCTGCTTAACTCTCTCAGGTCCTGCTGGTTTCTCCAGCGGGGTGGGAGCGATTTGGGGAGCTCACGGGGCTCTGCAGAAAGGCGGCCGAAGGACAAATCCCATGCAGGGAACCGGGATAAATCCTGCCAAGGATTCCTGTCCCCACCTTTCTACACTACGTCCAGTTTCAGAGCGTATTTCCCACGGGCAGGGACACCTCCCACTGGCCCAGGGGGCTCCAGCCTGGCCTTGCACACTCCCAGGGATGGGGCAGCCCCACCGGGACACGGCCCAGCCATCCCCACCCAGCTCGGGGGGCTCCAGGTCCCGGATCCTGGGCTGGAGCAGGAATGGCATGGCCGGGAAGCAAAGGCTGAGCCGAGGGGGGCACTCCCAAAGCCCGGTGTGGGCACTGCCCTGTCCCACTGAAAGGTCCAGCCAAGGGTTCACCACAGGACGCCTGATTGGAATGCCCAGAGCTCCGAGTGGGGAGGCCAGTCCTGCTTCTGGCTCACAGACCGGCTCGGGCCTCTCCTCTGGACAAAACCATCCCATTTATTCCAAAAGGGACAGTAATGGCCTCAACTCGGCTCCAAGTGGCTCCTGCCAAACTCGAAGGCAGCGAGAGGGGAAGGAAAGAGCAGCCAGGAAAGGGCAGGACCGGAGGGGGCACAGCCTGGCCAGAGCCCTCCGGGGAGGGGAGGGCATGGAAGAGCTTCCTCTGCCCTGGGAATGCCAAGTGCTGTCCAGTCCAGCATCCCACACGGTGTTACACCCAAGGGGGAGGCAACACGGAGCTAATCGTGCTATTCAGGAACATCACAGGGAACACGAGCAACCCCCCCCGCCTCTGGCACTTAAACCCTCTGGAATTCACCCCCTCCACGCATCCCCTTCAGAGGCGAAGGGAAGCAGGAGCGGGAGGAGGAAAATGAAGGCTGGATTTGGTCCACCTCTTCCACAAAGCACCACAGCTGTTCCAGCCCCTCCGGCTCCCTGGGAGCGTTTTAACCTGGAGAAAACCCCTCCCGGTTGTTGCAGCAGGTGAGTGACACTGCGGGGCCAGGCAGGGGACCCGGGAGCCGCTCCCTCCCCTTCATCCTCCTCCTCCTCCCCCTCCGCAGTGTCAAAACCTCTCCCGTCAGCCGAGATGAGCTGATAAAAATGCAGATCGATGCCGGGGCCAGGTCTCAGCTCCCGTAAATCGATGCCGTTCCGAGCCGATCGCTCCCAGGAATGTTATCTCCCATCAGCGGCGAGGCACGGACGGGCGGGGAGCCGGGGATCCCATTCCTGCTTCCCTCGGGAAGGTGCTCATCAAATCTCTGCCACAGCTCCCGACAGACACATCAACACAGCAGCCATGCAGGGAAGGGAACTGGGAGCTACTGGTGGATCAGGGTGGCTGCCCTGAGCTTCCTGAGCCTCCCCAGATGCAGAGCCTGCTCCAGGGATGTGCTGGGGGTGGACACGGGTACGGAATGAGGGCAGCCAGGAACGGCCACGGCCCCAGCAGTGCCCGGATCCCTCGGGATCCAGCAGATCCCCCTGATCCGTCACCATCTCCCCACCCCAGCCAAAGCTGCCCACGAACACCGGGCCAGGGATGTGTCTGGGCTGGGATGAGTGACTCAAACAGGCCAGGAGTGGGAGGGAAGGAGCAGCCCCAGAACCAGACCCCGAATCCTTCACCCACTGCAGGAACACCCCCCTCCCCGTGCCCGCTGTGCCAGCCCCGTGCTGGGTGTGGAGCAGCCACAGCAGGACAGACAGGCCTGTCTGCCTGCAGACCCCCAGTCCTGCCGGGGTGGTGTCCCACCCACCCCCTGCCTTGGAATGCAGCCACTCTGGATGTGCCAATCCCGGCTCCAGTGCCCGGGGCTCGCAGGGCAGTGCTGCTCCTGCCTGTCCTCCCCTTGTGCCAGGACACTTTGTGCCATCCCCATGCCAAGCGCTTTCCATCACTGCTTGATTTGCTTGCCTGCCATGCACCAGTGCAGAGCTGCATGGCCAGGCTCATTCCTGGAAGCATGTTGGCACTCCGGGATGGATCCCAGCCCTCTGGCCAGACTGCTCTTACTGGAAGAGAGAAGCACAGCCCAGGGACACTGTGGTGCCTACCCAGGCCCTGGCACCTCCAGGGGAGGGCAGGAGTTCCCCTGGGGACGAGTTCTCTGCCCTCAGGGCAGTGCTCCCGATCCCGCACAGCCACCACCCTGCTGCCTTAGTGGAGGAGCTGACATTCCCCCCGGCCTTGGGCACATCCAGACCTGGCATGGGGAGGATCTCCTGGCTGGAGCAGCTCCACAGGATGCAGCAGGCAGAGGCTGTCAGGGACCCTCCCTTGCAGCAGCTCTTGCTCCCCACAGGAGATGGAGCATCACTGACCGCCTGTCCCTCCCTGGGAACACATCCAGCCCTGGAGCACGGCCTGATCCTCGCTGGAGAGACCAGGAGGAGGGAGAGCCCAGACTCATCCCAGGTGTCCCCACATCCCTCAGTCCATGGGAAATGGTCCATCCCCAGCACGTGGCTCAGCATCCCGGGATCCCAGTGGGGGAAGCAGGAGCTGCTCCAGGCAGAGGGCAGGGAATGGGAGGGAAAGGAGACACGGGGAGTGTTATAAAACACAAGCCCTTGAAAGAGGCAGGGAGAAGTTGGCCTGCATCACTCACCCTTCCAGGCCTTAATCCCTTCGTTAGCACATGCCCGATGCAATTAGAGACAAACTCCCAGCCCTGCAATGCAGGGGCTGCACCCGCAGCACATCCCGGGAATTCTGTGCCCTCGGCAGGCCCCGCTGCATTTCCCACCTCCTGCAGCCCCGGGGGGCTCCTTTCCCACCCGGCCCCACGAGTGGTGCCCGAGCTGGCAGCACACCAAGACCTCACACACCTCAAGCAGAACCTTCACCCCACACCCCCCAGTGCCAGGGAAACTGGGCCAGCCAGGACGGGATGGCAAAGGCACCCCTGGGCACACGGAGTGCCTGCCCTGCCTCGGATCATGGAATCCCACCGGGTTTGGGATGGGAGGCTGTGGGGATGGGCAGGGACACCTCCCACCAGCCCAGGGGCTTCTCTGCCCAACCTGTGCCAGAAACAGATCTGTACATTTTTAGGGGGATGTCTATATGTAAATATATATCTATTTATATTTTGGTATACATTTACATACAGCTGCTCGGGCTCTGCTGCTCTGCTTCATTCTCACCTCCCCTTTCCTGCCCGGTTTCCTTTGGTGCCCTCCGGGGTGGATGTGCTGGGACCATCAGCCCTGGAGCTGCTCCAGAGCCCGTGTGGGCTGCAGGGATGGGACACGTGTGGGGGTGATGCCTCCTCTGGGGTGGTGAAACTCCTGGGGAGAAACATCCCCAGTGTCCTTTGGGGTGGGAATAACCTGGGGGTGACTCTTTTGGGAGCACCCGGAAAACTGGAGGTGAAGTGGAGGCACTTGGAGTTGGGAAATCAAAGCCGGTCTCGCTGCAGGTCTTGGGAGGGAGAAAAGTAAAAACATTAAAAATAAAGGTGAAAACTAAGGAAGCAGGTCCCACAGGATCTCCAGGAGAGGGAATAAGGCTGCTCAGGGTCTGCTGCAGCATCAAAGCCCGTGTCCTTCATGGTTCCCCTGAGGGATGTGCTCACCCCGTGCCTTCACTCCCTGCATCCTTTTGTCCTTCCCTGGGAAGCAGCAGCATCTGCTGAAGGGAAGGACACACCTGGGGAGGAAATGTGGTTTCTCTTGGGACAGGGAAAGGGCACAGCACAGCAAAATGAGCTGCTTGGAGGAGAACACGGGAACACGGGGGTGAGGTCCCTGCTCCAAAGCCCGTGAAGGGGCAACCAGGGAAGGAGAGCACCCAGCAGCTCCAGGAGCCACAGCCAGGCTGGAAAGGCTGTCCAGGCACAGCCAGATGCTGGTCCTGCCCAAGGAGCTGCTCTGTCTCAGCAGCACAACCAAAGGGACCTCAGAACAGCTGGGCAGAGGGTCGGGGACCAAATCCTGTCCCCAGAGAGAGCCACAAGCAGAGCATGGCTGGGAGCAGAGCTGGGATTTGGGACTTCAGGGATGCTGCTCCCTGGAGTGTGGCTGCTTCAGACCCACCTTATGGGTCACTCTCTGGGTCACCACAGCTCTGCCCTGCGAGTCCCAGCTCCTCCTTCCACAGCAGCTCCACTCCAGATCCCTGTTCTCCATCCTGGCCCCACGTCCCTGCCCCTCCCCACCCATCCAGCACATCCCTCTTCATCCATCCTCACGGCCTTTAATCCGGAGTTAAACAGCCCAGCCCTGCACTCAGGGCTGGAGAGAAGCAGCCTAATGGCCATTAAGCTCCTCTCCAGAATATCAGCTTCAGATCCATCAATTTTGCTTTGTAGGGAACATTTGCAGCCGAGGCAGAGCAGCTCCGGGCTGTGACAGCCCCCACAGCGCTCTCTGCCCGGGAGCAGCTGGTCCCAAAACACAGCTCGGGGTTTACTGACAGTTGGCAGTTCGGGAGAGTTCAGAGCCACGAGCCAGGGGATGTCACCAGCTTCTGTCCCCCCTGTCACCCAGGAGAGCGCTGACAACACTCGGCTGCCGCTCCGGCTCGCCCGCCCCCAGCCCGCTGCTCCCGCTGCTCGGGGGGGTGCCGAGCACCGGGGGGAGCCCATTCCATACCCTGCTGAGCGCTGGGAATGCTGCCCCGGCCCTGCTGCAGCAGGAATGGCCTGCAGGGAAACCAGGAGCAGCTTTCCCTGGCAGCAGGAGCTCCCACACTGCCCGGCCGGTGCCACCTGCAACAGGTGGGTGGCACGCTGGGGACAGCAGGTCCTGCTGCCAGCCTCGGGAGCAGGGAGGGAGCGTGGCTGTGTGTCCCCAGGCAGGCCAGAGCTGTACAATTATCTCTAAAAAGATGGAAAAGATCTCTGAGATCGAGCACAGCCATTCCCTGGCACTGCCAAGGCCACTACTGTCCATGTCCTCAAATGCCACATCCACACGGCCTTTAAACCTCTCCAGGGATGGGCATTCCAGGCCTTCCAATGCCTGACCACCCTTTCCACCAAGAAATGTTCCCGAATGTCCAACCCAACCCCCCGAGGCCCTTCCCTCGTGTCCCACCCACCCTTTCCCTGGGCCCTGCAGGTTGGAGGTTTCCCCCGTGCAATGTCCCTGCAGGATGTGGGGATGATTCCAGGTCTCTCCCTTCCCCTCCTGCCGCTGGAGCCGTGGGGAGCCATCCTGAACACATTCCCAAGCAGCCTCCCAGGGCTCCTCAGGGAAAAGCAGAGCCCCGCCCGGGGATCTGGGCATTCCCTGCCTGCTAGGAGCGGGCTGGGGCTGAGCTGCCGGGGACAACAGGACAGATCCTGCTTCCCACCCATCCCTTTGCCAGGACAACCGTGCCCACTGTGCCTGTCCCACGCACAGCCCTGCCCGGGCACCACCAGAACCACCACGGAGCAACCCCGGAGCCCCCTCCGGCTTTGGGGCAGGTTTATCCCACGTAATAACAGCTGGGGGAAAGCAGGACACCTCTGGAATGGCAGGAATGGCAAGGTGGGAGCCCAGCCCCAAATCCCCCCCAAACCCACACCAGGCGCTGC
>VXBX01004878.1:16328-34892 GCA_013400415.1 Scytalopus superciliaris | reverse complement strand
GGAAGTGTGGGGGGATGGAGGGAAGTGTGGGGGGCTGAGGGGCTGCTGTGGGGCCACGGAGGTGTGGGGAGTGCTGGGAATGTCAGTGGTGCCCGGGGGGCACAAAGGGGGGTGCTGTGGGGTGGGTGACAGCCCGAGGGAGGGGCAGGGGTGCCAGTGCCAGGTGGGCAGTGCACAGGGCTGTGTCCCAGGGGTGTCCCAGGTTCCCCCTGTGGCAGGGGGTGCTGTGCCCGGGGACAGTGACTGCCATGGCCTGGGGGTCACCTGCAGCCCCTCCTACAGGTGGTGACACTTCCCACAAGAGCACAGGGCCCTTTCTGCAAAGTCCTTGTTTTGCAGACCCTGCAGAGCAGGTGAGGCCCTCACAGGGTGCTGGACCTGTGGGGTGTGACCCCACCACACTCAGGGGGACATCCCCAATCCCTCTCCAGCTCTCCTGGAGCCCCTTTGGGCACTGGAAGGGGCTCTCAGGTCTCCCTGAAGCCTTCCCTTCTCCAGGTGAGCCCCCCCAGCTCTCCCAGCCCGGCTCCAGAGCAGAGGGGCTCCATCCCACATGGAATCATTGAGGTTGGAATGGGAAGAGGTGTCCACGGGTGTGACACAGGCCCTGGAGGCAGAGCCCTCGCCTTGGGCACAGCCCAGCTCGTCCAGACACGAGGCAGCTCCAGCATCTAAGAGGGGGAAAAAAACAGGGAAAAAAAGCCTGAAAAGTGTTGCCGTGCACGGCTTCTGTGTCTCCATGGCAACGGGAGAGCGCGGCCAGGGATGCGAGACGTTCCCGGGGAAAGGATGGGGATGTGACGGTGCCAGCGGAGCCCGCGGGGCTCGTCCTGCCCCAGGGGGTGGGAGCAGAGTCACAGCCCAGCCCTGGCACTGAGCAGAGCCGGGTGGAGACTTCCCATGCCACCCCATGCCATGCCATCCCACCCCATGCCATCCCACCCCATGCCATGCCATGCCATCCCACCCCACATTCCCATCCCATCCCACCCCATCCCACACACGAGTTTCCAGGGAAATGGGAGTGGGTGTGGAAGGTCTAGGCAGGCACGGCGGGGTCCGGAGCTCGCTGCAATCCCAGCCTGTCAGGGGGTTGGGATCTGCCAGCCTGTCAGGGGGTCGGGATCCCCCACCCCTCCCGGCAGCGAAGCTTCCCGGGGGGAAAGGATTCCATCAGAATCACGGCAGATTTCCGGCGGGTTTTAGGAAAACGGTTTCATGGAGTTGCTGCTGCGTTTGCGTTTAAAAATGGGGGTATTTTTGGAAGTTGTTCCTGTTCCGTTTCGAAATGAATGTAAATCCCATCAAAGGGCTCCCGTTCCCAATTAGCAGCGTTGCAGCAGCCGAGGGGAGGGGAATTAAAGCTGCTTCTAAAGCCCCTCACCTGAGAGCAGCCCAGGGATGCAAGACTGACATCAAGGGCAGAACCCAACCCGTGGATTCATCTCCTCTCCGCGGCTGGTTCTGTGTCGAGGGCTGTTTTGAAGCCCAGCTGTACCTGAATGACTCGGGAGCGGGAAGGCTTTGAGGGGCTAACAGGGATGTGCTCCCGCCTCCCCGTGGGATTCCCAGGCTCTTCCCGGGACACCCCCGAGAGCTTTCCCGCAGCTCTTGGTGCCTCGTTGCTGACAGACACAGCCCTGTGTGTGTCCCCCCGCCCCGGGGCAGGGATGCTGTGTCAGGATGCTTTTCCATTTCGCCTCCAGGCACTTTGGATGTGGCGCTTGGAAGAGCTGAGCGCTTTCCCTCTGGAAAGCAAATTGCTGATGGCATGTGCAGCTGCTGCCCAGCCCAGCGCTCAGCGCTGCCAGGAGCAGGGTGGCTCTTTTTGTGGTGACTCCACAGTTTCAGGGGCTCCACACGAGCTCCTTCCAAACCCCCAGGGCTTGTGAAAAGCCATCCCACCCCTTCCTAAAGCTTCACTTCATGGAATCAGGAATCATGGAACGGTTTGGGTTGGAAGAACCTTAAAGCCCACCCAGTTCCAGCTCCTGCCACGGGCAGGGACACCTTTCACCAGAGCAGGTCCAGCCTGGCCTTGGATCCCTCCAGGGGTGGGGCAGCCACGGCTTCTCTGTGCTAGAAAGAACCTCTCAAGAGTGGCATTTCCTCCCTGTGCTTTCTGGAAAAGCGTGGGGGGAAAAACGTTCTTAAAGCATTTGCCTTAATTAATCTTTTTTTTTTTTTTTTTCCCCCTTTGGAGGGACAGTCACAGCCAGAAGAATCCACACATTCCTCAGTAACTCATCCCCCCAACGAGCCTGACTAACCCTCCACCGCTGCCAGCAGCACCCAGGAGAGCTCCCGGCACTTGGAGCTCGTCTCATAAAGGAGAGCAATCATCGGGGAGTCATTCACCGCGGAAAAAAACCATCCCAGAGGCTCCGGCTGATGATTTGAACATCTCCAGGGGCAGCACCGGGCTGTGGAGCTGGGCCTGGGCCAGGCAGCGCCCGGGGATGAAATACAGCCCATTCAAAAATCCCTTCCACCTCGTCGTGAGCCACGCTTGGCACGGCTCTGCCCCCGGAGCTGCAGGTTGGCAGGGACAGTCCGTGTGCTGGAGCCTGCGAAGGAGCAGCCCCGAGCCAGAAAGCCCAGGGAGGACAATTTCCCCTGGCACAGGGGCTGCCGCCCTGAGAAATGGCTCTGGGGGGAGGAACGGAGGGGACAAGCACCCTGGGGAGGTGCTCCGGGGCCATCCCGATCCCGTTCCATCCAAACCGGGCACAAAGCTGGGAAATGGCTGGAGAGAACCCTCAGGGAAGGGTTTGGTCTGCAAATGGACTGTGCAAACCGCAGCAAAGGGGGCAAAGCCATCCAGGGATAACAGGGGGAGGTCCAGCCTTCCCAAGGGGCAATCTCATGGAATCCCAGCAAGGTTTGGGTTGGAAGGGACCTTAAAGACCCTCCTTGTTCCACCCCCTGCCATGGCAGGGACACCTCCCCGTGGAGCAGGACAGCAGCTCCCAGGAAATGTGGGCTGTGGGAAGTGTGTAGAACTCGTGGCCAACCCTTCAGCCCCATCCCAGCCTCAAATCCCAACAGGTTTTGTCCCAGACTCCTCTGTGCACCCCCCCATTTATTGCCCACATCCCCAAGCCAGACTCTCCTGGCTCATAAAACCCCTCCCAGTACCTAAAAGGGGTGAGAAACAAGAGGGAGAAACCCCACGGTTTAAAGGGAAAAGCAGGTGGAGCCAGAGCTGGGAAACCAGAGCTTGGAGGGGAGAAAAGCAATTCCCTGCATCCAGGTGAATCCCACAGCACTGGGAATGTGGGGGAGCAGGAACCCCCCACGCTGGGAGACACCCACGGGATGGCAGAGCAGCTTTTAGTGCTGCAAAAGCAAAGCAGTGAGTCACTATTCCCATGGCAACTCCCTTGGAGACATCCCAGCCTCGGGAGCCACCAGCAGGGACTGCTGAGTGCCCAGCACCTCAACACCAGGCAGTCAGAGGTGGCATCGACCTGCAGGCTCTGGAGGTGTCACAGAGATCCCAAATCTCTCCCTGGAGCAGCAAAGTTTGCAAAACTTCCCTGTGCCAAAGGGGGAAGGGCAGACAAGGCTGGGGCTGAGCCTGCAGGTTCCTCCCCAGGACACGGGCTCTGTTGAAGGTACCCGAGTGAAAATGGGATGATTTCCCTGGGCAAAGCCTCTGAGAGCTCTGGGTGATGAGGGAGGCAGCAGAGACCACCCCCCACCCACAGCCTGCCCTCTCTGGGGGCCACCAAAACACCCCGTGTGGCAACCAGGCCCTCAGGGAACCTCCTGGGGGCTGGGGGAGCCTCTGCTGTGGGACTGGCCACAGGGGTGCCCCAGGGGAGTGGGAGATGATCCCATTTCCGTTCCAAGGAACTGCTCTGGACACTCAGGAGAGAAGGAAGAAGTGGCCATTGCTCTCTTTAATCAGAATGCCAGGGCAGAGCTGTCCTGCCCCTCCCTGGCCAGGGCAGGACTGGGCAGCAGCTCCACCCTCTGCCTTTGCTCTTCCACCAGCACTTTCCCCTCCCTTCCCACCGATGCATCAGCCACAGCACAGCCCCCCACCAGCCTCCAGGAGAAGCCCAAAGCCTGGAATCCAACCCTTGCCCATCTCCAGTTGCCCCTTTGCCCCCTCACACAGCACAGGGGATGTTCTGCCTGCTGTGGTGGTTTAGTTACTCACCTGCTGCCACTCTGTGTATCTCTGCTCCTGACCACTGTTGTGGCACTGCTCCTCCTCACTGTCCCACTCCTGACATTCCACCTGCTCCCTCCTTCCCATTCCCACCTTTTGCCACCCCCCTGCTCCTCCCCATCCCCACATGATGCAGTTGTGGCCCTTCAGTGGCCACAGTGACACGATGAACAGACCAGGAGTGACACCATCCCCCCTGCAAAGCTGTGCATGTATAAACATCACCCCATGGCACACAAATGTCGTCACCAATCCCACTCCCAACCTGCCTGGTGATCCCACAAATCCAGCCTGACTCCATGTGCAAAGTCCTGCTTGTATTTGGCTTGGTAAAGTGCAAGGCTTGGTGGTGGAGCTTGTACAGAGCTATGTCAGCTAAGAGCAAACAAAGGCCTTTCCAGGGATGCTCTGAGGCCACCAGAGGTGGGAGCTACCCCTGTCCCACCTCACCCTGACTCCCACCTCGCTGGAATCCTGGGACACACACAGGAGCCTCCTCCAGGCACCACGAGAGGGCCCAGCTGTGTCTGTGGGTGCCACGGACACAGCAAAGCACAGGCAGGGAGGGCACTCCGGGCCAGCCCCCCCAGGGCTAACGAGGAGCCCTCGCCCTCCCCAACCCCCCAGCCCGGCCTGGCCCCACAGTCCCCGAGGCTGGGCCCGGTGCAGTGCTGGAGCTGCTCCCCCCGAGGCTCAGGAAGGCCCTGGAAGCAGCAATTCCTCAAAGGACCTGCTCGGTGCTGGAGGAGGAAATGTCCAGGAGCCTCCAGGCCGCGTAGGGGTTCAGCTCGTCCTGGTCCCTGCACAGGGCCCACACGTAGAGCATCCTCAGCACCTTGTCCTGCAAGGAGAATGCCTTGGTTAGACATGGCATGGGCACAGCTGCCAGCTGGGGGGCACGGGACCCACCTTTGTGATGGATCTGAGCAGCAAAGGAGGCCCGGGGGGACCTTCTCCCTCTGCACAAGAACCCGGCAGGAGGGGGAGCCAGGGGGGCCCTTCCCAGGCGACTCCCATTCCAGGCCTCGAGTTGCACCAGGGGAGGCTGAGCTGGAGTAGGAGGGAGATTGTTTCTTCATGGGAAGGGTTGCACAGCTTGGGAAGGGGCTGCCCAGGGCAGTGGTGGAGCCACCCCCCTGGAAGTGTCCAAAAACCACGTGGATGTGGCACTTGGGGCCGTGGCTTAGTGATGGTTGGATTGCTGATCTCAAAGCCCTTTTCCAGCCTTAATGCTTCCATGATCCTGTTTCTCCATGGACTGTTCCTGTGATTTTCCTCTCTTGGTGGTGGTTTTATCACAGGCAGGAACAGATCAAACCTCTGATTTCCCAAATTAGCAGGAGGCTCCCCAAACCCCCCTGGCTGACACACATTAGGTGGCTGCACTGGCAGGTTGGGTAACACCTGACCTTGTTTTCAGGCAGAGATTTCTGGGCTGCAAATTGGCAGGCCTGGAACCTTCCATCAAGTTTAGGATCTTTCCTGTGGCTCCAGCTCTCCCCCAGGGGCCAGGGAGATGTTTTTTCTGCAGGGATCAAGAGCTCAGGGAGCTGAACTTTCTTCCTGGAACATAAAACTGAGGTGTTTCCAAAGGGGTTTCTGATCTGGGGCTCTTATTACTAAGGAATACCTGAATTCTCAATGGACAGTGCATATATCCATGGAAAGTGGGGATTCTGGACCAGATTTCTGCCACTCTTTCCTTAAATCTGCTTTGCAAACACCACCCCAAGCCTCAGGATTTACAAGAGATCCCCTCACCCTCACAGAGCTCCTTTTCTCAGAGGGATCTTCTGGGAACCTGAACAATTCCAGCTTGGAAAAACACCAGGGAATTCCAGGGAAATATGTGATTTCTGTTCAGAGAGCTCACAGTTTGCAAGCACAGGTTGTGGCTGCCCCAAAGTCCTCCCAGCCACATTGCCCCAGGGCCTGGGGCAGCCTGCCCTGGGGGAAGGTGTCCCTGCCTTTAGGGCTGAGCTTTAAGGCCCCTTCCCAGCCTGGGATTCCAGGAATGTCCCTAAAATGCCCTCTGTCCAGGGCTCAGCAGGGGCAGCTCCCCAGCTGACCCCCCACCCCAGTCACCACCCAGGCTGACACTTGATGAAAGGCCAGTTTTGGTTTCCAGTGGAGGGTTTTAATGCATCTCCTTGATTTATTGCTGCCCCAGAGAAACCAGACAGCAAACAGACTTTGATATCCTGTTCAATAATTATCCCATCAATATCCATCTTCTAGGAATGCAGTAATTGAATGCAAGGAATCACTGGATCAGCTGTTCCTCCCCTGCAGCCCAAGTGACAGGCTGTAAATCAGCCCAGATGGGCCCCAGAATTAAAATGAGTCCCT
The DNA here is from genome assembly GCA_013400415.1 of Scytalopus superciliaris. Lineage (NCBI taxonomy): Eukaryota > Metazoa > Chordata > Aves > Passeriformes > Rhinocryptidae > Scytalopus > Scytalopus superciliaris. The sequence goes on along the minus strand of VXBX01004878.1, from coordinate 28,363 downwards.
TTTATTTTTTCTTTTTTTTTTTTTTGTAAACTTCCAACCTGGACTAAAGACAAGGGTTGCAGAAAGCCAATATTTATTAAATGCATGTATTAATCCTAATGAAAATGTGCTGGCAAGTGCCACCTCCAGACATCTCACAATGTCCCCATTATACATCATTAAGCTACTTAAATATTGCACAGACACAAGGCAGGTTGGAGCTGTCTGCAGGGAGACTCCTGGGAATAAAGGTATTCCAGAGGCTCCTCCAGCCTCTTGTCATTAACTCTGGGAACAAGAATATTCTGACAGGCTCAGTTTAACATCACTCCACACACAAGAGCCCCAACCTGCCAAACCACAGCCAAGAGGTGCCAGGGATTTGCTCCACAAATCCCTCCCTGTCAGAGGCTCCCTGAGAACCACCCACAGCCTCAATCCAGCTGGCTGAGGGGGAATTCCATGGAATGAGGGTGGCTGGGGCTTTGCTCTGGGGCAGTGAGGCAGCAGCCTCCTTATTAACTGCCCTGCTCAGGGGGGTTAACCCAGTGATTCCCCCACCTCCTGCAGATGACTTGGATCCATCCCCCTGTTTCCCAAAGGATGTCCCAGTGCCCCTTGGCAAGGAAAAGGGAGAGGGAGGAGAGCAGGCTGAGGGGCAGGGGGAGCCCAGAGCTGCCCCACACTCACCGGGTCTCCTTCCACCACCTCCCCCTTGTGGTTCTTGATCACCATCACGACCTGGGCCTGGAAGGTGATGATTAAAACTGGTCCCTGCTCCATCATCTTGCCCATGGCCAACTGCAAGGGAAGGGAATTCCATCAGCAAACAGGCCATCCCTGCAGATTCAGCTGGAGTGACTCAGTGTGCCCCCACAGTCCCAGTCCCTGCCAGAGCTGAGCTGGGCATCCCACGGGGGTTCTGGCCCCTCTGTGGATCAGCTGATCCAGGGAAAAGCAGCTTCCCAATAATGTGCAGGTAAAGCACACCTGGGAACCTGCACTTCAAAGCTCTCCCCCAACTGCTCTGAGTCCTCCCATCGCTCTGCCAAGTGTAAAAACCCAGGAATGGGAACAAACTCTGCTCCATCCTTTCCACCTCAGAACAAACACAAAGGGAACTCTGCCCTCCAGAAACTCCTTTCTGCAGGAAAGGGGGAACATCCCGAGTGGGGGGGACCCACCAGTCTCTTCTCTTGCTTCCAACTGAATTTTTGCCCCCAGGTTGCACTGAGCCAGACAAAGAGCAGGAACAGGAAGATTCCAAGGTGAGAATCCTTTGTTTGCCAGGATTTTTTCCTCTGTTCTAAGGTCATTCCATTAAATATTTAAAGAACTGATTAACTGGACTGCACACAGGAATGGAGGATTAAGGGGTGGGGTTTTTTCCCCCCACAGCTCTTAAAAAAGCAGAACCCTCTTCCTGGCTTTGTGGGAAACCTTTTGGATGCCCTCTTTTGTGGGAATGCAGGATGCTATGGAATATTTTGCTCTTCAGCTTCCAAAAAGGAATCCCACTGAAGGCAGCAGGACTTGAAAATGAGAGCTGGTTCCAAATCCAGTGTGTTTTATCCCATAATAAAGGAAGCAGCCCAGGGGACAGGCACGAGGCTGTGCCATAAGTCACAAAGGCATAAATATATATATAAATATAAATGTATAGAGAGAGATTTAACTCTCCCCTGAGGAAAACTCAGCACCACTGCAACGTTCCTGTGCCCAATCCCAGGGAATCAGCTCCCAGCTCTGCAGCAACTCCCACCATCCCAGTCCACACCATGTTCCTGGAGCTGGCCTGACTCATCCAGCCACATTTTCCACCCAAACAGAACCCAGTTTTCCATCCCAACCCAGATCCCACCAGGGATCAGCCCGATTTCCATGGCAGATAATTCCAGGGTGCAGTTTCCAGGAGGAGCAGGATGGTGGCCCTGACTCAACATGTCCCTTAAGGCACCACATATTGGGATTGCTGGAGTTTTTAGTACTCTGATCCCTGAGAAGTCCATAATTAGGACAGTCTTGAGAGCTGATCCCACCCAACCCCTGGGAAGGGACACTGCACCACCCTGGACTGTGCATTATCCCCCAAACCCTCAGGGATGGAGCTGTTTGCCTTCATGATCAGCCTCCCCCAGCCCATCTGCTGCTGACTAAGCCAGCGTGCCCTGAGAGCTCCAGCACCCACCAGCAGAGGCAAAACTCAGCAGTGCAAGCAGAGAAGGTTGGATTTTACAATCCTGGAGGTGTTTTCCAACCTTAGGACTGTGAGCAACCCCCTCCTCAGAGCTGAGTGTAAGGGAAGTCCCAGCACACTCACGTCGAGGTTGTCGATGTCCAGGATCCTGGAGTGGAACTGCAGCCCCAAGGCTTTGGCTTGTTGGATGGGATGAGCCAGCTGGCTGTAAGTCTGAAAGAAGCAGCAAAAAACTCCTGTTACACCTTGGAAACTGTCCTGTCCCAAAGGAAAAGGGGATTTCTGTGCTCAGAGAAGCAGCAAAAAAAGGGGAGAATCATCTGCTGGGATGTTGCAGTTGGAATTGTGTTTGTCCAGCAGCTCCAGGATATCCTGCATCTCCAAGCATCACCCTTTTGGGGCAGCTCAGGTGTCCCTGCAGCTTCTCAGCCCGTTTTTGGGATCTGCTGAAGCCCCACATCATTTGGGAAATCACATGTCCCGGGATTCCCAAACTTCCCTCCAAATCCCACTTTCCCTGCCCGGGCCGTGTGGACACCGAGTGCCCCTTGGCACTGCCAGGCCTGCTGTGAGAGCAGAGAGGGAGGAACAGTCTGGGATCCAGGTCCTTCTCCCAGCTCCCAGCCAGCCCTGGAGGCAGCCCAGCATTCCCTGGCTGCTCTCAGGCACAGATGGCTGGTTATTCCTGCGTCAGAACCCTCGGGATGGTGAATCTCCACCTGTCTCCAGCACTCCCAGCACATTCCCGGCAGGGACCAAACAAACAGGAAGGAGTCCCCACCCACCTCCCCAGCCAGGATCTTCCAACCTTCACCACGAGTAAACAGCCTACAGAAGCTCCTGGCAAAGCCCCAGAGCAGGAATCCTGAGGGCAGCAGGCCCAGCTCCCCAGACCCCGGGGCACCCAGTGCTGCTGGTTTTATCCCGAGCCTTTAAGGAGCAGCATCCCAAACCCCACTCCTGTGGGATGACTCTGTTAAGAGGCTTTATCTCCAGGATTCCCATGGATAGTTCTCCCATTTCCTCCCCTGGTTTATTTTACTGATTATTCTTGACTTTGGAGCTTAATTTACAATTACAGCCAGCTCAGGAGAGTTTCATTTTGGTCTCACAAACTGCAGTGAATCCATTCCTTCCCTCCCGAGAAATTCCCTGGGGTCATTTCAAAGGTTGCTGAACCAATAAAGAAGATTCTTTGCTTTCAGGCTGCATTAAATCTCCTGGATGCTGCAATACTGGGATAAAGATGTTCCTCACAAGATATCAAACACAAAAATCCTGCCTCTTCCAGCCCTCTGGTGGTGGGGACACAGAGAAGGTTCCTTGGAGAAATTCAGGTCTTTAACACAACAGCACAATCATTCTGGGTTCTGCAACACAATTGCCCTGGGGGAGCGAAGACCAGCACAAGTCTGTGTTTCCAGGAAAGGATCTGCTTCCATGAAGTGAAACAGTGGCTGAATTACAACCAATAAACCCCTTTCCCAGGGAGAATCCCAACCCCTTCAGGCCTCTCCAGGAGCTCCACTCACCGCTTCATAGCACCAATCTTTGAGGATCTCGAGCTCCCCAGATATCAGAGCCTGGGGGAGGAGACAAAACAGGGACATTTGAACCCCCTTCCAACACCAGAGTGGAAATAACCAGCACTTCCAGCAGCAAAACCCCTTAAATCCTCCATTTTGTGGAGCTCTGAAGGGAAACAGGAGCTTCAGGGAGGACCAGCAATGAGAACTTTTATGAACACACACAAACTGAGTCCAATGAATATAAATGTTCATGACTAAGCTCCTAAACCTTCCTGTTAAACTCTCCTGTTAAATCTTCCAGAAAAGCCAGCAGAATTCCCACTACTCCAAAATCCTGGGATCCAAGAGAAGCAGGAGGACACACCAGGGACAGACCCCGAGTTCTCAAGGCCAGAAATCCCTTCACTGAACCCTCTGCCACTGGAGTGTCTCTTCTCCCCTAGTTTTTGCTCACCCACTTCCCTTTGATCCCCCTGATCCCACATCATTTCTCAGGGGAGAGGATGATTTGGTGTTTTCCAGGCCAGGAAAAGAACTTGTTGCTCTACTGACTGCTGAAATATGGGCTTAAACTCAACAGTCACGTGGGCTGCAGCCCCCTTTCCCAAAGGGCTGGGCAAGGCTGGGTGTCTGAGGAGCAAATCCTGACCCACCTTTTCATTTTAGCAAGGGAAAAGGGGAAAAATAAAGTCAAAAATAATGTTTTAAAAGGGAAAAAAGCTCCAGGGAGTGCCCCCCCCTCACCTCGAGGACATTGGGGATGATGTCACGCTCACACTGCTTCAGGAAGCGATCCTTGTCAAAGGATGGATCCACCCTCAGGATCTCTGTCAGCACCTCAGACATCTCTGTCTTGGAGAACAATCCACCTGGGAGAACAGCTCAGGGCTCAGAGGGGTGCCCAGGGAACCAGGCAAGGCCCTCTGCTGGCCCCTCATGGCCTGGGGACAACTCTGGGCTTTCAGCCAAGCCTGAGGTCTGTGCCTGCCCTTCTGCTCCCACCACTGCCCTGTGTGCCCTGCAGAGTGACCCATGCAAGCCCCAGAGCCCCCCCCGGGGCTGGGCAGCCCCCCCAGGGCTGGGGGCAGGGCAGGGCAGGGCAGGGGGGGAGGGGACGTTACCTATGAGGTCAGTGACCTTGTCAGTGACGGCCCGGGACGCTCGGATGAAGGCGTTGTCGCTCTCGTCGTACTTCATCTTCATCTCAAAGAACCCTGAGAGGACAGCCCAATCACACAGGGCCACCTGCCCACTGCCACCTGCCCAGTGAGACAATGCCCACCTGCCCAGTGCCACCCGCTCCAGGGCCTGCCCGGCCTGTTGACGTGTAAGGATTTCCCTCCCTGCCAGCTCCAGGCCAGGAGCAGGAGGCCTGGTGTCCCCTCCCACCCTCTCCCTGCTGCTGGACAAGCACTCCCTGGACTCTCCCCAGGGCCAGGAGGGAGCTGATCAGGGAAGAGCAGGAAAAAGAAGAGCTCAGTGCTCCTGAAGCACCGACAGAAGCAGGTTTGGCACCTACAGGGACTGAGCCAGACGACGCCTGGGTGGAGGAGGGGTCGGGACACAGATGGAGCAGCTTGGAAAAGCTGCAGAGCTGTCAGCTCTTCCTCCCTCCCCCTCACAGCACTCCCAGCAGCAGCTCCAACCCCACAGGAAGGCTGGGAATCTGGGAGCTGCATTCTGCCCAGGCTGGTGGCACAGATGGGATCAGCTCCACACGGGGGACTGGGAGAAGAAGGAGCTCCCGCTTTGCCTTCGGACACTCACTGTTGAACACCACGTTGTTGTCCTTGAAGTCTTTCCACTGCTGGTACCATTTGGAGTCTTTATGCAGCACCATTCCCATGGCCTCCCTGGGAAGGGCAGGAAACATGGAGAACACATGGACACTTGTGAGCAAATGAGCTGGGAACACAGGGGGGATGCAGAGGAGGAGCCTGAGGAGGGTCCCTGCAGCCCTGGGCAGCTCTGAGGCTCACACAGAACAGGGATGGTAAGCCCATAAATGATACACCAGACAAATTATAACCCCATAAATTAATTATAAACCCCATAACTGATACACCAGATAAATTATAGCCCCATAAATTAATTATACACCCTATAAATGAGAAATAACACCCCACATGAATAATACTTGACTTAGAGGATCGAGGCACCAGAGAAGGCAAAGGAGCTCAGGCTTAGCCCTGCCAAGCCTAATTCAACAGGAAGATGTTAAAACAGAGAACAAAACACATGCCCAAGTCAAAATTTCACCTCTGGCCACTAAACTTCTCATTTCTAGGTGCCCAGGTTCCATGTGGGGAGATCCAGGATCTCCAGCTCCTGCTGGGAATGTGCTCCCAGACCCGCCCGCTCTCCCCCTCAGCCTCAGCCAGCCCTGGGTTTTAATGCCTGGCCTGTGGTGCCGTTTCAAGGGTTTTTATTAAATGGCCCAGAGGAATCTCCACCCCAGCTGGCCCCAGTACCTACTCATTGGCCTCAAATATCCTCTCCTCTTTGATCCTCTCTCCAGAATACTCCGTCCGTTTTCGGAGCCGCTCCGGCCGTTTGTAGGGACCAGTTTGCCCCAAAACACTCTCATCTATTTCCTTCTTAACAGTTTCTACTCCCTGAAAGCAAAAGAATCCCTGTTAGGTCAGATTTATTGTTCCCCCCCACCACCTTTCCCAGCAGCTGGAAGTGCCTCCTGGGATGGTTCAGGACAGCAAATCCGGGGCTGGACTGAATTAAGCTGAAGGAAAACCACAGTTCAGCAGAAGGTTTGGGTGCATCAAACTGTCCAGGTGATGAGGGGCAACACAGAGTTTAAATTGGAATAAAAAGGCCAGAGGAATGCAGGAATAGCAGCCCCCAGCAGCTGCTGATGGAATGGCAAGTCCCAGGGAAAAGGAGGATTCAAAATTAAGGGAAAAGACTCCAGGACACCAAAACTGGCTGCAAAGCCACCTGAAAGGGCAATAAATTAAACCTCAGGCTCGGGGCTGAAGCTTCAATCAAAGGAGTGCTGCATCCCAGGAAAACCCAGGAGCACCACTTGGAGAGAATCCCACACCTTCCAGGTGGGCAACTGGCTGTGGAGCAAAGCGGGTTTGCCAGGGGAGAGCTGTGCAAATATCCCCATAACCCAGGTTTTCCCACAGGAGGGAGAGGGGAGGCTCCCCTGGGCTGATCCCACCTGGCACCTCCTGCTCCAAGGGGCAGAGCCAAGGCTTTGCAGGAGGAAGGACCAAACAGTGCCAGGGGATGATTTTTCTTTTCAGAATCCTGGAATGGTTTGGAAGGCCCTCAAAGCCCATCCAGTGCCACCCTCTCCATGGGCAGGGACACATCCCACTGGCCCAGGGTGCTCCAGCCTGGCCTTGGCCCCTGGCAGGGCTGGGGCAGCCTCTGGGTGACACCAAACCACCCAAACCCTGTTTATTCCCCACACCAACAGAGCTCTGGGGCCCCCCTTGTTGCCAGCACGCCACAGGGACCTCCAGGAGAACTTCCCTGCTCCACAAAGGCAGCAAGTGTTGCAGGGCCCCTTGCAGCAGCTCAGCTGCTGCAGCCTCCCAGGGTGCCAGGCTGCTGAGGCAGTGCCAGACGTGCCAGCCCCAGCTCCTCTCCCAGCCTGTCCCCGGGCTCTGCCACAGTTAATTTTATCCTGGCACAAACTCACACCTCCCGCTCCCACTTCCCCAGCGAGCTGTTCCCGGGGCCTGGATCCCCAGCATTCTGTACCTGAGAGATGGCTTTGAAGGCTGCTGTCTTGCCCAGCTTCTCCCCTCCCTTTGTGACAGACTCTGCTGACTGTTTGGCTGTTTTTGCTGCTTCTTCCACGCCCTCCTTTATCCTCCGGCCGATGTCGCTCCTGCTGACTTCGTCCAGACTCTGCAGCACCACAGGCAAGGAAGGTCATTCCAGCTCCTTGTCCTTGTCCCCAGTCCCTCCCCAGCTCTCCTGGAGCCCCTTTGGGCACTGGAAGGGGCTCTGAGGTCTCCCTGGAGCCTTCCCTTCTCCAGGGGGCACCCCCAGCTCTCCCAGCCCGGCTCCTGCATCACAGACTGGTTTGCTGGAAGGACCTTAAAGCCCATCCAGTGTCACCCCTTCCACTAGCCCAGGTTGCTCCAAGCCCCCTCCAAGCTCAGCTACTCCAAAATTCCTTGAGTTCAACAGATATCCCTTTAAAACAGTGGGAATTTCCAGCCTAGGAGTGGTCTTGGGTCCCACCCAGAGCAGAGGAGCTCCAGCCCCCGGGGCAGCTCTGGGGCCTCCCCTGAGCTCTCCAGCAGCCCCACATCCCTGGTTTGGGGTGCCAGAGCTGGAGGCAGCTCTGCAGGTGGGGGGTCAGGAACATCCCCTCTTCCTGCCAGGCAACAGGGCCCATCCCCAGCCTCCAAATCCAATCCCTGGGCTGTGTCAGAGCAATCCCTGCACTGTGTCACACACACTGCTGGAATCAGAAACCAACCCACTGCTGAATAATGACTTTTCTTCATTATTCTGCTCTCAAAGCCTCAGACTGTTAACAACTGCACCCCAAAAGAGCTGCTGCACAGAAACACCCCTTGGCCAGGCTCCTGTGGGGACACAGGGATCTTTCCTGCAGCTTTGCCCAGTCTGGGCTTTGACTGAACTGATGCAGCTTCTGGGGCCCAAAACATTGTGTGGCCTGGTGGGGGCTCTTCTTTTTCAGCATTGGTTTAGGCAGGAATAGTCTGGAAAACACACCCAGTGCCCAGCACAGCTTGGCCCTCTCTGGAATCCAGGGTGATTCCTGCCTGGAAAAGTGACACCACAGGGATGGAGGGGATGGCAGAGACCTGGCACGAGGCAGAAATTGGTATTTAAGTGATTTCAGACCTCAGGGATCAGCAAATAAAAGGCTCCAAAGCTCAGCCTGTTCCTCCTTCAGAACAACAACCACCAGGGGAGAGGGAAAGGTGACAATCCAAGCACACCCCAAGCACAACCTCCCCAGGGCAAGGCCCCTCCTTTTACCTCTTTAACTGTCCCTGTTATTTCTTCAAGTTTCTTCTTAATCACTTCTGAGGTTTTCACTGTTTCAGACTCGATGGTTTTCTGTGGGAAAGGAAAAACATGAGGCCCAAGAAGAGCAGAGAGCACAAACCCAGCTGGGCTGCAACTGAGGGCAAGGGAAACCCCATTTCAGGAGCCACCAGCACCTCAGGGCTGCAAATCATCATGTTTAGGGCTCCCACAGGAGCTGTTTGATGTGCCATTGGATGTCCCATTGGATGTCCCATTGGATGTCCCATTGGATGTCCCATTATTACCCTGCCTGCTCAGAAATGCAGCTGGGAAGGTTTTCCAGCCAAAGGTAAAGCCCCAACAAGCAGCCCAAAGGCAGGGGGTGATTCCAGCCCAGGCAGCACTCACATATTTCCTCCGGGCCTCCCGAAGGGCGTCCGACTCTTCCAGCTTTTTGGCTTCATCCCGGAATTTTTTGATGCTCTCTTTCATCTCCTTGTTTTTGGCTAATTCCTGCTTGATGTTCTCCACAAAACCTGATATGAAGCCCTTCCTGCCTCCAGAGGAGTAGCACCTGGACTGAAAAATAACCAGGACGTGCTGGGAGGATCCGAAGGGATTCGGTGGAAGAAGTTCCAGAGCAGGGGGTGGGTTTGGTTAAGGGGGTTTGGTGCCAAAACCTGGGATGTCAGGAGGGTTTGGGGATAAGTGGGAGCAGGAACAGGCAGTCCAAGGACTGAGCAGTGGCAGAGAGTGGAATGAGGGGGGGAATTCTGGTTGGAATTGTGGCTGTTGAAATTTGGTGCAAACGGTCCGTTTTTTCCTGTGTTGTTTGGATTTTTTTGGGGGGGGATTTTTGTGTTGGTTTGGTTGAGGTGAATGTGGATTTTAATGAGAATTGGTTTTTAACTGTAATGAATTAAAATTCAGTAAGAGTATCAGGTAAATTAAATAAGTCAATTCTGTTAAATAGATAAATTAAATAATAGAATGAAAGAAATATTTAAATGGAGCTGCCTTGACAAACGAGCAGCTGAGCTTTCAGACAGCCACATATCCAACATATTTCATGGAATCCCAGAGGAGTGGTCTGGGTTGGGAGGGATCCTGAAGTTCATCCAGACACCTCCCACCACACCAGGTTGCTCCAAGCCCCCTCCAACCTCAGCTACTCCAAAATCCCTTGAGTTCATCAGCTATATCCTAAATAAAAAGCACATTTCCAGCCTAGAGCTGGAGCTTCCCGGGCTCAAACCCACATCCAGCTCAGCATTCCGAGGGCAAAGCACTTCAGGCTTGGCCTGCAGCAAACTGAGGCCTCCACCAACCTGGGGGGTGTCCAAGGCAGGGCTGCCGATCCTGTACAGACTCCTGGGGAAGGCAGGGATGGGGGGACGCCTGGGGAGGAGCCAGAGGCCGCTGAGGACACATTTCTGCAAGGGAAACAGCACGGCGGGTCAGGGGAACTGCAGGAGCCCCGGCACGGGGACTGGGAACGGGGGTATAGCACAGGAATCCCCCCTGGAGCCGAAACGGGGCAGAGGTGGGAGCAAACCGCGTTTTCCCAGGAAAACTCTTCCCAACGCAAGCTCCTCCCAGCTGTGGGGGAAAAGCAGGAGCTCCCTGAGGGCAGAGCCGAGTCCTGGGGCTCCAGCAGGGCAGGAGGGAGCTGCTGGGCCACCCCGGGCTGCCCCTTCTGAGGCCAAACCCGCATTCCCGGGCCAGCCCCGCATCCCACACGGGCTCTGAAGGCCTTGGAATTCTCATCCCNGCCTGTCCCGGCCGGGAGGGACCCCCGGGGGGCAGCGGGAGGGGATCGGGCCTGTCCCGGCCGGGAGGGACCCCCGGGGGGCAGCGGGAGGGGATCGGGCCTGTCCCGGCCGGGAGGGACCCCCGGGGGGCAGCGGGAGGGGATCGGGCCTGTCCCGGCCGGGAGGGACCCCCGGGGGGCAGCGGGAGGGGATCGGGCCTGTCCCGGCCGGGAGGGACCCCCGGGGGGCAGCGGGAGGGGATCGGGCCTGTCCCGGCCGGGAGGGACCCCCGGGGGGCAGCGGGAGGGGATCGGGCCTGTCCCGGCCGGGAGGGACCCCCGGGGGGCAGCGGGAGGGGATCGGGCCTGTCCCGGCCGGGAGGGACCCCCGGGGGGCAGCGGGAGGGGATCGGGCCTGTCCCGGCCGGGAGGGACCCCCGGGGGGCAGCGGGAGGGGATCGGGCCTGTCCCGGCCGGGAGGGACCCCCGGGGGGCAGCGGGAGGGGATCGGGCCTGTCCCGGCCGGGAGGGACCCCCGGGGGGCAGCGGGAGGGGATCGGGCCTGTCCCGGCCGGGAGGGACCCCCGGGGGGCACCGGGAGGGGATCGGGCCTGTCCCGGCCGGGAGGGACCCCCGGGGGGCACCGGGAGGGGATCGGGCCTGTCCCGGCCGGGAGGGACCCCCGGGAGTGCCCCTTGGCACTTCACAAAATACAAAGTGGAGATTGCAGATCTTAGGGGGATTCGGGCCCGGTTCAACGGGATTTTTGCAAGCAGAGGGAGCGCTGCGAGTAAAGGACACTGCGACTGCAATATTTAACTTGCTTTATTATCAAAGTCATCCTGTTTACATCTGCAATGTCAACGAGATGCCACAACTACAAAAGTAAGATTGTGCAGGTTGCGGTTCCGATGCAAAAAACCCGGTAAAATGCGAAATCTCTTCGTTAAAAAAAACAACAGAAACAAAACAAAACCAAAACCGGCTTAAAATTCCTCCCAAAAGCAACAGCTCAACACCTTCACCCTCCGGCCGAGATTAAGGTGGTTAACAAGGAGAGGGAACACACCCAAGGGAAGGGCTCCCTCCGTCCCGCCCCCCGGGCCGCGCTCAGGCGTTGCGGTCGATCCGCACGTCGATCTCCCGGCCGCGGAGCTGCGCCCCGTTCATCATCCGGCACGCCCGCTCCGCCACCTCGGGGGACTCGAACCGCACCACCCCGCAGCCCTTCGACTTGCCGTTCTCCATCTTGATGTCGGCGTAGAGAACGTGCCCTGCGGGGGAACAGCGGGAGGGTCAGCAGGAATGGGGCGGGAATGGGGCAGGGGGGCACCGGGATGGAGGAGCCCGAGGGGTCGGTGAGGGGAGGGAGAGTCCCTCTCATGGCCCTGCTGGATCAGCCCCAGGAGGCACATCCTGCACCCCAGAGGGTCATCAAACCCTCCTGGAGCTCTGGCTCCCTACCCAGAGATGGAGAAGGGGACAAAGGCTTTGACAACCCCAGTTAACTGGGTTGTTAACTGGCCATACATTCATGTTCAGTGTTAGGGAAAAATTACTTACCACATTCATTGAATTTATCTTTCAGCATTTTCCATGT
>VXBX01004878.1:967-16221 GCA_013400415.1 Scytalopus superciliaris | reverse complement strand
TAAAACCAAAAGGCAGCTGTGGAAAGAGAACAACAACCCATTACTGAGGCTCTGCTGAGCAACCTGCAAACACTGCCAACTCCCCAAAACTCAGGGACAGCCAGTCCTGACCCTCCAGGAGCTCTCCTGGTGAGGAACCTGCTCCAGAGCTCCCACAATTGGGCAGCATCCAATATTAAGCATGCTGACTGAGAACTGAGCAGGGAGGAGAGGGATGTGTCAGCCCTGAGTGGTGACACTGAGGGGGGGGCAAAGGGGAAGGGACAAAGGACACAGGAGAGGGGGACACAGGGGAGGGGGATGAAGGACCCAAAGGGGGACCCAAAGGACGGGGAGGGGGCCCAGGGGGGCACTCACGTTTCTCACGAATATCTGGCAGGCCTTCCTGGCCACGCCTGCCGCCGGCCCGCCGGTGCCTCCCAGGGGGCCCGCGAAGTTGCCGGCAAAGTTGCCACGCTCCATGTCCATGGGCCTCTCGAAGTTGCTGCCCATGGCCAGTCCCATGCGCTCGATGCCCGCTCCCATGCCCTGCCCCATGGGGGGGCCCATCCTCTCCATGCCGGCGGCCCCGATGCGCTCCAGGCCCATCCTCTCCATGCCGGCGGCTCCCATGCGCTCGATGCCCAGCCTCTCCATGGGCGGCGCCCCGATGCGCTCCAGGCCCGCGGGCATCCTCTCGATGACCTGCCCCATGCCCGTGCCCATGCCCGCGGGCACCATGCGCTCCAGGCCGATGCCCATCCTCTCCATGCCCGCCCCCATGCGCTCCACGCCCGAGCCCATCCTGTCCATGGCGGTGCCCACGCGGTCGATGGCGGCGCCCATCCTGTCGATGCCAAAGCCTATGCCCGAGCCCATGCGCTCCATGCCCGAGCCCATGCGCTCCATGTTGGGCCCCGCCATGTGGTCGATGCCCAGCGGGGCCATGCGCTCCATGCCCGAGCCCATCCGCTCCACGTTGGAGCCCATGCGGTCCAGCACCAGCCCCATCCTGTCTATCTCCGAGCCCACCCTCTCCATGCCGTGCCCCATCCCCGCGGGCAGCCTCTCTATGCCCGAGCCCATCCGATCGATGCCCGGCGCCATCCTCTCAATCCCGGGAATGCTGGCGTTTCCACCACCTGGAACACAACAGGGGCACGCTCAGAATTACACACTGTTTCCGGGGAGTCTCCTGCCTGGGAGCTCCATGTGATACAGGCAAGCAGGAAGGAGCAGGATTTTGCTTTCGCTCCACAAACTTCCCATCCTACCAGCAGCATTCCAGACCTGGGCAGCTGCCAGCAAGGTTAAAGCCTAAAAATACTTCCTGTTCCATAGTCTTCCAGTATTCTTTTTTCAGAAGGGCTTTAATGCATAATATTGCTTGTCTAATTTAAGGATCATAGCCCTTAAAACTATTTTTATTGCTTTATGCTCTGATATGTTAAAATTAAGTGTATTAGGGCTGTCAGAAGTTTCAAACTCCATTTCCCAGCCTCACAGATTTCCATCTGCCTCCTGTTTAGTTTTGACCAAACTCCTACAGCAAACATATTATAAAATGCAATATAAGACAACACCCCCATGATTTGTAGGTGCAGTTCAGGTAGGAAAAGCAGGTAGTAAATGGATTTACTCAGTGTACTCACCTATTCCTCTCTCCAAGGTCTCTCCAAAATTGCGGGACATTCCCATTTCATTCCTTCCAAACTCTCTTTCAAATCCCCCTCCCATGGCACGATCCATCTCTGCAAAGATGAGGTTGGGTAAGTCCAGGGGAGTCTGAGAGACCCCTCAGAGAACATTTTAGCATCGTTTTTAAAGGTCCCCAGCAAGGCAAGGGTTTTATTGTGTTCTCCTGAGCATTTTATCCTGTTTTCCTGAGACCAAACCCCCCAGGAAAAGCAGGACCCATCCCAAACACATCTGGGGCTTGGGCAAAGCACAGAATCTTTGGGACCAATTCCTCAAGGCAACATCAGGAAATGGCTGATTTTCTGCAGCTCGGGGGCCACGAGTGACTCGGGAACACTTTGGCAGCTGTAAAAGCTTCCAGTTATTCCCAAAGAGAGGTGAGAAGAGGGATGCACTTCCCGAGAGCCCACGGGAGGGGCTGCATACCCAAACCCCAATGCCTACCACTCATTCTGCCCATGTTCATCCCGGCGGGGAAGCGCCCGATGTTTTCCATGCCACCGAAGGGACCTTCCATTCCTACAAGAGAGAAGATTGCCCAGGGATCCTTTAGCAATGCATTTCAGCTCCACACTGCACACACAGCAGCTGCTCTCACAGGACATTCCCATGGGAGTGACTCTGGACCACAGGATTTGGACAAATCACAGAATTACAGAGTGGGGTGGGAGGGGCCTTAAAGACCATCCAGCTCCAACCCCCAGGGATGTCACTCCCGAGATCTCAACTCAGGAGACTACTGGTCATTTTTATGGGAGGCATCCACCACTCCCACACACCTACAGCAGTTTTAACACTCAGAATCCGAATTATGAGCAGGCTGGTGATGATTTCACAGCACCCCCAGCCCTGCCAGACACACACACAACTAACTCTACGTGATTCTCAGACAGGCCAAGCGACAAACGCCAGGAAACACAGCTTACCTCCCATCTTATTCATTCCAAAGCCCATGCCTTCCATTCCCATTCCTCAAAATAAAAGAGAAAGCTTTATATAGCAGGTGTCACTCAACAAATTTCAGCCATTAGACTGAAAAATACACCACCACACACCACATCCATGGTTTGGACTGAAGAGCTTACATGGGATAACTCTGAGGACATTCCAACATTCCTTGTCGGGAAATCAAGCAGCAAAGGGGAAAAAAAACCCATTGGCATTTAGAAATTGAAAGCTGAATGTGTGCTACTTTTTAGGTGGCTCTTTGAAACTTGTGCTATTTCACCAGATCCTAAAGGAAGATTTGCAAGCCCACTAGTTAAGTGTTAAAAGTGACAGATGGTTTTCAAAGTTTCATGGATATTTGCAGTGTCTGCTGCTCATGCTCAAGAGTCAGAAAATGAGAGCTGTGTGTTGACCACAGTGGAAAAAAAAAATGGAGCAGTTGGTTAAATTCAAGTTTCCATTATCAAGCTCAGTAAAAACTCACTTTGGCTTTAACATTCCTAAGGTAATTCCAACTTTTTTGGGGAGGCAAAACAAAGCTAT
Organism: Scytalopus superciliaris; assembly: GCA_013400415.1. Taxonomy (NCBI): domain Eukaryota; kingdom Metazoa; phylum Chordata; class Aves; order Passeriformes; family Rhinocryptidae; genus Scytalopus; species Scytalopus superciliaris. Next base: position 13,053 of record VXBX01004878.1, on the reverse strand, counting down.
CTACCTTCTACACAGCTTAAAGCTCTCATGAAACAAAAGCATAGGAGTAATCTTCTTACCTCCAGGTCCCATGTTGCCCATTCCCATGCCTTTGTTTAAATGATTTGCATCAATAGGTTGACCTCCAGGTCCTAATCCCATGCCAATACCACCAAGACCATCTGAAGAAAATATTCAGATATCAAAAAAGCCTTCTTTCCATAGTTTGACAAAACAGCAAGTTTTATTCTTAAGTAATTGACTTTCATTCTCCAAAAAAAAAAGCTTGCTGTGTCCCCCCTTTGGGGTGTGCTCTTAAAGCATGTCAGTGGGGAGGAAATCAAGAGTAGATGTGTCTTGAAATATGCTCAAAACTAGCTCAAATTATGGGGTTTTATAATCCATTTTCCATCCTACTGCTGAGAAAACTTGCTTTGAAGCTGACTCCTGAAAAATAACTGGCTAGAACACTGCGTGGTTTGTGCAAACTCCTCGAGCTAAGGAGAGTGGAGTGGGCAATTTGGGATGAAGATCTAAACCTTGGCACAGCATCACCCTGCATTGACAAATGGGCTCGTTTCCACCTTTGCAGGGAAGAATTGAACCACAAAATGCAACCTCTGGTTCTGACAGCCACCTATGGAATTCTGAGCACACAGCCAGCCTCTGCCCTGAGCAAACAAAACATGGCATTCCCAGGCAGGAACTTGCCCCTTCCTGTGCCCAACCCCATTAAGGACCCCCCAGCCCCAAGAAAGAAGGAAAGGCCCCTTATTTTCCTGAATGAGGCAGCAGGTTCTCTGCTTGCCCTTGCAGCAGCCACCAGCTCAGTGGCCCCTTGGCCTCACAGGATCCCCTCGTTTGCAGCTCAGGTCGGAAACGCGCCAGGAGTCTGAACCTTGTTTTAAAACAACACCAGGTGCCCCTTCCCCGCCCCAGCAAAGGCCACCAAAGGCTTCCAGTGGGACTGGGGGACTCAGCTGGAACCCTTGGAGGAGAGGAGTGTTGTTAGAGTGCCAGGCACGGGGACTGCACTGCTGAAGGCAGGGTTTGGGGGAGAACCCCTAAAGCTGTGCAGTTTCCAGCACCCAACAGGCCTGGAAACCACAACTGGCTGGATTCGTGGAATTGCAGAGTGTCGGAATGGCTGGGGCTGGAAGGGCCTTAAAGCCCATGCAGTGCCATGGCAGGGACACCTTTCCCCAGCCCAGGCTGCTCAGAGCACTTGGAATTCCATTCCCAGCCCCAGCTGTGCTGTATTTAAACAAATCCAGGCTGTGGTCTCCCACCTCCAGCTTTTCCCTTCCAATCCCAACCCTCCCCCTTCAGTAATTTCAGCATCTTATCCCAGCATGGCTGAGGCTGGGAGGGACCTCTGGAGTCATCAGCTCCAAGCCCTGCTCACCTCGAGCTGGTTATCCCAGACCACATCCAGGGATCTGGAGTATTCCCAGGGATAGAGACTCCCCAGGAAAGCCAGGCACGCTCCCAGTGATGATCCCTGATACTCAGCTGGAGTCTCTGGGTTTCCACTGTTGTCTTAGACTCAATCTTTTGATTAATTCAACCTCCAAGGCTGAAGGAGCAGCTTTGGGGTTGCTGATTATTTTGAGTTTCCAGTCTCCTGTGATTTCTGTCTCTTGCACTTCCAGAAAAAGCCTGGTTCCTTATTCTTTCCATATTTATATCCATTGACAAGACCCCCTTTAGAAATTTGAAGACCTGGAAGGTTCCCAGATCCTCAGTTCAGGGGGACCATCAGATTTCCAGAGCACCAGCACCTCCAAGGAGGTGCCCACTCTCCACTATTGCCTGATTAATGGAAACTCCACTAAAAATAGTAGCTTCAGAAGGCACTGGGATCTTCAAGTTGCAATGGGGAGATCTGGAAGCCTTGAGAAGGTGAGTGGGATACTGTTTTAAGACAAGCTTCTGGCTATGAGCTGAAAGAAGTATCCAAAAGAGACTGAGCAGCTCTTCTTCACTATTTCCCCCTTGGACAGAACTGAGACCGTTTGGATCCCAGTTTTTGAGTTTGAGTCAGTCTTACTTGGGCTGGGATCAGGTCCCAGATGCTGACCAGGCAAGTAAAAACCAGAACATGTTGAATCATGGAGGAGACACTTACGAGGGAGTTGTTGGGGTCGCTCTGGAGGGAAGAAATCTCCTTTGGGAAAGGCTCGCTCGTCCTAAACACAAGGCAACACATTAAAGTTGGCAAGAAAAGGAAGATGTTCTTTCCTGCTTTTTAAGTGTTTTAGTTAAACCACAGAAATTTAAAGGTAAGGCAGTCTGCACTGTGTTTTTGATTGTCTTGCAGTAAAATAACCAGAATGCATTAGTTAAGATCACATGGAATTAGGCAAATCCCACATTCCCCCTCTCCCTGTGTTGTGATCCAGCCTTGAAGACACACCCCCCCCAGCCCAGCAGGGCATGAGCAGGTCAAAGAGCATGAAGAGCAGGGTTGGACTCACCATTTTGACATGCATGGGTCTGTCAAAGAGCAGCTGCCCATTGAACATGGCTGGGGTGTCGTTAAGGATCCTCTGCAAGCCTGAAGTCTCCAGTGCTCTGCTGTGCAGCTCAAAACCCTCCTCAGAAAACCACATCTCTGAGGTTACAGGTCACAGTGGGCCCAAATCTTGCATTCTTCAAAACTAAAAAGCTTTGAAGCCCAGACTCATTGCATTTACTGAATATTCAAATGGCTTTTTGAAATTAATCTTAGTTCTTAACGCAGTTTTTAAGTTCACTAAGGGATCACCCAAAATGTGGCTCCAAAGCAGCCTTGGTGTTTAAGGGTTTCATCAGGAACATTATCCCTTTAGAACAGGAGAAAATGGGAAAGTTCTCAACATTTCCAAACCAACATCCACACTCTGAAGTGTGCCAGGCTAGTGAGCCTGTCCAAGCCCTGCTCCCAACAGGGTTTTGTAGGTGCACATGGTGGAGGGAATTAACACCCCAACAGAAACTTTGGGAGGGGAAATGGGGGAATATTTCCCTCCTTTCTGTGCCATAACCAGGAGCTGGGAGGTCACACACACAGAAACACCTGGGATTTGATTGTTGTTTGGGTTTTGTAGATTGTTATGTAGCAAATCATTGCTTGGACAGCAGAAGGAATGGAGGGACACACCCAGTTAAACCACGGGATTTGTTCCGTTCATCCTTTACCTCCAGCACAGCAATTCCAGCCAAACCTTCCCTCAGGATTGCACTTTAATACCAGCTACAACCCAGACACAGAAACACCTCTTTCCACATGGGAAAGAGAATCCCCTTGGCTGATGATCCTGAGCAAGCAGCAACAATTCCTTCAAGAAGGAACTTTTCTCTCTTTTTACACCCACTCCAGTTTGCCTTCCCCCACTTGTAAGAGAGTTTGTCTTTCCTGCTGCTTGCTGTGCTGAGGGCTGTGCCCCCAGGGTTCCTGCCCAAGGATACAGATGGCCTGAACAGCCTCTATGGCCTGCTCGAAGGTGACGGTGCCGATCCCACGGCTCTTCCCATCCTTGTCCTCCAGGATGTCTGCCCGAACCACCACCCCAGCCATGCTGAACACCTCCTTCAGCTTCTTCCACCCAACCTTGTAATCCAGCTGCAAAGCAAGGGACAGTTGGGAACAGAACAGACTGCCAGGAAAAACAGTGTTAGTGGCCTTACGTTTCCTTCCCTGGTTTCTCGAGTGGAGAGTGTTCACAGAGATGAGACAGAACTTGAACAGGACAAAGGACAGAGCTTTGTCCAAAACCCCAAATTAGCAGACACTGATATACAGGTAGAGCTTCATTTGTACCTCCCTTAGCACAGGGAATCAGCAAGACACAGGAAGTTACTCGTTTTTCAAAAAACAAAACCAACCGACACTGGCCATGTGGGTCCCTCTTCATTTGTAACTTCCTGGGCACAGGGAGTCAACAAGACAGGGATCAAGTCACTACTCTAAATCCAACCAAGAGACACTGACCATGTGGGTCCCTCTTCATTTAGAGCTTCTTGGGCACAGGGAATCCACACGGCAACTCAGACAAACACAACTGAGCCAACAAGACCGAGTCACCCCTCAGCTTTCCCGCAGTCCCAGGCAGCCCAGACTGCCCTCAGGGGGTGCCCCCAGCACTCACATTAGCCACGAAGACGGTGCTGCCGAGCCTCCCTGCCTGCAGGGCGTGGATGATCTCGTTGGGGATGTTGGGATTGTTCAGGATGCTGGGGGGGATGTTGATCATGCCGGGGCCGCCGGGGCCGGGCCCGATTCCCATCCCGCCGGCTGCTGCCATGACCTTCTGCATGGCCCTCCTGGCGTGCTCCCCGTCGGGATCCTGCAGGGAGGGACACACACACACCCCCCCTGCAGCCCAGCACGGACTGGCACGGCAAGGGGACCTCCTCTTGGAAGGCATTCCCAAGGGAAATCACCCAGGGGCCTTAGGAGCCGCTTCAGGCGTTTGAAAACACCACCAGGAAAGATTATCTTTCATTGTCAAATCATTAACAGGGAAGTAGCTGCAGTAACTATTCCTTAAGTTTAATCTTGATAATCATATTTAAACTCAAGTTCAGCAGTGGTTCAAATGGGTAAAAACAAAAAAAAAGACTCTACTTGTAAAGTCCTACTTGTTATCAATTATTTTTAACCAAGAACTTCCCGTTCCCACTGAACGGACTGAAAGAACAGATGCACGTCTTACCTCTTTCACTTTCAGTGGTCTTCCACCAAGACTGTGCTTGTTCAAAACCTCTGCAGCCTTTTTCATGCTCTCTTCCATCTTGAACTCAACAACACTGTGGGGACACAAGGCAGCTCAGAAAGGGGATGGTTTGAGGAGCCTCCTGGGGCTGGGGACAAATTCAGGGTGAACTTACGCGCATCCCTGACAAGGTGATTTCACAGCCCGGGGCCAGGGAGGAGAGGAGGGAAGAGAGAAGAAATCAAGTAAGTAAAAGCACAAAACACACACAAAAACTATTTCTTTTCAAGTCAGAGCACATTAGTTAGCCCTAGAAGTGCAAATAAATGTAGCCTCACACAATAAAGCCTTCAAGACCTCAGTTCCATAGGGTGTCATTTCTTCTGCCTTAGGAGGGTTAAACTGGGGGTTCTGAGGTTGGACCGACCAGAACTGAGTCCCGATTCTCCAAGAGAAATACCACACACTCCATGTGACCTGCCCTTCCCTGGCATACAGCAAACCCTACATCCATAGCCTTCAGGACACTTCAGTGTGCTCCCAGGTGCTTCCCCAGTTGGACACTGGACCAGAGGCCTCTGAGGGCACTGAACGTTTACGTTTAGGGCTTTACGTCGCCTTAGGGCCCAGCGAGTGGAGTTTGCACAACCTGCTTTTGCACACTGGCCTTCCGAATTCAGCAAACCGCTCGAGTTTTCCAAACCGTGGATATTCCACTCTCCATCTACTGCCACTGCCCGTCCTGCTGGGGCTCCGGGGGGTCCAACAGCCGACACCGCCTGACCGCAGGGAACACCATCCTCGGGCTGCCTCCGAGCCCACCCCACCTCCTCCCCAGCCCCACGGCACTCCCGGCTCGGAGCCGCTGCACATCCACACTCGGAGCCTCCCTGGCTGCCTGTCCACGCCACCACACGGTTACATTTGTCAGGTAGAAAATCCACAGAAGAAATCTCTCAATCACTTACCCTTGACTTTCCTTCAGCGTCCATTAAGAGCTCCACGTATGTTACCTCACCAACTACAAATCAGATTCCAGACGACACATATACCAAGGGAGAAAAGCCAAGAAAACAATGGGAATTTAGAACAATCAACAACCGTGTATGGAGCCTCTGCCTTATAAGAAAGCCCAGAAACACTCCATGTTCTCTAGACCACAAAACTGGACAATTACAGGTATGCAGGGAAGGCTTAAAGCACTTCAACATGTTCTTGATTTTCCTCCACTCCAAAAGCCTGAGGTTTCCACAGTATCAGGTTCCTGGATCTCTAGTGCCCACGTTACCTGAGGCAATCCAAACCCCTGGGAAAGGCTGCAGGAATGAGTTGCCTTGTCTTCACACAGCATTCCATCTCATCTCCACAGCCCAGAACTTCAAGTTGTTTGTTTTGCCTTTAACTGCTGAGAAGAACTGTCCAAAAGGGAGCCAGACTGAACCAAGAGATCACTGCCTGCCTGCCATTTCAGCAGTTTTCTGTTAAGGCCCATTTTCAGCTGCAATAATTAGAATTAAACTCTGCCCTGTTTGCTCTCAGGACAAAAACTGGCAACAGCAAAAGGCCAAACTCCCTGGAAAACTCCAGCTGCACCTTTCCCCACAAGATTGGGATTGCCTTTTTAGGGCCACACAGCCATGACACGGCCCTGCAGAATCCAACTACCCGAGTGGCTGCTGCCTTTGAAGTGACTGGCATACAGAAGGATGGATGAAAACACTTTTTTTGACTTTCTGCTTTTGAAAGTTTAAAATTTGAAGTAGGAGGACTCCAAGTCACATTATGTGGAACGTGGTATTTGTGGGAAATCACAGCCCAGTGAGCATTAATAGATAACTGAAGCAAGGACTGGAGCTCCCAAGGCACAGAGGAAGGTGTTCAGCCTGATCTCCCACAGGACCAGCAATTTATAGGACATTTAATATCCTTATGCAAAACTAACGGCCCGGAAGGTCTCTCTTAAATGCTTAATGAAATCATTGATTGCTTTTTAAAAATCTCCATTTCTTATTTTGAGTAATAATTTAGCAAGACCAGCATTCCAGGCAGGGAACAGTGAGCTGTTTTAGGATCGTGTTTGGGACCGGAAAGGGCTGACAAGGCCCTTGGAAAGGGACGGGGCAGCTCCACTGGAGTGTCCCGTTACAAAGCACAGCCCCACCATCTAAATCCTTGTTGATTCCAAGCCTACCAACAGGAATTCCATCCTGGAATGCAGGATGAGATCACACAGCACACGTGGACTTGTTGCCAAGGCCTGGGTGGGGAACAGCCCTGCTGGGCTATCCCCGGGTGGTGGGGCATTCCCACGGGGTTCTGTTGCCAGCCATCAACAGCAGCAGCCAAGTTCAACCAAACTTGGGAGCAAGAATGCAAAGGGATTCAACAATTTATGGAGTAAGACAACTAATTCTCCCCTTGGGGACTTGGGGACCTACAGTACTAAAACCACTCCGAGCCACAGGTCGGAATTCTGTGGCTTTGCTCCCAAGAACACCCCGAGCTCTTCTCTCCCAACCACTCATCAGACTCCCCTACAATTCTTCCTCCAGATCCACACAAACAACTTCCAAAGAAGTTTGCCAAGCCTGGATGTATTAAATACAATCTGACATTTGCTCTTTTAACCAATCTCTGACTGTCAACCACGAGATCTCCAGGAGTCTCCTGGAAAATCAAGGATGTGCTAGTTCTGCTCAGGGCTTCACCTTCAAGCCTTGGAGACCCCTGGATTAAAACTAAATATCCAACCTGAAGGAGCTGTTTTTCTTCAAGGGCACCTGAACTTCCTGAAGAGCCAAATTTAAAGAAAGCAGGAGGAGGGGAATGACACAGTTAGTGGAACAGCTCAGAATACAAGACAAAGTCCAGAGTACAGAACAACTGCCATAAGAATGCAATTTCTTCACCTGAAAAACAAGTGAAATGAATCAACACGACCCTTCTGCCAGGAATGACTGTCTGGAGCAGGCACAGGAAGCTTTTTTTAAAGGAATTATGCTGGGTCACATTTTATTTGGCTTTTTTCTAGATCCCAAAGCACAGGATGCCATGGAAAAGTACCAGGAGCAGACACCCATGTACTGGACCAGAATAAACTCACAGCCATCCAGGCACATTTCCCTTCTGCCACAGAACAGTTGGATTGTCAGGGAACATCCCACATCCACAACTGAAGGAATTTCATTGAAGCACAAGGAAGTGCTATTTGAGGAGCCCAAGTTTATCCCAGAGCAGCCTCCAGAGGGAGAAACTGCCAGAAAATCCTGGGTTTAAGTCAATGCCAGTACAATTAAGGAACATGCTCCCTGTGGTGTCTTTAAGACTTAAGGTAGAGCAGCCGGCTTTGTTTATTTGTTTATTGAAATCTCACACTTGAAAGAGTTTGGAAACTGGGCCTTTCCCAAGAGGCTGAAGCAGAAATTACTGCAACCACCAGAAATACAGACCGAGGAAACCGAGGAGGGGTTCTTTAGCACAGGCATTATTTTTCCTCCCCTTTTAAACTTTCCATCCACTTCCCAAAGTTGATCTGCACAGAAAATGAGGATGTTCCAGCCAGGCTGGTCTGGCAGAATTCCAATGGTGTGCAGTGCCTGTTCAGGAAGCTCAGATAAAGCTGTTCCCAGGGTGCCCTGAGGCCTTGGATGGACTCACCCAGCCCTGAAGGCTGATCTGGGAGCTCACCAGAACAACCAGCTGGGACATAAATGCCAACTTCACAACCTTCACAGCTGGGCAATTTGACTTTAACAGTCTGAGACAAACCAAGAAGCTCTGACAGGTGTGAAAGGTGCAGAGAAGGAAATCTGAGCAAGAGGAAAAGCACACAAACTAGAGAAGGGGGAAATGGTTTATATCCCAGTTATTTCTTTGGCCTGCGGGGCCAAAAGCAAGCAGTAAATAGACTCAAGGCATGATCAGAATTATCTGGATGTCTCATCATCATCTGAAGTGGAGAACTATGAGCAACAGGAGTGATTCAAGAGGATCAAAAGGCTTCAGTGTGAGAAAACACATCCAAAGATGTGACACGAGAGTGGCCTTGGCTGCCACTGCCCCTGGTGTTGTGTTTATGGTCAGGCAGCCACATAAACAACGGTTATTAAAATGTCCATATCCAGGCAATGTGGCAAAACTATTGCCTTGTTTTACAGCCAATCCCTCTCCATTGGCTACCTCAGGCAGGAAGAAGGTTTGGAACACAAAATTCCCTATTTCCTACATCTGGAATTCAAGTGCCAGATGTTTTTGATGACACAGCATCACCTCCCTTACCCCAGCTGCATGAACTCCCATGTCTGTCCCCCAGACAGAGTCATGTGTGGGGACATCAGGCCAGCTCTTTACACTCAATTCTGTTTACATTTAGGCTCCACTTCCATGGAGAATTCCTGCCTGGTGCTCTCCAGAGGCCCTTCCCCAATATGCACCTGATCAGGTCAGTCACACCTTGTGCCCTTCAGCCAGTACGAGGGAGTTTCAACCAAGAACATCATCTCATTGCAAGGTTACCAACGTTCCCCCTGCATACCTGTAATTGAGTTTCACCAACAAATACCCTGGAATGCCCAATCCAAGGCATTGGCAAAGAGAGAGGTGGCACCTTTGGCAGCCTGGCCACCAGCAGGTTGCAGGAATACAAGCAGCTCGTGCCTCCTAACCCATACTTACTGCCACAAACCACGAGGGGGGCTCCTCCCACCTCCAACTGCTGCTCCCAGCTGGAGCAGCCATGAAACACCGGGGGTGCCCTCTGTGGGACAGAGCTTCCCGTGCTCCCAAACGCCTGGAACGTTTGGGCCCGGAATTCTTACGCTTACAAAGCAACGGTTCGGCTTTTCCCACGGGCACGTTCCTGGTTCTTGGAACTGAGTGAGCAGGTCCAAGCAGAGCAGCCTGGGAGGAGCCCACACTGCAGTGAATCACAGCTCCCCAGCAAATCCACGCTGGTGGATTCAGCAAGCAGTCCCAAAAACCAGGAACGACGCTTCCCGACTTGAGCCCTGCAGACAGAAGGAAGAGGCTTCAACGTTGCCCTAGGGAGTATCTGCTGGAATGAGCAGCTGAACAGCAAGGCAGGGAACAATCTCACCCCGGACTTCTCCATCCACGGCAACTGGAGAGAAACCACAAGACACTGGGAACGGAATTCAACAAAAGCACTTAGAGTTAGACATCTACACGTGGGGACACTCCGGAGAACCGATGGATCTGGTGGAGCCAAGAGGGAGCAGGGTTAGGGGACCCTTCAGAATTAGGGCCTGGCCAAGCAGCCTTTGGGGCTGTGGTTGTTCTCGCTACAAAAGCCACTGCTGGGTCTCCAACAGCCCCTAGTTCTGGAGTTTCCCAGGGTTCTAGTCCTGACAGTCATTCCACAGACTCGGTTCCAAAGACAAACATTTAAAAACCCTTTGGAAACTGGTTTTCCCCCTCGTTAGGCCACGCCTTGAACACATTAACTCTCCTTCCTCACCCAGTGCAAGCACAAGTGAACACTGATCACTACCATGGCTGATGGTCTGTGTTTAGAAGTGGTGGTTGCTCTTGTTTTGAGACATTTAAATGCTGGAAAAGCCAAGCATTTTCTTGCCACTCCACTGCATTTCCAAGGTGACTTGAAAGCTACGAAGCTGGGCTTAAGCTTCAAGAAATAACACTAATTTACACTTGTCACCACCCGAGTCCTCAGCTCAATCTCTTCATCTTCCTCAAGAGATGAAGGTGTTGAGGTCAACAAAGGCAGCTGCCACCCACATGGAAGTGGGGCAGGGGGAACACCATGAACCTGCCTCCCAGAGCCCCGAGTCTGCTGCAGCACATGCCAAAGCACAAACCCGAGTGTTCTGTTTTTGCAGGTCACCCTAAAATACATTTAAAACTGTGCCCAAATGGCAGAATGGCCCTTGCCCTCAGCCCAAATCACTCCGAGTTTGGATCGCCACACACCAGAGCAGGAAAGAACCACCTGGAACACCCAAAGTGCTCCGGGACGTTTTGCTGCAAGTCAAGGCTAAAACCCGGTAAGAGCCTCATTTTTCTCCCTAAGGAAAATCCTCCTAATCCTGGGCTGAAGCAGCACCAGCAGCTGCAGTGCCAACGTGCCCACACAGGAACCATCCCCCTGGAAGGCTGCCAGGGACAGATGTTGTGCAACACCCACAAAGAACCTTTTCCAACACTCGTGGCACTCTAAGTCCACCCAGAGCTGCGGCTCTAAAGCTACAGGAAGTCAGGCACAGGAAGGACAACGAGACATCCCTGGGCCACCTGAGCTGCACTTTACCTTTCTCTTTGACCAGGTCCTTCAGGGACTGCCACTTGACGTCGAAGGGGATGTTGGTGATGAAGGCTCGGTACCTCTTGGCGGGGTTGGCGTAGGGCTCGAAGCGGTTCCCCCCCCTCTTCACACCCTTCTCTTTCCTCTTCTCATTGGGGGTCGGTCGCTCCCCTTCGCTGCAAGGGAAGGGGGAGGATCAGCACACGGAAACCCCCCTCTGGGTTGGTCACTCCCACCACCCCTCGGCACACGGCGGGCACAGCCTGGAATGAGGGAATGGGTTGGGATGGGGGGACCTTTAAAGGACAGCAATGGACAGACTGCTAAGTCAGGGCAGATGAAACGTAAACAGGAAACCCCAAAAGTCAGGGAATCTGGGAATCCCAGACTGGTTTGGGTTGGAAGGGACTTGAATCCAGTGCCAGCCCCTGCCATGGGCAGGGACACCTTCTGCTGTCCCGGGGTGCTCCAACCTGGCCTTGGGCCCTCCCAGGGATGGGGCAGCCACAGCTTCTCTGGGAAACCCATCCCAGTCCCTCCCACCCTTCCAGGGAGAAATTCCTTCCCAATACCCCACCTAAATTCCCCCTCTTTAAGTTTGAACCCATTCCCTGTGTCCTGTCCCTCCATCCCTTATCCAAAGTCCCTCTCCAGCTCTCTTGGAGTCCCTTTAGGCTCCGAAAAGCTCCAGCGGATTTTATTCCACGGATTTGGTCCCACGCCCAGCTTTGCCAAGGGTGGAATTTTCCTCGCTCGTCAACACCCGGAGCGGATCTTTCCCTTCAGCCCCAGAACCGCAAGGCGGGCTCAATTTCCACTCCGCCAACATTCCCTCGCCCGGAGCCCTCGGGGTTGCGCAAGATTAAACTCCGTCCCCCGAGGCGCTGGAGCCTCCGGGCTGAGCCGGGGCCGCCACAGCCACACGGGGCAAAGGGACTGCCCCAAAGGCCACCGCGACCCGCGGGGACCCTCCCGGGCCGAGCCGGGCCGGAGCAGCGGCCGCTCCGGGGGTGCCCTCGGGCAGGGAACGGCGTGGGCGGCCCCTGGAGCGGGAACGGGAGGGGAGAGGGCCCGGTCGGCCCCCAGAAGGGGATTCCCCCCCGCCTCAGGCCGGGCCCGGTTCCATTCCG